>JAVIWC010001541.1:0-600000 GCA_031894815.1 Creontiades dilutus
CATGAAGCAGTCATCAATGAAACGCTTCCACAGCAGAGGATTTTTTGCTCTGGATGCCAAAAAGCTGTTTCCCAAATCTGCCATGTATAAATTCGCATAAGATGGTGCCATTCGAGTTCCCATAGCAGTTCCCCTCTTTTGAAGATATATTCGTTTTCCATACTTGAACTCGTTCATTGTAAGTACAAACTCAGCAAGTTTCACCAGGAAGTTAGTGTAAGGAACTCTTGATTCTGAACTTTCCTGGAGGAAACGATTGAGAGCAGCCAAACCTTCGTTGAGTGGAATCTCTGTATATAATGAGTTAACGTCAATAGTGACGAGGATCGCTCCTGTTGGGATTCTGGTCTCTTGTAATACAGTCAAGAAATGCTGAGTGTCCTTGATGAACGATGGTTGACTCTGTACAATAGATTGGAGGTGTGAATCAACATATGCCGATATCCGTTCTGTAACAAACCCAAAGCTTGCTACAATGGGACGGCCGGGGGGAAATCAGGAAGAGCATATGATTTGTGAATTGTAGGGAGAATATAGAAGTCAGGGCATTTCGGCTCATCTGGAACTAGACGTTCAATGCCTTTAGAGCACAGCCCTTCTCTCCTCCCATTGGTTTTAAGAACCTTTTGATAATATATGCTATCCCCAATGTTGGGTCATTATCAAGTGGTACGTAGAATCTTGAGTCATTCAACTGTGTGTTTACTTCTTGTTCATAATCAGTTGTGTTCATTACCACCACTGTTGACCCTTTATCAGCCGGCATGATCCGCATTGAGTGGTCCGACTTGAGGAATTTGAGGGTCCGCCGTTCTTCTGGGAGTCCAAAAATGTAGAGCTTGATGTGTGCTGGAGCAGAGCAGTTATGTATTTCTCCAAAGGGTGGGTGATAGGCTGTCTTGATTAAGGGATGTTTTTTTTGGGTGAAAATTAGATGGGGGCTTGAATTTCTGCAGGGAACTGTGCAATCCTTCTCCATTTTGATCCACGTTTTCATTGTTATGAAAATAGTACTTTAACCTGAGACGCCAACAGAATTCCTGGATATCTTCATGGAGCTTAATGTGATCAGGGCGTGGTGTTGGGGTGAACTGTTGCGAGTTTCCTGTGGTTGGGACATTACAGACACATTTGCCAGCCAAGGACGTAACCGTAGGCAGGTAGATATTGAATTCACTACTACCTGGTACTAGTACCTAACAATTATAGTAACTAAATTTCTACAACTCGTCCACATTTTTCAGTTTATTATTACAAATGTCATGGTTACATTCTAAGGTTACAGTCGATATCACCAAACTGAACTAATGTTACGGGCACATTGCACTTGACAGCAATATTTCAATTGAGTTTTGAAAATATAGTATTCTACTGTGAAACGAAGAAAAAAGTGAAATGGGTTCCAGAGCAATCTTATTAGGTAAGAATTCCGACTAACGTGACAAGGGTACGATCCAGAAAATTGCTAGAAGTAAATAGGTAGGCACATAATTTGTGTCACAATAGATCCCAGCGGTCCCAGTGACTTGCGAGTTCTTCTCATCCATCATCAACAAAAAAATCTAATTGATTACAACTTCTTCAAGTTTTACTTGAGTTTTGGTATATTGATCTAAATTAATATATTCTAGACCCTCTGTGTAAATTTATTTAAACAATTAAACGATCTATAATAATGGATATAGAGATATCATGAGCCACATTCAGCGGTGCCATATTAGTACGCGCCCCACATCCCTCCGGCGCCCCACAACCCTTGGTTTCTATGGTAGTATGCGCTCCACAGTGCTACGCAGAATATATTTGTCGAGAAAAAGGTACTCGTACACAGGAAGCTTCGTGGAAGGTACTTACAAGAAATCCTCATTCAAAGGTGCTTCGTCGAGGCTCTATCACAGTTCAGGGTCGGTATACTTCTTTCACGTCCTTCAGGAATGCGACGAACAGGTCTGCAGCATTCTACCCCGATTACGCTTACCAGCAAACCGGGATTCGTCAATTTGAATCGGGTGGTCGCAGGTGCTTATCATTTGCGGACGTTTGTGGACGATTGAGGAACAAACTTCACGACGCATATTGGAACAGTCCGTGATGGTCTTGGTTGATTTTCCGGTCAAATCAGCGGTAGTGGTAAGCGATAGGTCAAGAACAAACTCAAACACAGAGCATTTGGTAGGTAGGTACCAAGTTCTTTTGAGAAGTTTCGGTCGACTGGAGGACAAGATGGGATAGGTTGATCATAATGGAACATTCGACTTTGTCCTAGCGATAAGCCGGTTGTCTTGCTACAGTTGTCTTAGATGAAACACATCTTCGCGATTATGTGCGAAACAAGCACCGCTGAGGGGCACATTGCGAGTACGTAAGTGTGGGGCGCGTACTAATAGAGAAACGCGAGTGTGGGGCACACACTAATATAGCACCCATTCAACATGGTAAAAGGTGTCTGTTTCAAGGAATAGTCCTACAGAAAAGAAAGGAGGATTGAATTGGAACAATTTAGCCATGTAGGTACATTTACATGATACACCATTCTATAAAAAAGTCCCCCCTATCCGTTTTGCTACCCGGAGTAATTTATACATGTATTTTGATGCAGCTTTTGAAAATTATGAAAAAGCCCGCGTTCTGTTCGCTCAAACTATGGCTGATATGGCTCTCCGCTCTGTAAACGTGGATTGCATGCTGCGATGCAACGTCATGGAACTTATACTTGCGTTACTCAACGATCCTTCGTTGAGGGTCCAGCAGAACGCGGCTCTTGCAGTCGGAAGGCTGGCTAATAACAGTCACGAGGCTGCCAGAATTGCAATGTTCATTGACGTTCTACCGAATCTATTGAAGAACATAGAAAAGCGAAGTGTAAGTCGAGAGTAAGGTCTTCTGCGAAGTACTTTTTTTGTTGAGGGCTAACGACACCTAGGAACTCCTGGCTCAAATTTAAGTAAATATTGAGTTGTCATTGCTCAAATAGCATGGACCATAAACTAATCGTTGATGTTTCAATTAATATAGGTACTATCAATAACCGTTGATTTTTGTTAGTTTGTTTTAACAAATGCTATCAACAATTCAGATAAAAAACGACCTTTCTACGTTTCATTTGAATGTTTTTGAAACTTTTGATACCAACCGTACACTAATCAAGTTTATAGCTTTTCCCAGCTCAAATTAATACTTTTCCCAGTAAATTAATACTTTTCCCAACCAAAAAATTAATACTTTTCCCAGTCAGATTAATACTTTTCCCATCTAAATGAATACTTTTCCCAACCAAATTAATGCTTTCCCTACCAAATTGATCTTAAAAAATTAAGGAAATAGAACGCCGCAAAGCTTGCAATCCAACGAATAATGAATGTAGGTATTATGTTATAATACAAATTATTGGCAGACAAAATATTGGTAGTTTATCATCTTAGTTGAAGTTTATTTTTAGTGTAGGTATATTCATTGTATAAACATATATTCAGTGAAGGGGTTGCCCAGCCACTGCTGCGGGTAATTTGAGCAAAACTTCTAGCACGAAATTTGAACAATCTGTGGGGGACAATGTACCTACGGCTCTTGAAACTGTTTCTCCGAGGGCTTGATCTCGGGTAGCCTGAGAGAGATATCCTCTAACTGCCGTCTTAATCTTGGCAAAATCGTACTCAGCCGGATGATAAATTACCAATATTTTTTCTGCCAATAATTTGTATTATAACATAATATATACATTCGTTATTCTTTGGATTGCAAGCTTTGCGTTGTTCTATTTCCTTAATTTTTTAAGGTCGATTTGGTAGGGAAAGTATTAATTTGGTAGGGAAAAGTATTAATTTGGATGGGATAAGTATTAATTAGATTGGGAAAAGTAATAATTTGGTTGGGAAAAGTATTAATTTGGTTGGAAAATATTAATTTGACTGGGAAAAGTATTAATTTGGTTGGGAAAAGTATTAATTTGACTTGGAAAAGCTATATGTCATTTATGTCATATGTTGTTTTTATATGATCATATCGTCACATTTGGCGTGTATCGAATATTTTTAACTGAAATGCCTTTCAATTACCACTATCTATCAATCTATCTATGATTTACCGCTTTAGAGGTTTTTTTTGGTCGTTATTCGGAAATCTGGGGACCTAGAGTGATCTTAAATATATGAAAAAATCCAGAGAGACAATCCCTTCAACAACTCTAAGAATATTGGAGCCAGATCCGGAGATAATCAATAACCGTAATATTGCTTCCTGCCTCAAATAGAAATATTACAAGAAAGCAGCGATGTTTGCCCTCCGCTGTTTCGCCAAACACTCTTCCGATTTGGCAAACACACTCGTGTCGTCAGGTGCGCTGGAAGCGATTCTCATATGCCTCGAGGAGTTCGATTCAGGAGTGAAAGAAGCTGCCGTTTGGGCCATCGGATACATAGCCCGTCATAACACTGCACTTGCTCAAGCTTGTGTAAGTGCAGGTAATTCGTAATGAGCAATTTCTATGATAACTGCAATTTCTTAACTTAAAATTAACATCGAGGTAACGTAGGTAAACTCGAAATTTTAAATTGGACACCAAGATAAATTACAAGGAAATTAAGCAATAGGTAAGTTAAGAATCAGTTTTCCCTTTAATATAAAGTTCGACTTTTGACAGAACGTATTATTGTGGCTCCTGCCCCGAATTTCATCCGTAAGCTGCTTCCCCCTCCGGTTTGTCACAAACAGGCGAGAACTTATGCATAACAAAGTTTAGACTGAATGTAACCGTCCAGAAATGTTAAACTTTTAATCCTGAGTGAATGGTCCTGGACCTGGTACGTGAGCTCTTCATCCACGCATGCTCTAGCAATTTAATCATCATAATGCTCGGAAAGGCTATTAGCATTCCCTCGAATCGCCCATCCAAATTTGTAGAAGTTCGGCGGCTGCACGGTGCATACGGAATAGAGGCCAAGTCACATGCCTGTAACCCGTGAATGAGCCCATCGAAGTTGGTTAACAGCCACCAATACTTCTGCAGATGTAATCATAACGTTCAGGCGTCACCTTTTTAGAATTTAACACTTAGAACTCATGAAACAATTTTAGTTGAAGCAATCACGAATGTGGTCGGGTCTATCGGGTTACGATATGTCGGTGTGGTGGGACGATTGGGGTACTTGTTAAGATGCCAACAAAAACAAATGTATCATCGTTATAGCGTAATTTATTAAATTGTTAGAGCACAGATGTACCACCACAAGCTTGGAAGACGCGGGGGAACCGGAACGCTCCTGGTCAACGCCCATAACAATATTGCTACAACGAACTTGAAATATTTATTAGCAACTGATAATGTGTCTGTAATTGTAGGGTACGTACTTACTAAAACGACTTCAGCAATGTTCAGGAGATTTGAACCCGTAATGTGGGTTGTCCTAATAAGAACTGAAGCTCAATCAACAAGCTTGCTAAAGTACGTACGATAACGTTTGCTTTATTTTGGTCTCCGTTTCAACTAGGTGTGCTTCCGATGATTCAACTATGTTTACAAGAACCAGAGGTTTGTTTGAAACAAATAGCGGCATCCGCTATCGGAGACATTGCAAAACACGACGCCACTCTCGCACTTGCTGTATGCGATGCCGGATGTTTGATGGTCCTGGCAAAGGCTATCACTTATCCAAGTCCTCGTTTGAAGGTAAAGATTGACAAAAATTTTTGTTATAGATTATTCTATATTATTGTTATATTTTAAAATAGATTATTAATTTTTTTTTTAGATATTCGAGATTCAGCTGAAAACCTGATTGTCATTTTTGGTTTATTATTCAATAATAAACCATTGTAATCGCTCTTGAAAACAAAATTCTAACCCCCCCTTGAAAATTTCATGGTTTAAGTTTCAGAGGGTGTAAAATCCGAATCTGCAATAAAAAATTTTCCGTCCGTCCGCCGTTCACACGATTTCTCCCAAACGGCTGAAGCAAAAAAGCTGAAATTTTCAGGAAAAAACCATGTTGGTCCGGCGACGCCCCGATTCTTGAGCCAGCTCTCTCACTCAACTTAAAATGCCCTTTAAGGGCTGTCAAAGTTTTGTAAAATCCCTAAAAACCTCAAAAAAGTCAAGGCGGCCTAAATTTGTACTCTTTTTGAAGAACACTCCACGAGAAATTGATTGAGCCCCTTCCCAGGTCCGTAGGTCAAACCATTCCCGATTATGGCCCGGTTTATGGTGCCAACATTCGCGTTAGTTTGGTTTATTATTGGTTTTGTGTTGATATCAGTAACCTAGTGACGTAGTAATGTAGTGATGTAGTAATGTGGATACTGGAGTGAACTCCTAAAAGGCTTTGTAGCCAATACATGGGTTGAAGCATTCTGATGTTTTCAGGAAAAATCAGAAAATCTGAAATTTTCAGGAAAACGCTGCTAATTGTTTCACTGGGGTTTATTATTCAATTGGCTTGAGTTCTTGATTTGAATTTCTACTAAGCTTTGGAGTGTGTGTGTTTCACAGGTGATAGAGCGATTATTGAATTTCAGGAGATATGCATAGGGCACGTAAATCTGTTCTCAACCAAAATACCTATTTGGATTGTTCAGTTGATCATATTTGTGTGCCTATTTTTTTTTCTTTCCGAGGTATTTTGTTAATGGCATGGCTTAATTTCAATTCTAGTTTAAGGACACCGAATAAATAATAGTATTTTCAAACGCACCAAATTATTACAAAGAGATTTATTATTTCTGTATTGGATAGCCCTTCTACTTAAATCACTCATCTTTGGGTCCTAGAAATCTACATAGAACTACTTGGAAAGAGAACCATGTAATAATTGAAAGGAATCGTTATATCAATTCTACCTTTACTTGATTACGATTTCTTGATAATATTCCCTTTTTTTGACCTTATTAATTACTAAGGTTATTATATATATAGATATATAAGGTTCCAGAAATAATTATACACAAGGTTTTGGTAATAGATTGAGTTATTTATTCAATAATTGTATTTACTGCTCCAAGAATAACTACGGGGCAGCGGGGCTGCTCCTATTAACCGCGAGGTGGAAAATATTAATTATATCTTACTATCGGTTATTGCTTCCAAGTCTACCAAGATAGCGGAAGCATTGTTTTCACTTTCGGAATGTGAACATTTTTTTGTCTCCAAAATCAAAAATTCCACTTGCATTTTGCGTTTTAGACCTTTCTGAACAATTTTGGTTCCGTGTCTGTCTGTGTGTCTGTCTGTCAGCAAATCCTTGTTACGGGCAAAACTACACGAAGTTATAGTCCGATTTTGATGAAATTTTCAGGGATTGTGTGGGTTGGGGTGTAGATGGTTCTCTATAGGTTTCATGACCCCCGGAGCAATAGTAGCCTCTGCTTTCTAACGTGAAATCCTTGTTACGCGCATAACTCCGGGAGTTCTTGACCAATTTCGATGAAATTTTGGCAGACGTTTTTATTTTTAGAAATGTCATAATAATTATTTATCACTTCAGTCATCCATCCATTCAGCGTCAATATAAATTTTTATTATTAGGTATATTTTATAGTTTGTTCAATAGTTGAACTTGCCTACCTTTATTTTCTCAAGTTATGCTCCTGCATAACAATAAATTTACCCTAATTCAATATTTACTTCGCCTAATTGAACGAAGTTCTTTAGTCAATAATAATTTTCAATGATCTATACAGTCATGTTATGGATACGAGGAGGCTATGTGCCACACCCACTTGTTTTTATGAAATAGCACCGCAGGGGTATTGGGTAAGGAGTTCGGTTAATAGGATGGGTACTGGATATTGGTACCAATTTGGTTTAAATACAATGATAATTGAAGAACGGATTACCTGCTCGGATGAAAGCTGGGTAGAAAGTGGTGAGGAAAAGGACTCGTAAGTATTTGAGCTTTTCGTTATCCCTCTTGCCCCTCCGTCATACCCAAATGATATCATCAAATTATTTTAATGATAAATAAGCTATGGAACTCTGATATCGACGGTCTCTCTAAGAAGACGGGAAGTAGCTACCCCACCTTCACGAGAATTGGGTCGTGCGGGTTCTTCTTGTGTTCTGTTACATGGCGGAACTAGGTACATTTCACTCTAGTAATTCAAACGTGACGCGTCTGTCAAATTATATCGTCAGCGTAGGTTCTTCACTTAAGGTAACACGGACATCAAGTTATCTAGTAGTTGTTTGCTATTGTTCAGTTTAGGAAGAGAGATGGGATCCTCGTACATACGTGAACTTAATAATATAAGGGGAGAGCCATTGTGGGCTGATAAATAGTGTCTCGACTCATTCTGTCAAAGATGTTCCGTTTAGTTTCCAAACTACCCTACATGTCGAAGTCCCTTCAGTTTCCCTCCGATTTCAAACCCTTCTAGAGACTCGTATATAGGTCTGAGTAATCAATAGAAACTTTGCGGGCATGTGTAGTTGAGACAAAAAACATTTATAATTCTTTGAACTGGTCCTCTAATTTTAATAATATTTGATTTCTAAATGTTGTATAGATAAGAATGTATGTCCAGGCGAACTAGTGTACAATTAAGGAACTTATACACAGTCAGTGACCGGTTCTGCACTAGCGGTATGTGTATGTTGTCACATTTAGTTATGTTGTTGGTTGATTATTCAATAATAAACCATTGTAATCGCTCTTAAAAGAAAAATTTTAACCCCCCCTGAAAATTTCATGGTTTATGTTTCAAAGGGTGTAGAATCCAAATCTGAAATAAACATTTTTCCGTCCGTCCGCCGTAAGCCGACGCACAAATTCTCCGAAACGGCTGGAGCAAAAAAAACCTCTGCCAAGTGGGTGTGGCACATAGCTTCCTCGTATCCATAACATGACCGTATAGATCATTGAAAATTATTATTGACTAAACAACTTCGTTCAATTAGGCGAAGTAAATGTTGAATTAAAAATTTATTGTTATGCAGGAGCATAACATGAGAAATAAAGGTAGGCATGTTCAACTATTGAACAAACTATAAAATATACCTAATAAGTCCGAACAATCCCTGAAAATTTCATCGAAATCGGTCAAAAACTCCGGTGTTATGCTTGTGGCAAGGATTTAACGTTTGCGCATGCGCAGAGGCTACTATTGATCCGGGGGTCATGAAACTTATAGCTGACCATCTACACAACAAACCGAACAATCCCTGAGAATTTCATCAAAATTGGTCAACAACTCCTGGAGTTATGCGCGTAACAAGGCTCTTTCGTTTGCGCATGCGCCTTTATTGATCCGGGGGTCATGAAACTTATAGGGGACCATCTGCACATCAAACCGAACAATCCCTGAAAATGTCATCGAAATTGGTTGAGAACTCCCAGAATTATGCGCGTAACAAAGATTTCACGTTCGCGCATGCGCAGAGGCTACCATTGATCCGGGGGTCATGAAACCTATAGGGGACCATCTACACCCCAACCCGAACAATCCCTGAAAATTTCATCGAAATTGGTCAAGAACCTTCGGAGTTATACCCGTAACAAGGATTTCACGTTCGCGCATGCGCAGAGGCTACCATTGATCTGGGGGTCATGAAACCTATAGGGGAACATCTACACCCCAACCCGAACAATCCCTGAAAATCTCATCAAAATTGGTCAAGAACCTTCGGAGTTATACCCGTAACAAGGATTTCACGTTCGCGCATGCGCAGAGGCTACCATTGATCTGGGGGTCATGAAACCTATAGGGGACCATCTACACCCCAACCCAAACAATCCCTGAAAATCTCATCAAAATTGGTCAAGAACCTTCGGAGTTATACCCGTAACAAGGATTTCACGTTTGCGCATGCGCAGAGACTACTGTTAACCCGGGGGTCATGAAACCTATAGGGGACCATCTACACCCCAACCCGAACAATCCCTGAAAATCTCATCAAAATTGGTCAAGAACTCTCGGAGTTATGCGCGTAACAAGGATTTAACGTTCACGCATGCGCAGCGGCTACTATTGATCCGGGGGTCATGAAACTCATAGGGGACCATCTACACATCAAACCAAACAATCCCTGAAAATTTCATCGAAATTAGTCAAGAACTCCCGGAGTTATGCGCGTAACAAGGATTTCACGTTTGCGCATGCGCAGAGGCTACTATTGATCCGGGGGTCATGAAACCTATAGGGGACCATCTGCACCCCAACCCGCACAACCCCTGAAAATTTCATCAAAATCGGACTATAACTTCGTGTAGTTTTGCCCGTAACAAGGATTTGCTGACAGACAGACAGCCACACAGACAGACACACAGACACACAGACACACAGACACACAGACACACAGACAGACACGGAACCAAAATCGTTCAGAAAGGTCTAAAACGCAAAATGCGAGTGGAATTTTTGATTTTGGAGACAAAAATTTTTTCACATTCCGAAAGTGAAAACAATGCTTCCGCTACTTTAGTAGACTCGGAAGCAATATAAGGTTTTCAAAATCCATTTTGGTCCGACAACGCCCTAATTCTTTAGCCAGCTCTCTCACTTAATTTAAAGTGCCCTTTAAGGGTTGTCAAAGTTTTGTAAAATCCCAAAAACTCTCAAAAAAAGTCAAGGTAGCCTACATTTGGACTTTTTTTGAAGAACATTTCATAAGGAATCGAATGAGCCCCTCCCCAGGTCCGTAGCTCAAACCATGCCAACATTGCATCTACATTCATTACATCACTAGGTTACTGCGATCAAAACAAAAACAACAGCGTTTTTTGTTTATTGTTTTGATCGCAGTAACCTAGTGATGTAGTGAATGTGGATTCTGGAGTGAACTCCTAAAAGGGTTTATAGCCGATACAAGGGTTGAAGCATTCTGATATGCATGCTCCGTCTTACGAAATTTAAAATTTTCAAATAGAATATTTTTCCATTGTAACCACTCTTGAAAAAAAACGCTGCAAATTCTTTCACTGGGGTTTATTATTCAGTTTCATTCATTTGGCTTGCATTCATGATTTGAATTTCTACTAAGCTTTGGAGTGTGCTTGTTTCACAGGTGATGGAGCGATTATTGAATTTCAGGAGATATGCATAGAGCACTTAAATCAGTTCTCAACCAAAATACCTAATAGGATTGATCAGTTGATCATATTTGTGTGCCTCCTGAAATTCAACAATCGCTCTATCACCTTGAAACACGCACACTCCAAAGCTTAGTAAAAATTCAAATCATGAATGCAAGCCAAATGAATGAAATTGAATAATAAACCCCAGTGAATGGATTTGCAGCGTTTTGTTTGAATGTAATGATCTACATGCAGTGCTCTTTTGCTCAGTTTCGATCAGTAAATATATAAATTGCCATTTTACTGGTTTAATTAATCTAGTTCTCCATCTGCTGGGTACATGGGAGTACCTTGAAGAGTACCTAAGAATCTTTAGTATATACTTAGTACTAGTACCTTTGAAAATTTTACTTAGGTTACTATTGAAGGGATTTCTTATTAGGAAGGTTCTCTAGTCATGTAACTCACTCGCATGAGGGTGTTTGATCCTTGATTTGTTGTTAGGTTGTTCGGCCTGCAGGAATTGTTTTTGAGGTCTACCCTTTGTTGAATATTATTCTAACAAACAATAAATGAGAATGTAGCATAAATTAAGATTTAGATCATATAGCCACTCCGGCAGACGGTAATTCATACCGTGCCATTTATGCTGTTATTACCAAAATAGTTATGTTTTGAATTTTTATCTGGATTCATCTCAGAAATAATATTATTAAATGTTAAGAACATAGATTTCTCTCGTGTCATGCGATTACTGTGGCTTTTATAATAAAACGTCTCTCTCTCTCTCTCTCTCTCTCTCTCTCTCTCTCTCTCTCTCTCTCTCTCTCTCTCTCTCTCTCTCCTCCCTGATTTTTCAAAACCCGCCATTAATGCGCTCCTATTTCTAGCCTATTATTATTCATACTTACAGTCGATCACACATACAATTAAGTATTGTTCAAATAATCAGGATGGCCAATGAATGAAATTGATGTATTCGCTTGTATTTAGAAATACGCGATGTGCGCTCTGGCTCAGGTGGCCAAACACTCCACTAACTTGGCGGAAGCTGTCGTTGAAACGGATGTGATACCCGACGTTATCCTCCATATGGGCCATCCCGATAGCGGAGTCATGAAATCTGCTGCTAACCTCATTAGCGAAATAGTAAAACATCACTACCATGTAAGTGGACATTTAATGTAAATTGTTTTCTGATTGTGTTGATGACATGAAGCATCTTCACCACGTATCGGGGTTCTTATGACCATTCTGTCGAACGCACATATTTCATCATTTTCACGTAGTCCTCTTTACAGAGCACCACAAATTGTCACACAGTTGTCTATACTATTATTTCTGGAGCACATACTCCGCCTGAAAGGGCAGCACATTATCATTATTACTCAGTAGTCATGAAAGGCCACACATACAATTAATGTTGACAATTGAGTATTAGGGATATCAAGAAAATATCAATATTCTTCCGTCGATTTATCGATATTTTTGGGCGATATTTTCTATTCAGATACATCGATGTAGCGACATTAAATGCACACCATCGGATCCGATATTTTTCAGCCGCACATAACACCATTTTGTTGCCATTGCCGCAGAGCTGTAGATAGGTTTCTCCAAGCCGACATATTGCTGTTGACGGCCAGTTTTTGAATGACTGAATCAACAATTCTTAAGTGTACAATGCAGTAACGGCGCCAGGTTATACAGTACCCGCACGACCTCCCGGTCTTGATGGTACTGTAGCTCGCTCCTTCAAATATATATATTGACGATAATGTTGGTTTATTACGTTCAGTATCGTACTTTTGAAATCTACCAAAGAAAAAAAAACGTAATCGGAATTCCTGAGCTTCTTGGATGCACTCCATGTTAAGGGCATTGATTTAGCTGTCATTTTCTACAACACAAAAGTTGCATCTTCAATTAGAACCAAGGAGTTGAAGGGATACAGGAGCTTTAGGTCATTGTTTTGGTTCTTCAAATGTGTCAGTTTGGAGGCATTTTCGAATCACATTATTCCGAACGCATGTATTGGTGGAAAACAACCCACCTTTGTAGTCTAGGGCTAGTCATCAGTTCCTTTCAATCCTAAAATTGGAAATCAACTGACTGCGACATTCGGACACGAGGAAAAGTAAATTCCGCAGCAACACAAATTGAAAATCTGTATTTTAAAAACATCTCTTCAATGTATCACACCATCTCTCACTGTGAGAGTGGGCTCTTGTAGTACATTGAAGAGATGAGGAGTGAGGTCTCACTCCACGTTCATCTGTTAGTTCGACCTCGAGACCCCTTGACTTTGACGGAAGAAAAATAACGTCAACGTCCTTGAATGTAGTAAAAATCGTCTTGCAACCAAATTTTGGTACAACGATGAGTATGATATTAATTGGTTTCATATCAGCCGTTCCGGAATGGGTTGAATATTGATTGACTATTAAGAAACCACCAGTCTTATTGAAAGTGAGGTTATTTTTCTAATAGTAGCTATACTTACGTAATATTTCATTATTACAGGAATAGAAGCTGCGATAACTGTTTTATTGTAAAATATAAAAAACTAGAAAAATCCCAACACAATTCCACAAGAAGTGATACTTATTCAAGAAATTTCAAGAAGAAACATTTTGTTTCCGTTCTCGTTAAAAATGTTCCCAGTTTCAACGTTTTTCAGCGGGGCCCCCCCGCAAAATATTTTCGAGGCCCCTCCATATATATATATATGTATATATTTTTTATTGTTGCGAATTTTGCTAATCTACCTTGTTTTATCATCTTCAAACTGCTCTATTTTGGAACGGATTGAAATATTTCCAATCCGATTTCACCAACGTGTTCAGCTGAAAAAACCTTTATAAAAGAGAGTCACCTGCTTGGGGGTTTTCGGCTAACTTTCCCCCATTTGAAATGCCCCAAATCTCCCCTTAGAGTGAAGCGATTGTGCTCATCTTCAAACATAGCCTTTTGCCTAGGTAGATTTTTGTGCAAATTTGAGTTTTAACTCGTTACATCTGTTTTTCATAAGCGTTCAAACTGCATCTGCATTTATTGAAATATGTTGGTCCAATCCGATTTCACCAACTAGTTCAGCTCTGAAAAAAACTCCTGCCTGTCCTTTATAAAAGAGAGTACACCTGCTTGGGGGTTTTCGGTAATTTAACTTTCCCCCATTTGAAATGCCCCAAATCTCCCCTTAGAGTGAAGCGATTGTGCTCATCTTCAAACATAGCCTTTTGAAAGCCTAGGTAGATTTTTGTGCAAATTTGAGTTTTAATCTTAATTTTATCGCGAGTTATCGTCTGGAATGTGTTTTTGGTGTCCGACAGTGGACTTAGAATGCTTTAAAACGGATCTTGATGCAAACATTTTAGTCCGAGAACAATAAGTAGTTTCTTTTTCTTCTAAAATTCGCGAATACTACGGCAGTTGAAAGAATTTTTAATATTTCTCTTTTTCCACGTTAGGTAGCAAGCAGACTAGATGGAATTGTTTCTGTGAACCAAAGAGAAAACCAAACCAAAGAGAGAACCAAACCAAAGAGTAAACCAAACCGATGTTATCGGAGCCAACACATCGATATATTGATATCATTGAACATGTGGCATCGATGGCAAAACATCGTAATATCGAAGCAAAACATCGATATTTTGATAATATCGATGTCGATGTCCCATCCCTAGTACGCACCTTCGCAACTCTGACACCTTAGCTACTTTACACCCTTCCTCACCTGGTTATAAATAACACCAAAAGATGATTGATCAATGAACCTACATTACCGTTGTTGTTTATAAACTTGATGTTACATAATGGAATTTTTCTGTGTATCGTTAATTCCGCTTTATTCTTAAAATTAAAAAAAAAAAGAATTTTGCTAGAGCGGGCCCGTTCCCGGGCCCCCTTGTGCCCCCCCCCCCCCGCATCGCGGGCTTTGCGGGGGTGTACGTTACGCCCCTGAATGTTCCCTGTAAACAACAATAAAATGAGTCCCAAGAATTGAAAAAAATACAAACATTCGTACGAAATATCAATGAAGGCATTTGAAAATGAATAAAATAAAATCAACTGCCGAAATGAGAAACATTTAATAATTCCATTCTCATTCCATACCGCTCACCTTTATTCGTTTGAAACAGATGGCTCAGTTGGTTATCAACTCCGGAGGGATAGCTGCTCTTCTCGACGTAATCCAGAAAGGGGAGTCTGACGTTATTTTCCCCGCGGTTCTGGCCATTGGATATTTAGCGGGACAGTCGGATTTCATGGGACTCGCCGTGAAGGGGGCTAAAGTACGTTAATCCCTATATCCCCCCACGAGGATATTTGAATTGTCAAATGGACAAATTAATCTTTCCTTCCGAAAAGAAAAAAGTCCATTTCGTTAAGTATTAAGTAGCAATAAACATTGGCTTAACTGACAATTTTAGCGTCAACTCATGTAACTACACACCTGCGGCACCATCTACTCCCTTGTAAAACATGCATTCCTTAAAAAATTTTTATTTTATTTTGTTTACACAATGTGCTTGAGATATCATATTTGCCTACGACTTTAACCCTCGGGCACCCGCGCCTCTTGTATGAAGCCAGTCACCCGCGGACGGCACTCCGTGCCGCGCTCACGAAATATACCCCTAACTTAATAATACCTAACCCTATTAAGTGTTTTGGGACAAAATAAAATATACACGCTATTCACCATTAAAGAATCTATGAAATGGCAATTATGGCTTCATTTTTATTCATAAACTGGTGCAGCTAAAAATCACAAAACAAAAACTTGATTTCTAATCATTCTAATATCTGATGAGACTGTTTTTGAAATGGATGTTGTAACCACCGAAAAATTGTCCGGTTCTTTTCCGAAGCAAATAAATCAGGGATATGTAATAAACATTCTTGAATAATAAGAACTTTTTATTCATAACACGTCAATAAACCATCTATAAAATAACTCATTCGTTATAAACGATTCTTGAAATTAGAATTGTGTTGAAAGTACTGAAATTCACTATCTACATCGAGATCCTTCAAACTAGAAAATAATGACAAGAATTTTAGGAATGAACATTTCAAATAACTAGAGGGTCATTCTGTTAGAATTATGTACGATTAGATAAAATTCACAATTACTCGCGGACGGCATACAGTGCCGCTCGGTGACTTTTCGACTTCAAGTTACAAAACACAACTGATAAAAGTGATAAAAAAAACTGGTGCTTTCGGGCATGGGTGGCCAGAGAGTAGTATGAGAGTGCCCGAGGGTTAATTTGGAGTCAAAATTCTAGGATTTTTAATTTGGAGTCAAAATGTTAGGCAACATCAACAAAAATTGTTAATTCAGCGCTAAAAAAATCGTGCCTTGATATATTTCCGTCGCTTAAGTGGTACAACACTTGCTTGAGCGCACTTAACTACTGAATAACAATTTTCCGTGTTCTAAAATTAGATATTACATATTAGGGTAAGTGTCCCAAATGCCGCCTGGGCTCCTAATTCCGCCTACTCCGCCTACTGAAGGCCCTAACAGCACTTTCTACAGGTTTGAGATGGTAACATCAAGTTCAAGGATTGCCTATTTAGGGGTGCTAGGATTCGTGGTGTAGTTGTTGCCCAAAAATGTGTGAATAACGTTGTTGTTTTCTTATGGTCTTCGATCGAACTGTTCTCCCAACTTCATCCAACTGAAACACCTGGTAAGTTTCGTTTTTTAATTTTTTCTCTTGAATCACGTTAAAGCTTGTGATATAGAGATTCAACAGGTGTATTAAATTTAGAGAATAACCGTACCTAGTTGGTTTTATCAAATGATGAGTATGGAGTTATCACTGTTCCTAATTTCGCCTACCAAACAGCTCCTTATTTCGCCTAATAGGCGGAAATAGGAACACGCTGGAAATTCTTCCTCGCCACTTTTATCTCAATTCGGAGATGTCTGAGAAGAAAGGGAAGATGCTTCGTCGAACTTCCTATGAAGCAGAAGATTTAAAGAAAGCGGTTTCATCACAAAATACTGTGGAGAGAGAGGGGGGTGAAAGTTTTGTCATCAACAGCTCACCATACAAAAAAAGTTGGATGATTTCTACGATGCGAAATCCCAAAAGGCTTCAACAAGTGGCCAGCAGAAACTTCCCAAAAAAGGGAGTTAAAAAAAAAAAAAATAATAATAAATAATAATGATAATAATAATATTAATAAAAGCACAAAGAAGAACCCATGGAAACTACCGCCGTCCTCTTCCAACCGAAGATGTGCCATATATCGATACTGACGATGACATGGACATCGATGACCCAAATTCCGAGGGAGATGACAACGACGTAGAGTGTGCATTTTGTGGCAAAAACGTCTAGAGAAGACAAAGGAGGGGGGCCCTGGCTGCAATGCATAAAATGCTATTCATGGAACCACATGTTACGCGGCCTCCAGCGAGTCAAAGAAGCTTGCTTAAATTAAGGTTTGCAGAAGCTAACTTTATTTGGAGGTATTTTATTCACCAGTATTGTAATATAAATTCATTTTAATTATATTCAGCTTTGTACCAAATGAGTTTTACTTCTTCACATCCTTAGTCTATTGTCTATTCCTAATTCCGCCTACCAGGCGGTTTTAGGAACACCTGGTGGGCGAAATTGGGAACGCTTTTTTGGGAATCACGATTTTGAGTTTTCGCACTCTGTCTAGAATAACTCATAGCAGGATTTTTCAACAGCAGTTTGGGCTACAGGGATCAATTACAGGACTCCACTGGTAATATTAAGCATTTTTTTGATCAGTTTCGACTAAAAACAAAGCTGCTATAAGGAAAAGCTGTTGAGGTAGGCGGAATTTGGGACACTTACCCTACATACCAACAAGAACGGATGCGGAGGAGGTGGATAACTTTGATCATCAATTCCTTAATACTTTAAGAGTTCCAACATTACTGACTTCCATTAAATAAATTATGCTGACACCTTCATACTTTGACGCAGGGGATTGAGGTGTTGAATTACGTGCTTAATAAAGAAAAATGCGATCACGTTTTGGCAACTATTGCCTGGGCCATTGGACAAATCGGCAAGCATTCGCCAGAACATACTGAAGATATTGCAAAAGCTAAAATGTTTCCCAAACTACTTGAGGTAAATCTTACATTATATTATTGTATTTTTAGATATAATGCGACCCTGATAGGGTATATTGTACAGGGTGGCCAGCAACAAGTTTATCAAACGTTAAGGGTCGATTCTAGAGTTCATTTTCTACAAAACATACCTTTAAATTTTATCAAATGCTTCGTTTTGGAGTTAAATCTTTTAAGATTTTTTGTGTATTTCCAATCTCAAGTCACCAAAATGCCATAATGCCCTTAAACTTCGATCTATACTCTAGAGTTTCATATGGAATTTGAATTAGTACGCTTTGGATAGGGGGTAGAATGAGGTGAAACACCGAACTTTCGTGCGTGAGCCAATCAGAAAATTAATCAACCGTTTTAGTTTTTCTAAGGTGCCGTCCATTTTTCATCCACTATTTGACAATTTAGGGTATATTGTACGCAACTTTGCGTGCTCGTTGAACCGGTTGCGCGCATTTTCTCAAAAAAAAAATTGATTGAGTCAAGTTAAAATCTTCTTATTTTGACCCAAGATAATAGGAAATTTGTCATGAAATTTTGAAAAATTACCATTTCAGGACCGTAGAGGACACGTATTTTTCCAAAAGAAATTTTTGATTAGGTAAAATTCATTGCACAAATTGTCAAAAACGTTACCAAAATGTTAATGAAAATTTATATAGTTTAACTAAATTCAATTAAAAACCTTTGCAATTGACCATGGAAAAATTTGAATGCTCCTAAACATTTGTGCTTTCTGTTTCAAGATAAGATAAATTTAAAGATCGAATAAGAAAATTAAATCCGTTGATTAAATCTTCGTGGAAATTAAATAAACGTAACAGGGAAAGAGCAATCTATAAATTCAGACTTAGTTTTAAAGAACACCTACCTTCGTGATATTTCATTGAATCTGTTTTTGTATTATCCAGATATACATGGATCCTAAAAGCTCCGAAAATTTGAAGCAGAAGACAAAAGGCGCTTTGAAATTGACTCTTTCAATGTGCACTGTTATATCAGAACTTGAACCATTATTGGACAAAGCACCTCCGGAAATTCTGAAATACGTATTGGCGCAGTACAGCCAGGTAAACTTATAGTTTATAATTACCATTCCAGTAAATCCTAGTGCAATAAGTATGAAACGTTTGGACATTATATGAGTGGTTGAGATTCCTTGTGGTAGTTAGAAGAAAAGTATATGTTGGAAAGTTATGGTAAGCCGTATATTTCATCAAGCACAATTGACAACATGTACTTACTTACATTAATATTGACGGAGGTACAAAAAGAAGCCTGAATCAATGAGTATCATAAATGCAAAACAACAGTTCACAATAATTCACAGCCACGGAGTTTAAACTGCCAAAATTGAGAAAGCAATATCATCCTGCGAACAACCGACACTTGAATGAGATTGTTATAGTAGGGGTAGTTATTGGAAGGTATCAAATGTGATTACAAGTAATTTTCTTGTGCATTTCTGAATCATAAACTTCATTATTCATCACTTGAAAGAGTAATTACATAAATATTATAAATATTTCAAAAACATTACGTCTTTGGTATCCACAAATTTCGGTTAGAAATTACTTATGGGTCGTTGAATTTACTCACATTTTTGGAATATAGGTATAAGAATTAGGTCCCTTAGTCACGAATTTATCGCAGAAATTGACGGTTCATATTGACATTACATTATTATTATTATTTTTCTTCTTCTTTATTTTTTTCAGTTAAGAGTGGTTACAGGTTTGTTTAGTGTGTATATACCTGGGTACTGTGTGTTTCACACATAACAATAAGAAAGATCAAATTCAAGTTGTAAATAAAATAAACTAGCTCATTTGAAATGGAACAGCGTGTTGAATCATTAGAAGATACATAAGACCTGGTGTATGAAAAAATACCTATAACATTTGTGACAACCAATCAACCTAAGACGAATCAATCAAATGGAAAAGTATAATAATTTCCACAGGAATAAAGTTGTACAGAATTACTATAGAATCTCCATCATTTTAACAAACTAAATGTGCAACACTTTAAGTTGGTGCGAGAATCGGCAAAACCTGTAACACTGTATTTGTTTATTCCTGCCGAAATATACCGCTACCTTTGTTTGTCACTACACGTTCCTTAATTGGATTAACTGAAATTATTTCAATATATTCTGCTTTTTGAACATAATTAACCATAAACACGTATTATCTACTTAATTTTATCGTGCTCTCAACACAACTATATTTGGATGATGTAGGTACCTGCTTAATGAAATGATTAATTTACAATTCATCTGAAAATATCAACTAAAATGTTGATTCTTGTTAGTGTGCAATTTTTAGATCAGCCCTACATAGAAAAACATTGTTCAAGCCTATTAATTTGGAAAGCAGCGACAAAGCACTTGGAGTGACAGTCAAATCTAGAAAAATATCATCTAATTTTGGTCCAGTGATTCGTTGCTAAACTCTTAAATTTTTAATAACCGTTAATACGATTGACAACAAAGGGAAGGTGTAACTTTTTTGTAGCTGATAATGATGTTTATAATCGGTTTTGTAGTACCTATCAAGATAGAAGCCAGGCATTTTGAGGTAGGGATAAGGGCGAAGAATTATGCGATTCAACATGGGAATAGGGAATTCACAAGTAATTTTGGCGGAGTGACACTGACAGCCTGGAGTTGTGATAGTGCTTCTAGTAGTTATACCATTGCCCATATAGGAGCGACCCCGGACCGCCGGGACGAAAACCCCTTCCCCGCCATCAGGTGCCAACACTCCAGCGGACCCTTTAACTTGGCCAACTATCCCTCATTAGCAGCAGTAAAGCCTCTTTCAATCTTCCCCTCTTAACGCAAGACGTTTTAGTTGTTTTTGTTGAAAAATGTAATTTTTTGTGAGATTCAAAATGTTCTCGTCGTTCTGGGGAAAACAAGTCTAAATTTCATATCAATCGGTTCAGGAACACCTTATCAAACAAGTGTGTGACGGTATTGCAAAAGTGTAATAAATTGCAAAAAAACGCTGCAAATTTGATTACACATGGGTTTATTATTCTTGTGTCGAACTTTATTACACTTAAACTCATGTTTCTTTGATCCAACCCTGTCAGATGGGATGGGGCTCGAAAAAGTACGGAAATAATGTCATTTTGCACCATTTTACCCTATGAAAATGGATTTCCTCGTTCTGGGTCAATCCCACAGGTTTGGGACCCAATCCAATCGCTTCAGCGTCCAAAATTACATGGAACATGATACCCCACATGGGAAAAAACCCATTTTTGTTTGAGTTTGACGAAAACCGCCATTGGGTATTTTTACATAACGTCTAGGTATGTTTTTCCAGTTCAAATTTATACTCGTTGTGTCCCTTTTTTCATGTACATCACGATTCTGGTGATGGCATGATCGAATTAACTATTAGATCACATTTGAATTGCATAAGACGTAAGTACCGCACCGTAATTAGGGTCCGATGCGAGCCGTCAGGCCCCTACCTGGAGGCTTAGATTTGAGCGGCGTTGCCAGACCCAGAGGTCTTCAGAAAACCTCAGGGTCGCTCCTATGTGGGAAAGAGTATAGTACACTTACTAAATAGAGGCTCGCAATGACGAAGTTTAGAATTTTTCGATTAGTTTTGTTGTTTGAGACAATAAATGATACAACACTCACATTATTGGTAAAAATTGGGATCTACAATAATTTAATCATCTACTCTTCTGGTTTTACCCTATATCAATAACTGAAGTTTCCAGCGTGTAATAAGTTTTGGCTCAATGAAGCTATCTACGATTTATGCTGTTCATGTATATTTATATAATATAATGCATTGATGTATGATATATTATCTGCAGTAACTAAAAGAGCATATTTATACTAAACACTTAAACATGGAGTTACCTGTTTGAAATATTGCTTAACGAGACTATCTTGTAACTGGGGTTGCTTAGGGTTTTTAAACTAAGGGATATAAAAGGGAAGTCCCGAGTTAATGATGCATGATACTTTGCGCATATCACCAGGAGACCAATTCCAATGGGGGTGGTCCAGGTTCACGCAAAATTAATGTCACCACTCCCTTCCAACTACTTTGTTTCTAAGATAATGAGATACACTTATTGAATACTAATAATGTCCGCTACGCAGGTACACCCAACAAAATTCGCTATTTTACTACTCTGAAGTTTTCTAGTTACCACAAAGTTTGACAGTTCAATTTGTGGTCCACTTTACATAATTTCGCCAGAGTATAACAATTTCAATTACTGATTAACATGATCTCTTTACTGTACATTTTGACACTCACGGCCGGTTATGCAGTCAAATTGGTCAATTCAAATAACTACTAATTACGTTTTGATTGTTAACTTATATGGATCGTATAGCACGCATAAAGTTAAGTACCGAGAAAGAAATTATCGTTTTCTTTCGTATTTTTAAAAATTCGAGTCACGTGTAGTAAATCTTTATTAATCATAGTCAAATCTAAAAAGATGACTGGAAACATTGCTTTATAATTTTAAATAATATTAGTAAACCCAATAAAGAATTAAGGAAAGCATAACAAACTCTATTTAAAAAACAAAATCCATTGCAATTTTATCAGGAGGTTAGGCAACTGGAATTAATGGGAATTTCATCAAATTAAAAAAAGTCTACAGTTTGTGCGATCCTTTGTTTATATCTGAATCCTTTAATTTAACTTTTTCGGGTATCGCCAAAATTGATTTTCGTCCCAAGTTTTATAAATATTGCTTTGGTAATTTGGGGAAACAAGCTCCAAACGACGGACGGAAGGATTTTTTAAATTAGATATTTAAAATCTTTATACAGATATTGAAATGCAGTTAACCAATGCACCATGAAAAAGGGAAGGTTTTTGAATTTGTTCTTTTTTGATTGATCTATTTCATTATTCAAGATTAAAATCAAATTAATGGAATATGCAGAATTTTAGAATTTATCATTCACAAACTATTTTAATTCAATATTGAACACCTGCACTAGGAAGTGTTGGTATCAAAAGGCAAAAGGTTTAGTTTACTCCATACGCATTTCATTACAAATTCGCACGTAGAGGTAAATTTCAGATTTCGATGAAAAGCAACACGAAAGTGGCGATAAACTACTTTTTGTAATTAACCTGTTGATGCCTCTGTTCGAAATATCTGCGAAAAGTTGGTGAAAATAAAATATATAGAAAGCCTCCCGAACTAAATACAATTGCCTTATAATCTTAAGGATGAAAAAAAGCGGAATTAAGAAAAAAAACTTATTTTTCCTCGACTTATTCGCTAAAATTAGACCAATCCGAAAATGAATAGGTACCGCTACGTGATTCGGAGTTGAGAAACAGCGAAAATATCTGTTTTGCGCAATTTCGGTGACTTGACAATTTTTTTTATCAGGGTAAACGGATTGATGGAATGGAAAGAAATATTTTGAGGGGACGAATCTTCAAGAAATTTTACCGAAAATGCTTGTCTCCACTTTAAAATGGGGGTTACCGTTTGAAAAAAGATAAAAGTTGGCATACGTTATCATATCCCACGCGCAAAAATGTCGTGGTTGAATTTCTCACGAGAAATAAGCGCTGGTTGAAGGTTTTTAATATCATTGAGAAAGACAAAGTTAAAAACAGTGGGCCATTAACTCTTGTCCACCCCGTAGATTGGACCCCACGGGCTACGTGATTGAATGAATCTTGTATCAGTTACGGTAATAGATCTAATTGAACAACGTGAAAATTCAAAACTTTGTTTCCTTTAGTCATTCATGGTTTTGACTATTTTTTGAAAGATAAATGGTTTCTTGAAAATACAGTTTTTTGATAGTAATTTCTAATGAAGGGCCAAAAAATACAAGTAATAGCTAATCGTCCGAAGAACGGTACAAATTAATGAGAGGGAATAGAGTGATGTATTTCGGACGTAGAGTGTATTGTAATCATTATTAAGTATAGGAGCGCGTTGAAAATTATTCCAAAAAATGGTAATGATGAAAATCTATAAAAATTATAAACAATACGATCCATATATTTCACTTACAACCGCAGGCACTTACGAATACATCAGATTTATTACCAACCACCTCAACATACAGGTACGAATTGGAGAACATAGTTAATTCTAAATATATAGTTGCATTTATTTCATGTAGAAGTATCAAAACATGAAATAACTTACATCAAATGACAAGCACCGAATTTTATTGAAAAATGTTAACTTAGTAACTTAACAGTTAGGTTCAGAATATGTCGGAGAATTCACACAGACAGTTCACAATTTTGAATAGCCTACCATCAAAACAAAAAGTAGCTAACAGCGAAATTAATGATGTTGTTTGTGAGCGGCTATCATTTAAATTTCATTCATATTGGCTATACAACGAAAACGACCGGTTTCGGCAAATAATAACATGGTATGTTTATCTTTGAATTTGTTAATATGGTGAAATACGTTGGAGAGAGAAATTGGTGTGATTTACAAAAAATATTAAATTGTAACTTATTGAAAATTGTCTTGAAGGAACAAGCAGTTGAACAAGGAGTGTGTTTAAAATTTCATGTTGAGGCTAATGTTAATGAAATGTACCTAATTGGGGGCAATGAAGACCGTAGCTTGAATAATTTATAAACCAATTTTTCAACAAAATCGGTTAAATAGTCAATGACAATAATATCGTTTTATGGAGGGAGAAATCGAGACAACATTCATATTAATGAGCTTCTTATTGAGCGCTTAACGACCGGCGTTTCATTTGTATTCGAATGAGCCCCGGCATTTCGAGACACCTGTGGTCCTCTCGGACGACTCCCTGCGGTAAAGCTATTGATTAAACTGTCAGCGTCTATGAAGAGTGAGGTCCTTTAGGGAAGTTTCGACAATGTTGGCGGTTTGCGGGAAGGGGAAGAGAGGCAAAGACCCTCTCTCGCTTTCCATCATTCATCTAAACTATCTTCCAACGTTATATTTAACCTGACGTGATTTATTGCCTTCCCTCTTCTATCTCTTTTCAACAACTTAATTCAATCAAGTTGATAAACTGCGCCGCAAAATCGTGTTTATTCACATGAAACCGAAAAAGTTGGAATTTTCAATTAGCTAATGGCACTTTAAATTATTTGCTAATAGTAAAATTTGATCTAAACAATTGTTCACCACGAGTAACAGCAGATTCGCCACCTGATATTGAATAGGCACATTCAGAATACAGAGAAAGTGTGACATCTATTTTGGACTCCCGAATAACTAAGGTAACGGTACCGGTAGTGGCCACAGTTAAGAATTTTTTTCTTTAGTTTTCACAATTGTGGGCCAACAGTAGTACTGACTTTCTTCAGGACTCATTTAGAATATAGCCCGACTCTTCCCTAACATATCCATTGCCTAAAACTATCAAAAGAACAATTTTTTCTATTTTTTATTAATTTTTTCTCACACCTTTATTTTGATCTAGTAGTGGCCACATCAAATTACGAAATTTCCAGTAGTGGCCACGTGCATGTCTCAGTAGTGGCCACTTGACATTTTGCCCTCCTTACGTGTTTAATATCATTAAATTCAATACCAGATGAACAAAATTGATTCTATCCAGTAGAAGCTCTAGGATACAGCCCAACAAACGAGGAAACTAGGGACGGTCATATTGAGAAGTTTACCACAATTTCCAATGATGCTCTGCGCACTCATAGTTCAACCTCTGACTACAAGATGACATGAGCTGTACCTCCTGCAAGTTTGAAGCCACTAGGAGACCGGGAATCCTTATTTCTCAAATATAAACTTTAAAATGGCCACTACTGGAGCAGTGGCCACTACCGGTGCCGTTACCTTATACTTCTTTGCTTGGATTTTTTTTTTCATCATTCTTATCAATGAGTGGTGTCAACACAAATACTCATCCATTCCTTAAACATACTGTTATAAAATATCATTCTTCTCGCCAAGTATACGAATTGCGAACATATGATAACTAACACATGACGAAAAACAATTGTAACTCCAGTAGAGATTATCTTCACAAAACAAAGCCACAACCTCATACATGGTGGCTAACTAAAAGTCTTGAAATAGGTAGGTTTCTGCAATATGTTTTCTTCAGAATTTTGAAAAACAGGAATCTAATAAAATTTCTACAATTGAGGAGCTTACTTTCAAACAGGCACATATCCATTCCGACAAAATGTTCAGGAAGTGAAAAAAAAACGATTTGCAGATTAGTGGAGATGTTTTTCTGCAGTTTCTCATCGGAGTAATGTGTGAGAAGGCACAGATAAAGATGCCTCAGAATATGAATCAATTTTCTCCAAAACACGAGGCTGTATATCCATTTTCACTATGGAAATGTGCCCTTTTGATCAAAACTCATGGGTTTGTGCCTTTTTGAAAAAGAAAGAATTCATTCTCCATTCCGTAGGTTTTTATTGAAAACTTTACCTGACTCCATATTTCCATTTGTCATGCCTACCATGTATCGAGTCTCATGTAAATATTGAACGTCAAGACGAAGGCGCAATGCTTCTTTTTGGATATGTGCCTTTTTGAAAACCCACGACGTATCGCCTGACGAAATTCGGAGGATATGTGCCATTTCGATTGCAAGGCGCTGAAAAAAATGTAGGTGACGGATTTGTTACCTTTTGATGCAAACAGATAACTTTAGCCCCGGAATTGACGTGGATGTGTTCTATTTTGTTCGGAAATGATAGGGGGATCTGATTCAACTCATATTCAGAGATAGAAAATTGAGAAAAAAACGTTTTCTCCCAGATTTGGATATGTGCCTTTTTGAAAGTAAGCTCCTCAATTATTGTTGGTTAAATAACAACAAAATGAGGGACATTATGGAAATATCAAAGATAGCAATAACTAGTTGGATACCTCCCTATCAAACTTCACTGGATATCCAAAGTAATGTTAAATCAACAAACAGTGTTGTGAAAAGTTGTACAACTATTACAAAAAGAGGTTTTTCCACATTGTATTAAGATGCGTTAAAAGGGAATAAAAAATTGTTCAAAGTTGAAAAACCAAACAAAAAACAAGCCCCCTGGACCCCCTTATGCTAACTGCTTAGAGCCTGCGGCTAAAATTAAAAAAACATGGAACATGACTGAAACATTCGGCTGTACACTGAATAATTCTTAGGGTGTTTCTACGACACGAAATATGACGTGTGTTGACGGTGTCTTCACGAGAAACGTATCCAAGGTGTAAACGATTTGTTCATGTGTCCTACTTTACTCTCAAAACAAATTGAAGTGGCCATGGTTTACCTATTTCACGTTTTCACCTCTGATCAATGTGATCAAAAATCAAATCGTTATTGAATCGCACCTGTAGAATTTAAAACACTTTGATATGATTACTCACTACTTTTTATAAATGTCGTGTAATCGATAGTCTACTGTAACCAATATTACAGCCAAGTGACAACAAAACAAGCGGCATTGTTCACTGCATCAATAAATAACATAAATTTAATTAAATTACGACATAAATACGAACAAGTACGCAAAGCCTGCGTGAAAAATTGAGAGCTTTCAAACGATTGAGAAAGATTTTAGTCCGTTGAAAACTGAACAACTTTCATTTCCCTAGAAACGGCTCATAGGCTTGGTTACACGTGAAAATCATCAGAAAAATTTTGTGGCACATCCGCGTCATATTTTTCGGCTAGTGAGTTCAACGCTAAAGCATGTTCCATGCTAAAAAAAACTTCGGGTAAAAAGGGTTAAGTGTTATAAGAACACTGTAAAGAAAAATGTTACTTTTAGGGTTTCATATGTTCATGACTTTGGTAGATTGCATTAAAAACTCCGGGAACTTTTCTTTCACAACCATTGCTGAGAGGCCGTTATTTTTCCACTTTCGCAAGGTCTTTGTGCCATAAATGAAATAAATTTTGTTTTTATCAAGCTGTAAAGGGCCTTGCACCTCTTTGCATTTTTACTTCAAGACCAGAAATTACTACCATTTGTTTTACACTTGGTATTTATTGATTAATATTGCACCTTATATGCCAGATAAAAATTCTGGGTTTTCGGCATAATTAGTTGAATTAATTGATCTGGGAAAATTTAGTTTTTTCGTCAATAGATGTAAAAAGGAAAAATATGCTGAATTGACTAGGAGTGTATTGAAAAGGCGCTCTTAATTGAACGGTTTGGTTCTTCAAATTGCTAATTCTAATTACTGTGCCAGAAATTCCATAGTGACAAGTTCTTTGGATGTCAAGCTTAAGAGTGGGAAAGTATGGCACACACAGAAACAGCTATCTATGCTACTCACCGGCGGTCAATATTTACTTGTAGGAAGTCAAAAGTTTTAGTTGGTTGGTCTTCCGGCTAAATCTTGTCATAATTTATTTTCCGAAGTACTTTGGTTCCGAAAAGTTTTCGATCCTACTGAACAGAAGGGGTTCATTGCCTGATAAGCATCACGAAAGAATAACAGGAAAAATTTGCCGATTTGATCTAGGTAAATTTTGGGCATTCAAGTTCTACGGAATTCAATAATTGTCGGAAACTATAAATAAGAGAGTTGTCTGAACTGGCAGAGGAGCTTTTTCACAACATTTAGTTTATTATTTCTTTCAATGGAAGTTGTCATTGAGATTTTCCCCTTTTGGTCAAAACGGAAGTAAATTGAACGATTCATTAAGAGCGAGCAGTTCTCCTAATGTAACACGTCATTAATTGTGAGCAAAAACTTGGAAAATGAACCAAAGAAAAACCGTCGGATTGTTTCCCCAAGTGTCAAAAGTGAAACGACGGCACAAACCTCGATTTGGGTTAATAATATCATATTAATTAATAACATGTTAATAATAACATATTGGGGTTCATTAAAAAACAAACACGTGGGTCAATCATGTGGTGCTGGTGAAATATTTCGAAAGATTTTTGACGTTAAACGCCTGGGGTACCTGCAGTTATCCCCCACATCGTAAATATATATATTTTATTCCGAAGTAGAAAACGATTGAACTGAAGTAATGACTTCTTACTACATTTCTTAAATTTATTGTTGATAGTAGTAACAAAGTAACTATTTTTAATGGTTTGTGCATTTGACATAACGTAGCTAATGAAGAGCCTTCTATTGATCAAGTATGACCTTTACAGACACGTCCTAAGACAACCTAATTAAATAAGGGTAAAGTACCAGTGTGAATTTGATGAGAATCTACACTTTCAGACCACAGTAACAGGAAACTGTATTCCCCTCGTCATTAAACTACGGATCAACGGACTCTTGGGATTCGATAGTATCTTGAATTTTGATTGTATTCCTTTCAGCGAGCTTTTGCGGTTTCGGCTGTTTTCTGAAATTCTTGGACAATTCTTTGAGGTTGTCCATATGCTGGCCGTACAATTTCTTGTACGCGTTTGACATGTAAGGATACAAGAGCGAAAGATCGAATAAGGAGTCAGAACTTTTGTCGTAGTCGTACGTGTAGGGTCCGAACAGAGATTCTTTCATGTCTTCTAAGGTCTTGCTCTGGTTCCTGTAAATGTCACTGAGGATCTTATATGTCGGGAGTTGGTATTGGTTTACCTCAAAGGGCAGCTTTTCCACGCTGGTAGTTTTCCGCCTCTTTATCTCTACAGGCGTACTAAGGAGCTCTTGGAGTTTTTCGTCTTTCCTTTTCATTCTGGGGGTAAGCGTCGGCCATTTTTTCGTATCTTGCTGGTGAACCTGCGACAGATCATGTAAAAATTAGTTGACAAATTAACTTGCATTTTAGTTTATGTCTTTCAATAATAAATAGTAATATTGTAGGTTTATCCGGCTTGAGCCATGTTTTAATTAAATTGTTGAGTATTCGCTTGTTGAGTGTAATTTGTCTTGAATAACATGATTATTGATTGATTGATATTATATTATAGGTTTATTCTGCTAAATCACTATCGAAGCTAATAAAGATGTCAATGCACAAAAAATGCAAAAAAAATATTATTGTCCTCCAAACCATAAATTTGACTGTCTGTCCATGTCCGGTAAATCTTTTTTAACATATTTGATTAAATTTTCAGTTGTACTTTAGATGATCAAGAATAAATTGCTTCTCTTTCGTATTAATAAAAGCCCTTCCATATGAGCAAACAAGATTTTCTTGTATCGAAAATTTAGCCCGATCCCGTTCAAACTTCGAAGGTAGTTGAGTGCATGTGCATGGACTATGTGATATAAATAATATTGTGATTGGCGAATTAGTAACAATTGTGTAAGCACATAAGTAATTTTTCTTTTTACTCAGACGTGATGCAGTGATTAGTAAACTGATTTTGATAACGTGTTGAAGGATTGTGTAAGTTTGCTCCGAATTTAATTCAATCAATTAATTCGGATCAATAGTTGTGAATTAGTATTAAGCCATTATGAATAAGCGCTAACATGGTTTATAGCCCTATTTTATATATTAGCTTGTACACAATTGCATTACTATTCTATTTAGTACGAAATAATACTGACTCGGTTACTGTTAACCAGACTTATTATATTCGTCCTTGTTACAATAATTTATGAAACTAAACTGTTTTTCCCACCTTGTTTTCAATAACGAACCTTTGTTCATTTTTAATGCCTCCTCAATTAGCTCGTTTCCTCGACAATAGGTGTAATACTAATGCCAGTTACTAGGGATAAAATAATTAGACAAAACGCTGCAAATTCATTCACTGGGGTTTATTATTCCATGATTCATGATTTGAATTTCTACTAAGCTTTGGAGTGTGCGTGTTTCACAGGTGATACAGCGATTATTGAATTTCAGGAGGCACAGAAATATGATCAACTGATCAATCCAAATAGGTATTTTGGTTGAGAACCGATTTAAGTGCTCTATGCATATCTCCTGAAATTCAATAATCGCTCTATCACCTGTGAAACACGCACACTCCAAAGCTTAATAGAAATTCAAATCATGAACGCGCCAATTGAATAATAAACCCCAGTGAGAGTGAAAGAATTTGCAGCGTTTTTTTTTCAAGAGCGATTACAATTGAAAAAATATTCTATTTGAAAATTTTAAATTTTGTGAGACGGGGCATGCATATCAGAATGCTTTAACCCGTGTATCGGCTATAAACCCTTTTAGGAGTTCACTCCAGTATCCACATTCACCACATCACTGAGTTACTGCGATAAAACAAAATCCCTGTTGTTTGTTTTGATCGCAGTAACCTAGTGATGTAGTGAATGTACATGCAAATGTTGGCACCATAAATCGGGGCATACATCGGGAATGGTTTGAGCTACGGACCAGGGGAGGGGCTCATTCGATTCCTCATGGAAAGTTCTTCAAAATAAGTCCAAATTTAGGCCGCCTTGACTTTTTTGGAGGTTTTTAGGGATTTTACAAAACTTTGACAACCCTGAAAGGGCACTTTAAATTAAGTGAGAGAGCTGGCTAAAGAATTAAAGCGTTGTCGGACCAACATGGATTTTTCCTGAAAATTTCAGATTTTTTGCTCCAGCCGTTTGGGAGAAAACGTACGTACGGCGTACGACCGACGGAAGGAAACATTTTAATTGCAGATTTGGATTCTATACCCTTTGAACCTTAAACCATGAAATTTTCAGGGGGGTTAGACATTTTTTCACGTGCGATAACAATAGTTTATTATTGAATGATAAACCAAAAGAACACAATCCTTCTGGCTCAATAAAGAAACCGTTTTCCTTCAAATCACGTTTATTGTGTAAATTTCGACCAAAGTTATTAGCAACCATTGTTTATTTTAATTTGTTAATTTAGACGACCCCCTTTTGATGTGAACTCGTTACAGTCTATTAAATAGAATTTGGTCGATTTTCTTTCATTTTAAAATTGTGTTCCTACCGGTAAAAGCCAAAGAAATTGAAAATGGTAGAAAAAGAGGGATTTAAATCAGTACGGGTTTAATACCTAAAGGATAGGCAGTTAAACGGCTTTAATCCTCAAACACTTCCCTACAATAGAGTAGTGGGAAATGAAACGTTGAGTGATAGCGTCGTGGCATGTCAGTAAATGGCTGTAAGGGCAGTAGATGGGAGGATAGTTTGTGATTAATACTTTTTTCAGTGAAAAATCGAAATAAAAGCGACAGCATTGGGTATTTATAAATTAAAAAACGCTGCAAATTCTTTTACTGGGGTTTATTATTAAATGGCTTTGCATTCATGATTTGAATATCTACTAAGCTTTGGAGTGTCCCTGTTTCACAGGTGATAGAGCGATTATTGAATTCCAGGATGTGCATAGAGCACGTAAATCTGTTCTCAACCAATATAACTATTTGGATTGATCAGTTGATCATATTTGTGTGATTTGTGTGCCAATTGAATAATAAACCCCAGTAAAAGAATCTGCAGCGTTTTTTTTATGGTTATCAGAATACTTCAACCCGTGTATCGGCTATAAACCCTTTCAGGAGTTCACTCCAGTATCCACCTTCCCTACATCACTAGGTTACTGCAATCAAAACAAAAACAATAATAAACCAAAATAACGCAAATGTTGGCATGGAGTGTAGCTTTAACGAAATGAACTCTTTGATGCGCTAGAGACCTTATCCTCTCCGCAATGCGTCCCTACTCGCAATGGCATTGAGATACGATCGTATTTGGTATATAACTTCACTGATCATTCCAATTCTTCTAGTAGTTGAACAAGAATATATAGACATTATCAATTGCCTACTTTTCGCTGAATTGTATTTCAAGCGTGTGTTTTAAAATGTTTTCCAATGATTTTTTTTTAATTTTCTGTTTTGAAAAAGATGGAAGAGAAGGTTAGCCCAGAATAGGGTTTTCCGCTGTAAAAGAGGTTAAGATAAATTCTGGAACACAATAAGTATGAAATGTGAAATAGACTATAAGTATTCCAACGTATCTTTGTTTCGTTTGGTCCCATTTTGTGTCCTTCATTCAACATTTTAAAAACAATAATGCCTACGTTCTTGAATTTGCTTGTTGAGACAAAAAGTGTTGGTAATTAAAAAATCGATTTGGTAATTTTGTAGACTATAAAACTGCGTAATCAATTACTGTGCTTATGAAAATTATTAGAGTATAAATTACGGAAAAATGAATTTTCACTTGTGACGCGATGAGGATACGCAAATGTCACTACTTATATTTATGATTTGCCGAGCAGCTACAACTATAGTCGGTGGTGTTCCTCATTTTTGAGTTATATACTTTGCAGCGTGTTATGTATTAGGTTATTAATTGTTACCTACAAATTAAGGATTTACTCTTCAATGTGGTCTTCTTCTACAACAGTTTATAAAGTATTGTTTGCATCCTTGAATACTTCAAAAACATTCAGTACAATATTCATTCACAATTTGAATCGTTCATAAATTCTTTCTAATAGTTCTGAGTGGAAGAGAGAACTTAATAGTTCGTGTAGGCCTAACTGCACAGAACCCTAGACCTAAATGACGTAATATTCGTACTTGGATGAGAAACAATAAAATCATATTAAGGATTGCTAATGTAAATGTTATTAGATGAAGTAATAAATTCATTCGTATACAGATCTCCGTGAATATTATTAGATACCAAAATGCATTTATATGCTTAGCAACTTGAAAATGAACGCTGAATGAGGCCCTAGAGGCGAAAATGAGACAGTAAATTTCTTTCCTTCCCTCAAATTCCAAGCACATGATAAAGCTATCTTTATAGTTCTACACCTAACAGACTGCAGGCACACCAAGCTAATATAATTTAACAAACATGGATATGTTTTTGAGCCCAGGATGATTTTAAAATTTCCGTTATGAGATTAAAAGTGTACTACGAGTAAACAAAATATTAGCAACTGTAACATACTACTCAGATTGCCATACTGTAATTGGTGAAATAATGTCAGTTTTTTCAATTATAAACTCGAAAGATAAGGAAATGTAATTCAATCAAAATATAGCATTAGGTAATTACACTGGATCGAATTAATGGTACACTGCAGTTTCGTCAACTACATGTTGGCATTTGCTTGATGTGTAAGGTAATCGCGGCGTTGATTTTTCCATTTTGGTTTATTATTCAATAATAAACCATTGTAATCGTTCTTGAAAAAAAAAAGTCTAACCCCCCCTGAAAATTTCACGGTTTACGTTTCAAAGGGTGTAGAATCCAAATCTGCAATAAAAGTTTTCCCGTCCGTCCGCCGTACGCACGTTTTCTCCCAAACGGATGGAGCAAAAAATCTGAAATTCTCAGGAAAAATCCATATTGGTCCGACAACGCCCCAATTTTTAGCCAGCACTCTCACTTAATTTAAAGTGCCCTTTAAGGGTTGTCAAAATTTTGTAAAATCCCTAAAAACCTCAAAAAAAGTCAAGGCGGCCTAAATTTGGACTCTTTCGAAGAACTTTCCACGAGGAATCGAATGAGCCCATCTCCAAGTCCGTAGGTCAAACCATTCCCGATGTATGGCCCGATTTATGCTGCCAACATTTGCGTCATTTTGGTTTATTATTGTTTTTGTTTTGATTGCAGTAACCGAGTGATGTAGTGACGTAGTAATGTGGATACTGGAGTGAACGCCTAAAAGGGTTTATAGCCGATACACGGGTTGTAGTATTCTGATAACCATAAAAAAACGCTGCAAATTCTTTCACTGGGGTTTATTATTCAATTGGCTTGCGTTCATGATTTGAATTTCTACTAAGCTTCGGAGTGTGCGTGTTTCACAGGTGATAGAGCGATTATTGAATTTCAGGAGATATACATAGAGCACGTAAATCTGTTCTCAACCAAAATTTCATTTGGATTGATCAGTTGATCATATTTGTGTGCCTCCTGAAATTCAATAATCGCTCTATCAGTTGTGAAACAGGGACACTCTAAAGCTTAGTAAAAATTCAAATCATGAATGCAAGCCAATTGAATAATAAACACTAGTGAGAGAATTTGCAGCGTTTTTTGGAAATATGCTCAACATGTTATGTGGTAAAATGTAAGTAATGAAGATTAATTCGTGATAATGAAGTATGGTGGATTTTTGTTTCAACTAAATACTGGTTGAAAATAATTGAAACTGACAATAAAAAAGGGGAGAGGGATTCTCCGGATCTGACCTGTGGTGGGTCGATCCAATAGTAGGACTTGTGGGGGTAGTCGGTGAGCGACAAGGGCCGGACGGCCGTCGGGACGTCCACCGCTGTGCCCCGCACTTGCAGATCCGCGATCATGGCACAGCGCGACCCTCCCGGCTCGGCGGCTTGGACGGAACTGAACTAGGTCAGTGCACGGGTTGGAGGTATCAGGATGACATCACTGGTGACTAGTTTCCTCTTCCTGAAATATTGATTATTGTCTGCATTGGATGTGGCTCAAGGTTTTAAACTGGCAAGATGGGGTAGAATGGCGGAAAATCCTCCCCTCCTTTTCCCGTGGTTTTCTCCTGTGCCTCCACCCTTGGCGGTTTTCTCTGCGCCGCCACCCACTTCGTTACAGGCGAATCATCTTGCCGCACCCCATTACCTCCCTTCGCCGCCTTGTTTCACGATGTTCCGATTAAACTACATTAACCAAGTTCCATCTCAAATGAGAATTGCTTCCCGCCCTCCTCCGGATGTTTAACCTCTTCTATCCACCATAACTGTCTACAAGGGGGAAACTGAAATTAGGTATAGGAAATTAGATATTTAACCGGCTTCCCTATCTACGGCCAAGAAAGTTACAATGTTGAACAATCAGCATATTACATCTAAGCAACTATATCAATAAACAATTTTTTTTTTTTTTTTTATAGAGGTTGGTGGAAAATCCATTACTGGACTGACAGTGAGGGGGTATATCAAAAGATGTGTCCACCTCACCTTTGTGTCGGGGTCTCCATCGTGGCATACCGACTAAAAAACACCGTTCCTCTCGTCTATTAGGACTGTCCCGGGACTGCTTTTTGGCATTACTTCGGGACAGTCCCCTTTTTAACCTCGTGAGGGTTCCTCCTGGTCTTCAGTACTTCTACCCTGGCTCATTCCCAGCTTCTGTCCACTTCCTTCTCTTTGAGCACCATAGTGATATACGTGCTGACTGTGCTACAGTTCTCCGCAGATTGTATCATCTTTTCTATTGCTGTTTCTGGGCTAAAATCACCTATTACTCCAACCAATTCCTGCCTTAGCTGCTGCCATTTTGGGCATATAAAGAATGTGTGCTCTACATCATCGTCCCCCATCCGGCAGTACACACACCTTGCGCAACGCTCCCCTCCTTTGGACCGCCTCCATCCTAGAGGATATCAATAAACAATGATGAAATCGCAATTGACACTATAAACACTGGTCCAAAAAAGACTTCTGAGTTCCCGTCTTCTTTTGATCTATTCAAAGATTTTTGGGGATACTGAATCCAAAAATGATAGCCTTTTTTTGGTCCGTTCAAATAAGGCCTGTATTTTGGTTTTTATGGTTTTTTGACCTTTCTTTACATTAAATTGTTTGTTAATCACCGACTTCACTCAAACTTCTTCAAAAGACACTAACTTTACAGGAAATTAATTTGCAAATTCCGAATATACCCTCAATTTTTGTGTAAAACCTTTTCATACCATTAAAAATAAAAAAAAGGAACAAAAACAGGCAAAAATCATATGAAATTTGTTAATTTCGCGTTTTTTTTAAATTCTAGGCGCCTGTTTTCAGATTGTTACGGGGATTGTCAAGGTCTGGTTGAAAAATGTAAAAACAGGAGATTGAAACCTTCTTCTGTGATCAAGTGAAAAATCATCTTAATCTGAGAGTTGAAAGTAGGAATAAACGATGATTTTTCACGCGAAGTAAACAAATTTTCGTCATTATTCCACAAAACTTAAGTCAAATCAAAAAACGGAAAGCATCACGCGAATCAGCGTTAAAAAACAATGAAAATTCATATGCAACACTTTACAGATCACCATCATCAACTATTTGACAAATACGCGGTTGCGCAACTTTTCGTGCTCGCTGAACCGGTTACGCGCAATAAAAAAAAATTCGTTGAGGGGTCAAATTTTCATGAAATCTTGAGCAAAATCCGAATCTGCAATAAAAAATGGCGGTTCTCATTTGAAATAACAAAGTTGATGCGCAAATCGGGCATTTGCGCACGTGCGCAACGCGCGAAATTGTGATATTTGAATTCCTTGTTAAAAATGAGTGAAGTTATCATTTGAAATTTTTTTATGTTCGGAAATTACGGAGATAAATGCCTGGTCCATTAAATTTTGGCCACCCTATATATAGATGTCAGACGAACCGCCAATTTTTGATGTTCCTACAATTTCAAAAATTTAGTCCTATAGTTCTGGAGAAAAGCTTCGGACTGCCGATCTCTAAGGATTCGTATTTTTACCCAAGCTGCATGTAGCTTGAACGATTAGTGGAGTAAATGAGTCTCAAAGGTGTTCAGCTGCTTTACCATTTTTCATAGCTATTTGTTCTATAGTCTATGGTGTTGACAGTCTGTGTTGTTGAAACACACATTTAGGAAATGTACGAGGCTAGATACCAGCACGGTATCAGCATTTATGTTGCGAGTTCAAAACACTATGGCTTAGAACTATCCCTACAACCTGGACTTCATAGTCATCCAGGCGCACGAAGCACAAGTTTCTGGGAAAAACTTTCCCAAGCCATCCGTGCTGTTATCATAAATTTTCCATAAGGCTCTTCAAGACATCACACCTAAGTTTAAAAAACGCTGCAAATTGTTTCACTGGGGTTTATTATTCAATTGGCTTGCGTTCATGATTTGAATTTCTACTAAGCTTTGGAGTGTGAGTGTTTCACAGGTGAGAGCGATTATTGAATTTCAGGAGATACGCATAGAGCACGTAAATCTGTTCTCAACCAAAAAACCTATTTGGATTGTTCAGTTGATCATATTTGTGTGCCTCCTGAAATTCGATAATCACTCTATCACCTGTGAAACACGCACACTCCAAAGCTTAGTAGAAATTCGAATCATGAACGCAAGCCAATTGAATAGTAAACCCCAGTGAAAGAATTTGCAGCGTTTTTCACAGGTGATAGAGCAATTATTGAATTTCAGGAGGCACACAAATATGATCAACTGACCAATCCAAATAGGTATTTTGAATAACAGCCGATTTACGTGCTATAATAATAATAAACCCCAGTAGTAATATTGAACAATATTTAACCATATATTATCAGCGATTCATGCATATCAGAATGCTTCAACCCGTGTATCGGATATAAACTACAAGTATCCCATCGGCTATCACTCCAGTATCCACATTCGCTACAACTCGACGCTATCGGCATCACTAGGTTACAAACAAACAATAATAAACCAAAAAACGCAAATGTTTGCACCATAAATCGGACCATACATCGGGAATGGTTTGACCTACGTACCTGCGGAGGGGCTCATTCGATTCCTCATGGTATGTTCTTCAAATAGGTAAATATTTAGGCCGATTCGACTTGTTCTGAGGTTTTTAGGGATTTTACAAAACTTTGACAACCCTTAAAGGGCACTTTAAATTGAGTGAGAGAGCTGGCTCAAGAATTGGGATGTCGTCGGACCAAGATGGATTTTTCCTGAAAATTTTAGATTTTTTGCTCCAGCCGTTTGGGAGAAATCGTGCGTACGGCTTACGGCGGACGGACGGAAAAATTTTTATTGGAGAGTCGGATTCTACACTCTTTGAAACGTAAACCATGAAATTTTCAGGGGGGGTTAGAATTTTTTTTCCCAGAGCAATTACAATGGTTTATTATTGAATAATAAACCAAAAACGCTGCAATAAAGGCGATTGAAGTAATTTTTTAATCATTATCACAGTAAATAATTTAAATAAAGCAGGTAGTTGTTGAATTAAAAATGAAGGTTCCTACTGTACGCATAAATAATGGCATTAATATATATTTTTTCTAAACCTCTGCAGATCTTGCCTAACGATCCGAGAGCAAGAAGAATGTTTGTGGAGAGCGGATGCTTAGCCAGAATACAAGCTATTGAAGCTGAACCTGGTTCCACTCTCATGGAGCTGATCAATATCGTAAACCACTGTTTCCCAGAAGAAATAATTCGGTAAGTTGTAAAGAGACAGGCCTCATAGGCTCATTTTGTGAAGGGGCTTCACACAACATTCGCTTTGTGTATTCAATTGTTGTGTGTGCTATTGCCGTTTTCTTGTTGATGGATGTCGTGTAGAGTTGATAAGTTCAATATACAGGATCCTTACTTATTGTACCAGGAAACCGCTATGATATGGGGTAGTTTCGGGAGATTCTGTTTGTCCTTTGTGTCCTTCAATTTTGTTTTTGTTTTATGAAGGTACTTGATTTCTATGGAAATACATCTACCTATTGCAACATTTTTGTTTTTTAAGTTCGACAACCACTGATACGTAGCAATGTAATTGCATACCCACATCAAAAGTTCGTTCATAAATTCGTAGTGAATCATATCTCGATCAAGATTGGTCTGAAGCGTGGGAGAGATCGGGTAACATCTCAATACCTACTAATAAGTATGTAACGGGCCGACATATTAAAGATAACTCGATAGAATTACAACTGTTTTTTCCCTAAAAGAAGCCGAGATAGAGAGAGACAACATTGGATATTTTGAGGAATTCAATCAAACCTCTTCAAGTGTGAGAGTTTTTCCTGAACGTAACAGGTTACACCTTGAGACAGAAAGAAGGAGGCCCCGTTTGACTGAAACATACTAACCCGCAGTACACATGTGTATTGCATTCAGCATTTAACTTTCTTCAGGAGTGACCTCCGATTAGCGCAGGAACTACCATTTCAATAACCGTCCTCTTCGGTTATTAAAAGATTACAACAATATCCTGTCCCCAATCGTTTGAAAATAAGTTCGTTTTTTTCGAATAGGAAAACATCATAACATTATATGACTGGATATTTTCGCAAAATAGTTTGCCAAAAATAATTTTTTCTTCTATTTCTCGCTGTTTTGTTAAAATTGAGGTGGACTTGAAACTTAGCACGTTCGAATATCATGTATTTCGTGTGTCAAACCTCCGTCTATAGTAAAGAAGCCAATCTTACTGTCATAACCATGCTCTGTTAGACTTTCAATGTTTCTCATTCAATTTCAACCAAATGGGCGAATTTAAGACGCCACTTACAAAGTAGCCTTATTAAAGATAATTTTTAAGCTCAGAAAAGCTCTACCAGTTCACTGATTCTATTGGTCCTCTTTTTTGTAGCAACTGTTTATTTAGGTAAATACTAACGAATTTTACGTAGGGAGTAAAAAACGCTGCAAATTCATTCACTGGGGTTCATTATTCAATGATTCATGATTTGAATTTCTACTAAGCATTGGTGTGTGCGTGTTTCACAGATGATAGAGCGATTATTGAATTTCAGGAGGCACACAAATATGATAAACTGATCATTCCAAATAGGTATTTTGGTTGAGAACCGATTTAAGTGCTCTATGCAAATCTCCTGAAATTCAATAATCGTCCATCATCTGTGAAACAGTCACACTCCAAATCTTAGTAGAAATTCAAATCATGAACGCAAGCCAATTGAATAATAAACCCAGTGAAAGAATTACAGATTACAATGGAAAAATATTCTATTTGAATTTTAAATTTCGTAAGACGGAGCATTCATATCAGAATGCTTCAACCCGTGTATCGGCTATAAACCCTTTTAGGAGTTCACTCCAGTATCCGCATACACTACATGAAAAAACGCTGTTGTTTTTGTTTTGATCGCAGTAATAGTGAATGTGGATGCAAATGTTGGCACCATAAATCGGGCCATACATCGGGAATGGTTTGAGCTACGGACCTGGGGAGGGGCTCATTCGATTCCTCATAGAAAGTTCTTCAAAAAGAGTCCAAATTTAGGGCGCCTTGACTTTTTTGGAGGTTTTTAGGGATTTTACAAAACTTTGACAACCCTTAAAGGGCACTTTAAATTAAGTGAAAGAGCTGGCTAAAGAATTGGGGCGTTGTCAGACCAACATGGATTTTACCTGAAAATTTAAAATTTTTTGCTCCAGCCGTTCAGGAGAAATCGTGCGTACGGCGGACGGAAAAACGGAACAATTTTTCATTACAGATTTGGATTCTACATGCTTTGAAACGTAAACCATGCAATTTTCAGGGGGGGGGGGGGGGGGTTAGATTTTTTTTTCAAGGGCGATTAAAATGGTTTATTATTGTATAATAAACCAAAATAAGTGGATGAACTTTTGTTTCTTAATTTGGTTAGAAAGTTGCTTATGATCTAGGAAGCTTTTTGAAGCTTTTTTTGTTCAATTTACTGTTTTGTTGAACAATAATATTGCTAAGTGCAAACTGATCTCAATTCTCCTTCAACTTCAGTTTCCTCACAATAATGATGTTTACAGCTACTACTCACCTGGATATCCTGAAACGTTTGTTGAAGCTGTGGAAAACTACAAACCTACCGTTCCAGCTATGTTCGCTAAAGATCACGATGAGGCTGAAGATTCTGAGATTTTTGAAGGGTTGAAGCCACCATTGAAAAGCGAATATGAAGTTTGCTGAAGAAGATGGTCAGTTTCGTCTAATAACAGTTATGAATTGTCAAAAATAAAGTCATTGAAGTCATCCGAAACAATGGAGTCATAAACTACTTTCTTTTATACAAATTAATGAACTAAAAGAAACAAAAGCATCCTGGCGTATAGTTCTATTGAACTTGAGAAAGTCAGAATTTGTTTGAAATTATGTACGAAGGGTTCCCACTGAACCTCTCTGTACTACATAGGAGTTAGAACAATTTGTATTCTTCAAAATTCAAAGTACCATTCGGATTTTACGATTAAGACCATCGCGAACAATTTCGGTTCAGTACCTGTTTGTGTTCAGTCTTCATACCTGTCAAAATATTTCGATGAAAAGATTCAGGAAATTCATTACCACGAACTGATAGTAGAGCTTAGGGAGAGCGAGCGGGTGAGCATCAAGCGGTCTGGGTGGGTCCAATAGAACGTGTGTCAATAACAAACGTAAAAACAATAGTCTTATTTCGAAAGTTTTCGGTATTCAGATTTTTGAAATTTCAGCCTTTCGATTCACATTTTAGGACTTATTGAGTTCGATAACAAGAATTCAGTCAAAACTAGACCAAAATGAGAGTTTTATTAACTTTCTTCTAGTAGATTCGGAGAATAACTCCAGACGGCTTTCGGCGGACGGACGAATTTTTTTAATTCGATTTTTGAATTCTACAAATCTTGGAACGTAAACATCAAATTTTGAAGGGCGTTATAATTGTTTTGTAAATCACTATGGTTCATTATTGCAAATAATGTACAAAAAAAATTATAACGCATTGTTACATTGAAAGTCTAACAGAGCATGGTTATGACAGTAAGATTGGCTTCTTTACTATAGACGGAGGTTTGACACACGAAATACATGATATTCGAACGTGCTAAGTTTCAAGTCCACCTCAATTTTAACAAAACAGCGAGAAATAGAAGAAAAAATTATTCTTGGCAAACTATTTTGCGAAAATATCCAGTCACATAATGTTATGATGTTTTCCTATTCGAAAAAAACGAACTTATTTTCAAACGATTGAGGACAGGATATTGTTGTAATCTTTTAATAACCGAAGAGGACGGTTATTGAAATGGTAGTTCCGGCGCTAATCGGAGGTCACTCCTGAAGCAAGTTAAATGCTGAATGCAATACACATGTGTACTGCGGGTTAGTATGTTTGAGTCAAACGGGGCCTTCTTCTTTCTATCTCAAGGTGTAACCTGTTACGTTCAGGAAAAACTCTCACACTTGAAGAGGTTTGATTGAATTCCTCAAAATATCCAAAGTTGTCTCTCTTTATCTCGGCTTCTTTTAGGGAAAAAACAGTTGTAATTCTATCGAGTTATTTTTAATACGTCGGCCCGTTACATACCTACGTATTAGTAGGTATTGAGATGTTACCCGATCTCTCCAACGCTTCAGACCAATCTTGATCGAGATATGATTCACTGCGAATTTATGAACGAACTTTTGATGTGGGTATGCAATTACATTGCTACGTATCAGTGGTTGTCGAACTTAAAAAACAAAAATGTCCTGAAGTCCGTTAAATGCTGAATGCTATACGGATGTGTACTGCGGGTTAGTATGTTTGAGTCAAGCGGGCGTTCTTCTTTCCATCTCGATCACGAAAATGAGGTGTAACCTGTTACGTTCAGGAAAAACTCTCACACTTGAAGAGGTTTGATTGAATTCCTCAAAATATCCAAGGTTTTAAAAGGGGCAGTCTCTCTCTATCTCGGCTTCTTTTAGGGAAACACAGTTGTAATTCTACCTCAATTTTAACAAAACAGCGAGAAATAGAAGAAACAATTATTTTTGGCAAACTATTTTGCGAAAATACCCAGTCACATAATGTTATGATGTTTTCCTATCCGAAAAAAACGAACTTGTTTTTAAACGATTGGGGAGAGGATATTGTTGTAATCTTATAATAACCGAAGAGGACGGTTTTCATTGAAATGGTAGTGCGCTAATCGGAGGTCACTCCTGAAGTAAGTTAAATGCTGAATGCAATACGGGTGTGTACTGCGGATTAATATGTTTGAGTCAAACGGGCGTTCTTCTTTCTATCTCAAGGTGTAACCTGTTACGTTCAGGAAAAACTCTCACACTTGAAGAGGTTTGATTGAATTCCTCAAAATATCCAAAGTTGTCTCTCTCTATCTCGGCTTCCTTTTCTGCCCACAATGCAATTCTGGACCAATTTTTGTAATTTTTCTCTATTCGACCCCGATTTCTATTCCACTTGCACACAAAAAAACAGCTTGAATGCTTCATGACGGAAGGTTTAATGCCGAAAAACGAGTTTTTTTTACAAGTTTTATCTATTCTACTGACACCATAATTTTTAACAATTTTCGTGATTTTCATTTTGTTCAACCTCAATTTTAATTCACTTTTGCTATTGAAAAAAAAAAAAAAAAAAACTCAGAAATTTAGCGTTTTTTGGCAGGAGGGGGTAATAGCCAACCCTTTTAATCGCCACTCAAGCAAGAATTATCGGCCGATTCATGTCAGTTTTTTTTTCAATTGAGACATTGGTTTAGTATTTAATCGTATTTCAGGAATTATATATAATTTATTTTTATAATTTTAAAAATAGCAATAGCCTTATTGAAGATAATTTTTAAGCTCAGAAAAGCTCTACCAGTTCACTGATTCTAATGGTCCTCTGTTTTGTAGCAACTGTTTATTTAGGTAAATACTAACGAATTTCACGTAGGGAGTAAAAAACGCTGCAAATTCTTTCACTGGGTTTATTATTCAATTGGCTTGCGTTCATGATTTGAATTTCTACTAAGCTTTGGAGTGTGCTTGTTTCACAGGTGATAGAGCGATTATTGAATTTCAGGAGAAATGCATAGAGCACTTAAATAGGTTCTCAACCAAAATACCTATTTGGATTGATCAGTTGATCATATTTGTGTGCCTCCTGAAATTCAATAATCGCTCCATCACCTGTGAAACACGCAGACTCCAAAGCTTAGTAGAAATTCAAATCATGTATCATTTAATAATAAACCGCAGTGAAAGAATTTGCAGAGTTTTTTATTGAACCTCAATACCCCCCCCCCCCCCCCTGCTAAAAACAGGGGCGCCTTGAAAACCATATGGTAGCCGAGCTGTATGTATTAGTCAGTGGGGCAGACACACAAGCGGATAAGTTTTCACGGAGATCGCATGTAAAGCCAGTGATCTCAATTTGTCAGAAAACAGCCTGGGAGTAACAAACTAAAGGCATAGCACGTCTGCGTTGCGGGTACTACAACACTCTGCAGAAAGAGATGAAGAAATTCTTGAATGTCAGTAAAAACAATAATTACTTGAAGTAGGAACAATCCTATTTGTCTCTTTCTTTTTTCTCTTTTTGGCTTAACACAGGTTACCTCGGACCCCTTGACAAGATGCCTCTGATCACAGCTTTCAAAGTTTTAAAGTGTCAACAACCAGCTTCAAAGTTTTGTTCTGGTTGTTGACTGTTTGACCTATTCAAATTTGTAACCAACATCGATCAGTTGTGTTAATGCTCACCACTGCAAATCCAACGGACTGCGGTTTACATCGTTAGCCGGTTAGGTGTTGACGATAATACCAAATACAATGATATACATTTTATTACAATTCACAAACAAAATTGAATGTTCTTAAGCACCTCTTTTGTAACTTTTATGAAGCGTTGTTACAAATTTATGTTAAATGTCGAAATTGCACTCGCTTACCCAACTCTAGTAATCACAATGTTGGTTACTCGTGTAACTCAATGTTGAACCTTCGATATGTAATGCCTCAACGTTTGGACACCATAGTCAGGTTTAAAATAACAGATTCTTGGATATTTGTTGTTTGACTGAAAAAGTAAGCATTTCCACATTCATAAATGTGCGTATGGGTGCTGCAGTTGATATTCAGAAGTGGATACTTGACTTGGAGTGCGAACAAAATCTCAATAGGAAAAAAAGATCGGGGATCAAGGATCAGAAGCGGTACCTTGGTAAGGATCATAATTTTGGGAGAACTGAATGTATAATAGATTGGAATGTAAATTTATTCGAAAGGTGTGCGAGGCCTACAGTGGAGCGCTCACAATATTTGTTCCATCACTGGTTCCACACAGGTGAAACCAGAGCTTAGGCTGCCCTAATTTAATTAAGTACCTAAATTACTTTAAAAAAAAAACAGCAAAAAACCAAAACAAAAGAAAAATAAGTAAGTAGATACGATTTTGAATTACAAAAAATAATGATAATAATAGTAATACAGTTTCACTGGGGGCTTAGAAATAAACAAAAATATAACAATCAATCAAAAAACGAGGTGAGTTACAGGGAAATTAAAATGCAGCTGAGAAACACGATGTTTCCTTGGAAAGTAAGTCTATTGTTTTCGAGTTCAAAATTAAACAGACAGCACCAAAGCTATAACATCAAAACGTTATCATTATACCTATTAATAACACACCTACTTAAAAGGCCTGGTAGCAAAAACTAGACTGTGTTATTTATAGAACGTCTAATATTTTATATACACAATATAACAATATTTGATGAATTTTTTTAAATAACCGATTGGGTTGAAAGGCAAATTACGGAGTGATTGAAAAAAAATCACTGAATCCGGGTTCTGAAAAACTAGGTAGATGGTTAGAAAGACCAGGTAGGCAGCTTGTTCATCCAATCTAACTTTAAAGTTTGGTTCTTGAATTAATTTTTTTATTATTGCATAATCGGTTTCACTGTAATTTTATTCCAAAATATATCAACATTATCTAGATCCATGTTCTTTGTTTGACAATAGTATGCATTAGTAACAATAGTAACAATAAAAATCATGTATCGGTAAGAAGTTAATAAAACATTGGCAATGAACCGGACATTCGGGTAATTATTACCTCCATCTTGGGTTAACTGACAATAAATGTGTGATTTAGCAGGTATTAATTCATCTATATGTTTTTCTTCGACTCATGAATTGTTAAGTATCTACTTTATATGGGTAATTGCCCTTACAATAAAATAAGCAATAAATACATCGAAGAATCCATTTAGGAATCATTATGTGTGAAGGAAAACAGTACCGGCTTCGCTTCCAGACCCTAAACATTAGCATTATTTGTAGGTACATCGTGTATGATTACTGGATGTTGTCATTAATCTGAAGACAAAAAAATAGCGTACAAATTAATTTTTGTCGAAATAACTTAAGTCAATTTTGTTTCTAGCTTATAATTGTCTTATACAATATCGTTGAATTTGCACTCAATTGTTTAATTTGGTTCAATAAAAAAATGAGATCACAATATTAATATTGTTACAGACGCAATGAAGGTTGGAAGATCTGGCGATATTTTGAGGGAGCTAGGCGGTAGGGAGCAGTAGAAATATAAAAAAACATTCGGCCGATCCGCTCTCAGTCGTAAGGCAACAGCGGAATTGAATTGATTCATCCTATAACTATAAACATATTTCTATACAGGTTTTGTATTTCAAGAGTTTTCCAATCCAAAGTACAGTGCATTAATTAAAGTACATTAATATTTTGTGGATAAGTACTCGAAAGATTTAATTGTCCGATATTAGTACAGTTGACGAGTGAAAATAACATAGATAAGTACCGTAATCTCGAATGAATAGGAACCTATTGGCTTATAATTAAAGAAATATGAAGATAGGTAGTTTTAGTCTGTTGAATGAAAAACAAATAAAATAAACATGCATTGAAACTTTTGAAATGTGTTTTATGGCCAGATAAGCAAACCATGTGTGAACTAAATCAAAATAATATTTGATGAATGTCCTTATTTTTAAGACCGTAGGCAAATCCTGTACCGTTTACCATCAATTTTCACTTTAAAATGCTCTGAAAAGGTGGGTGGGTTGAGATTCTGTGAGAAATTGTTTTTCTCATCCGTAAATTTAATTCCGAATTGACAATGAGAACGCATTGTCCCAATTATGTAGTTAAAATTATATTTTGGTATTTTTACGATTCTCATGTATGTAGGCCTCAACTGTACCACTCTCGCACTTTAATAAACTAAACGATTAATATGTATTAGCATTCTGTTTCATATTTGAATTGGAAAAGTCTGTTCAACTAGAACTGTTTATTATATTAGATTCGAAAAATATGGAAACCTTCCTCTCTACTTAAAACGATTCAAAAATGTCAGACGGTAAGTTTCTAACACCTTTATACTATCAAAAATATGATTTAACAAAATAATGACAGCGATCGATGTCTGCCATCAGTTCAAACGGCAGGTGTCTGCGACAACTGATTCGTTCGCCGCTTTCATTTGTAGTTGATTTGTTCGTCCTCATGGAGAAATCGAGAAATATAAACAATTTGTTCTTCTTTTTATCTTATCAACATTAAATGAGTCACCGAATTCATTGGACGAACCCCACAAAAAGAATTCTTGACACCGGGATTCACATCTTACAAAAACACCTTGGTAAACTTAAACCTCGACACGAGAAACTTGTGGCGGTTGGTAGATATTTTAAACGTTTGGGTTCGGACTGACGCTGGTTCTTGAAGACATTTCTTGAACGCTTCCAGGGATGGCTGTCGATTGTCGCCGTCGCTTGTCTGAACCGAGATAGATGAAGTTGTTTCTGAAGTAGTCGTTGATCTCGATGAGAGTCTTTTTGTGGGTTTCAGGGAGGAAGACGTAAACAAATAAAACGGATGCCAAGGACATGCCACTGAACAAATATTGGACTCCGTAGGCTCCTCCAAGAAGGATTGGAAGTTTCCTGTAAAGAAATAATTTAAAGCCACGTTAAATTAAGGTGCATAAAGGTTTGTAATACCCGCTTACATGGACACAAAGTATGTTTAACGTACATAGTATGTGTTTGTACATTACCACAACCATTACAGATGAAAAAACGTCAGTATATATTGAGTATGAAATCGAGGAAGTGTAAGAACCCATTCAACTTCCAGTAAGTTTCTTAATTTGTGTATGTCGCAGGCACATTGCGGTACCCGATTCTTTCGTGAAGTGCCTAGGCGCTTCACGAAAATTCGTTTGAAAATTCATAATTCGTGAAATACCTCAGAGTTATTCCACACTGGTGAGACCCATAATGGAATATTGTTCAATTGTATGGTCGCCGCTCTACCAGATTTACAGGGAGCAACTGGAGAGAGTTCAGAGGAGATTCCTGAGATACATTGGGTGGAAGTTGCGGATTCCTTACGAGGAGTTTAGTTCGCGGGCTGTTGCTCATCGTTGTGGCTTGCTGACCCTTGAAGTGCGTCGCAGCGTCGCCGACATGGTATTCCTCTTCAGCTTGTTGAATGGTCGGATAGACTGCGCGGAACTCCTCTCTCAAATTCGCCTACACGTACCAGCCTTTTACTCCCGTAATCATCCGACTTTCCAAGTTCAGTTCTTCGCAACCAACTACCTGCAAAACCAACCACTAAACCGGATTCCTCGGCTGGCAAACCACCTAACCCAGTGCAATCCTGCCCTAGACTTTTTCCAGGAACGGACCCTGCAGTCCTTTCGTGCGGAGGTCTCTCACTCCCTCCAGTTAAATTAATTGTTTTATGTGAAATTGCTTCTAATTTTTTCTTGTAAATACGAACGTTTATTGCACCTCAACACTCCACAGGAACAACTTTCCTTTTTTTCTGTAATTTGTAATTGGGCTCCGCCCGTTTTGTAAATAAATAAAAAAATAAATAAGTTACTGGAAACGCCTAGGCACTTCTTGAAGCTACACCCGCAGGTCCGGCAGATGATAAAATGTCAGTTCAGTGGCAAAAAAAAAAAAAAAAAACTTCATTTCATCGCATTGTTGGACGTAGCCCGTATCAAGCACTCTATGGCAGTGAGCCGCGGGTTGGCTTGTCATCTGACCTTCCAAACGACCTATTTGAACATTTTGACGGAGAGGAACGCATCGAGAGCCACCTATTGCCCCTAAATTCGCCACCCTCAGTCACCGGAGGAAAGGAGCCTGATCAACCCTGTTCATCGTGCAATAAAAAAACTGATGACGGACAATTGTTATGTGAGTGGTGCAGCCGAGAAGAAACGATCGCCTCAATCTGTTACTCTGCGCGAAACAGTCTCCTTCTTTTCGTTATTTGAGGGTCAAGGGATGTCAAAGTGCCTTTGCAAATCAAATAAAAGATGCCGGTCAGCAAAGTGTGCTTGCTACAAAAAACAAGTCAAGTGCAATAGTCGCTGCCACGACAGTGCGACCTGCAAAAATAAGTTTCTTCTCTTTTCCTCAATCCCACTGACCTTCTCCAGGAATTTCAGGGAACGCCTAGGCGTTTCGTGAAAAGCCTAGGCACTTCCTGAAATTATTCGATCGATTAGAAAATACGGGAACTTCGCTATCTGCCTAGGCACTTCAAGAAGTACCCCGCTCCGCAATGTGCCTGCGACATGTACATTTTGTAACAATGGTCCTTTTATTACTCTTAATATCAAGATTATAACCTAGGTATACTTACAACAGAACGCAGTAACAGTGGAAATATGATTCTGTACCTGTATACGAAGAGAGCAGCAAACATGATGATGTGAGCCAGAGAGACAATAAATCCCTGAGCCATCCCTCTCATTTCTACTGGAAACAGTTCCGCTGTCATCGTCCACGGTATGGACATCAATCCAATGACAGATAAACTCATATACAGTAGAAGGCAGATGACCGGCACTATTGATGACTCCAATTCGTCTGAACAGAAAACAGTTATGAATCTTAGTTTCATTAGGCGTCTTTAAAAACCTGAATTGCTCAGGCTGAGATAAAGGAAATATTTGGATGACATTTCTGTATTCAGTATTTCTCCAGGATAACCCAATTTAAATTTGGAATCACACACTTTTTATCAATTAATGAATGACTTACGAATTTGGATTCTATATGTGTACCATCCAGAAACCCCAAGGAGCAGAGACATTCCAAGGCCGCTGATGATACAAAGAGTTCGGCGTCCGTAACTCCTGAGGAGACCAGACGTTAGGAAGCCCATCAACATACGAATGAGTCCGATCAGTATTGTCGAGATGTAAGGGTCCATACCGCTATTTACATCCTGGAATGGCACACGCAGATTTCATGTTATACGTATGTAGATTGAGAATTCTGCTACATTCATAAAAATTAGAGGCTATTACGGTAAACTGCTACTGAATTCATGATTGTCAGCTGAAATACCAAAAAAATTCGTACAATGGTTGCCGATCAATTGAAACACAAGGAATTTATGATGGTGCAAAGACACTAGAAATCAGGTTTCTCAAACCATGCGGTGGATGAAAGGGGAGTTGTGTTTCCCACATTAAAACGAATTCTGGGTATAAAATCATTGTTTAGTTCGATAGATAGACTCAGAAGTGACCATTGTGTAACATATAGTGCGAATATACTTGTACAAGATTGACTAAGCGGATCCACTTGCATGGCAGTATTATACGTATGAAAAAAGATCCTAGCACTTGTTGATGGTATACATGTCATTATCACTAGGCAAAGAGACTTTCTTTGACGTCCTAGCCAGGAGGATCAACAATCCAGTTTACATTAGCTCCATCTTAGCTAAAGAATACTTCAAAACGAATCAGTGATTTTCAAATTGTACTTGTTTGAATTCAATTAATTTAGTTAAAAGCAAAATGAAATAATATTACACAAATAAGCATGTTCAGCCAGAAAAAACAATATCAATCCAATTTACTAATGCCAACTGTGATGTGAAAAATTATTAGATATTTAGACCAAGACCCAGTTGCTGTTTTCAAGGCATACGATAAATGTATACCGAAGTATTATAGAATATTTCTCAAAAAAATATATCATGGTTCCAAAGGTCCTGTATTTATCGAATCCTGGGCTCGGGAAGAAGGAGTTTAACAGACAAGACCAAAATATTCCAATCATGACATTTCAGATATAGTAACTATATCACAGTATGAATTGGTTCGGTTACAAGGAGGTCATGAACCAAACAAAACGCTTAACTACTCAGTCATCTTTCCACTATTTAGAACAGTTGCGTTGAAGGTGTATTCATTTTCAATATTGATAATTAGATAAATTTTGATTTTTGAAAACTCAGAAGAAGAATTTGGTATAGATACCAATGTAAATAGATGCCAATAGATGCACGTCTTAATAGTTTTCAGAATGAAGTTGATGGGGTGGCGCATTGGTCTGCTTGAGATGCGGTCTATGTTTAGTAATTAATAGGTTTCCAACAAGGGGTGGACGATTTTATCCAGCCATCCGTTTTTAACGATGATATTGGTTCTATTATTGGTTCTATGTGAAAATCATCAAAAAACATCCAGAGTAATGTTTGTAACCATTTTGTTTACTATCAACATTTTGTAGCGGAGGTTGTGAAAGGTTGACTTTCTCAACAAAGGTGGTTGAAGGAAACGAATTGAACTTACTTTAAAGAAAGTGACAGCGTAGAATATGGTGATATAAATTCCAGCAAACTGTTGGAAGAAGAAAAGGAAGATGAGGATGAACAGAGGCTTGTAGCCAGTAGGATTGCCAAAACCCTTGACGAATCTCTTGATGACAGGGTCTTGAGGTCCTGTTTTTTGTTTCCGAGAAATCTCTTTTTCCATGATCGTAATTTGCCTCTCAGCGAGTGTTTCTTGCTATAAAAAGAAACATGATATTGGAGAAAGGGCCGCAAAGTAAAAATGCCATGAAATATTGCTCGATAAAATACAAATATTTGATATTGAAGAGTAGACACGGCATTCGCACAAGATTTAATAACAAACAGAAAAGTGAGACAATCGGAAGGAGACCGGTTAGGCAGTTAGCAGTTAGGTGGTCCGCTGTTTGTTCCGCCACACCTTAACGATTCGTACTTACGTCGGGATCACCACGAGCGAGGAACCGGAAAGCTTTGAGAGCATCTTCCCTACGTCCCTTAGAGAGGAGCCACGAAGGCGATTCAGGTGACCAGAGGAACATAGCTCCAAGAGGAACTAAACTGAAGACGATGCCGATCCAAGCTACTGTCCTCCATGGTAGCAACCAACCGAGAGTGTAGGTAACCAACATGCCTGAACATGGAACAAGAGTTGATTGAAATAAGCATACATTTGATATAGACTTTTTGGATTCCTGCTATTGAAAACGCTGCAAATTCTTTCACTGGGGTTTATTATTCATTTGGCTTGCATTCATAATTTGAATTTCTACTAAGGTGTTTCACAGGTGATAGAGCGATTATTGAATTTCAGGAGATATGCATAGAGCACGTAAGTCTGTTCTCAACCAAAATACCTATTTAGATTGATCTGTTGATCATGTTTGTGTGCCTCCTGAAATTCAATAATCGCTCTATCACTTGTGAAACACGCACACTCCAAAGCTTAGTAGAAATTCAAATCATGAACGCAAGCCAGTTGAATAATAAACCCCAGTGAAAGAATTCGCAGCGTTTCATGCATATCAGAATGCTTCAACCCGTGTATTGGCTACAAAGCCTTTTAGGAATTCACTCCAGTATCCACATTACTAAATCACTAAATCACAACATCACTAGGTTACTGCTATCAAAACAAAAACAATAATAAACCAAAATAACGCAAATGTTGGCACTATAAATCGGGCCATACATCGGGAATGGTTTGAGCTACGGACATGGAGAGGGGCTTTCCTCATGGAAAGTTCTTCAAAAAAAGTCCAAATTTAGGCCGCCTTTTTTGAGGTTTTTATTGATTTTACAAAACTTCGACAACCCTAAAAGGGCACTTTAAATTAAGTGAGAGAGCTGGCTCAAGAATTGGGGCGTTGTCGGACCAACATGGATTTTTCAGATTTTTCGCTCCAGCCGTTCGGGAGAAATCGTACGTACGGCGTACGGCGGACAGACGGAAAATTTTTATTGCAGATTTGGATTCTACACCCTTTGAAACGCAAACCATGAAATTTTCAGGGGCGGTTAACATTTTTTTTTCAAGAGCGATTACAATGGTTTATTATTGAATAATAAACCAAAATGCACGTCAAGTTCCAATCAAGCAGATCGGTAAAAGCTTGATGGCAAATGGAACGGATTCAAATGTTAAGGCGCGGTACATCCTTAGTAGTTAGTAACTACCAAAGATAATACCGGATGAACTGGGATCGGGTAGTATCTAGTTTATCAAGAGTAGGGGTGGAGTGTTAGTTGCCTTTCTACCTACCGTGTACTGTATATATATTTTTTTTAATTACTGGAACGGACGGTGGCTTCGGAGTTTTCCGCAGTGAAAGAGAGGAATTATAGTCTTTCCATAAAGCGCACAAAACTCACTACTATATACGTCAGTTTGATATTTCTTTGGTGTAGTAGGCAATTACAACTGTAATTTTCTAGAAAATAGGAAATGTTAATTTACAAGTTTGTTCTTCAAAAGTTAGATGGATACTTACCGATGGGGGGATAAATATTATATTTTGCGTTCAATTATGGAAGAGGCTAACATATGTAATTGTTTTCGGCAAAATAGGGACGCTGTTAAACCCGGACATTTATTAATTCGGAGGCTCATCAATCCTTAGAACACCATCACATTACAAATTACATTTTCAAATATGGTGGTGCTGGGAGGGGAGAGGGAAAAGAGGAGAAGGTAAGGGCTTGTTCATATCTGTATGTCGTGTTGTGTTGTGACGTTCTCTTACGTGATGGCTACTGTTCACATTCGTATGACGTGTTATGATGCATTCTGATGCAATTTTTAGTTCAGTTCGGTCTCATCGCTCGGAAAGCTGACACGTTCACAATGTTTTTTCAAGAATCATCCGATTCAGATTCCGATTTTGAAGATGAATTGGAATTGTTGGCGTTTACTATGATGACAAAAGAAAGAAAGAGACGGAGATATTGGATTCATCCAATAAATAGAAAAAGAGAGCCTAAGGGCGAGTTTCATAGTCTCGTTAAAGAGCTTGAGAGTGATCCTGAAAGATTTCATCAGTATTTTAGAACGTCTAAGGCACAGTTTGAACAAATTCATAGCTTGATTGCAGAAGACATCAAGAAAATACAGACAAAATTGGCGCGTTCACACTAGCAAATGACGCTCTGTCGTGTCGCTGCCTCGCTCCCCGTACCCCCACACAATCTGACGCAGACCGGGATCGCTTCTGTTGCGACACATCAGAAGCCGTCACAACACAGAGTATCAGACAAACGTGAACGCTCCTATATTAATTGTATGAAACCGATACCGTTCTGATGCGTCACGACACAACACGTCGGACAAATATAAACGCGGCTTAAAAAAAGGTTGGGAATTCCCGTGTTTGAGTGATTTACTATAAGTATTGCGAGTTTTTTTTTTTTTAGTGAGAAATTATGTAGGTATTACCGAAAGATGTCATGGAGGGTCCAGTGCAGATGAGGGATCCTCTGAGATCAGGACGTGCCACTTCGGTTATGTACACTATGCCAGGACTAGGGCCCATAGCTGAAAAACGAACGTATAACATGTGAGTAGAGTACGTAGATAGGAACAAAATACTGATACCACAGAATATAAAGTTAAAAAAAAAAAAAAAAAAAAAAAAAAAAAACGCTGCAAATTCTTTCACTGGGGTTTATTATTCAATTGGCTTGCGTTCATGATTTGAATTTCTACTAAGCTTTGGAGTGTGCGTGTTTCACAGGTGATTGAGCGATTATTGAATTTCAGGAGGTATGTATAGAGCACGTAAATATGTTCTTAACCAAAATTCAACAATTTGGACCAATTTTGGAACAATTTGGATTGTTCAGTAGACCAGATTTGTGTGACTCCTGAAATTCAATAACCACTCTATCACCTATGAAACACGCACACTCCAAAGCTTAGTAGAAATTCAAATCATGAACGTAAGCCAATTGAATAATGAACCCCAGTGAAAGAATTTGCAGCGTTTCATGCGAATCAAAATGCTTCAACCCGTTTATCGGCTACAAACCCTTATAGGGGTTCACTCCAGTATTCCCATTACTACATCACTACATCACTAGGTTACTGCGATGAAAACATAAACAATAATAAACCGAAAAAATGCAAATGTTGTCACCATAAATAGGGCCATACATCGAGAATGGTTTGACCTACGGACGTGGGGAAGGGCTCATTCGATTCCTCATGGTATGTTCTTCAAATAGGTAAATATTTAGGCCGATTTGACTTGTTTTGAGGTTTTTAGGGATTTTACACAACTTTTACAGCCCTTAAGGGGCACTTTAAATTGAGTGAGAGAGCTGGCTCAAGAATTGGGGCGTCGTCGGACCAAGATGGATTTTTCCTGAAAATTTCAGATCTTTTGCTTCATCCGTTTCGGAGATATCGTGCGTACGGCGTACGGCGGACGGACGGAAAAATTTTTATTGCAGATTCAGATTCTACACCCTTTGAAACGTAAACCATGAAATTTTCAGGGGGGTTAGAATTTTTTTTTTCCAGAGCGATTTCAATCGTTTATTATTGAATAATAGTTGCTAAAGGTATACGGTAAGTCACATTAAATTTGGTCCAATTTAAAACAATTACATGAAACTTTTAAAATAAAAATAATCTCAAATTTATATTTGGCTGAATATTCTAGAAGAAAGTTGATTAAACATAAACTTGGACAATTAAAAATGGGGTTTATAATTTTTCTAAAATTTACTTGAATTTCAATAACGTGCTTGAAATTGATAAGAACACTATATACAGTTTGAGAAAATCCAAAGATTTTTACATTGGAATATTACTAAGAAAAAATTAAATGCTCAAATTTTCATAACAATTTAACATAAATTTATTGAAACCAGCGATCATTTAAGAAAATTCGCTTATACGATCATTTTGCAAATGAGTGGCATTTTTCTGAAAATATCAAATACAGCAGATGATCCAATAACTTTGCGTAATAGTTTGTAGGGTTTATCTGAAAATGGTGTTCAAGCTCTTCAACTGTCAGCTCTTCAACTGTGTCAGATATAGATGTTATTAATATTTGTAAGATTGAGGAACAAAAAAAATTTAGGTGCAAACAGACCACAAAACCATCAACAGCGTATTCGGCGGCATTTACAATCTTTTTATTAAACCGGTGCATTTGGAATATATTTTTTTTATTTATTTATTTTTTATTTTATTTTTTTTTTATAAGACTCTGAAAAAGTGAACTCAAAAATGAAGAACGATTTAACGAGTTGTTGAAGACGTGCGGTCAAAAGGCCTAATGTTCCGCGGGAAAAGAAGGTGTGGCGAGTGGCGGGCCTTCCTAGCGCTCACTCTTCACACGAAGCAAAAAATTGCAACGTCGCACTTCGGCAGACCGCCAGGCGCTGAGATAAATATTAAAAAAATGATTCCGATTGATTGAGTTGAAACCGATTTTCAATATTTAAACGGCACTCTACAATATGACTAACTTTTTTTTTTAAATTTTAATTTTACAATAAAGTTACAAAAAACGTTATTTCATTCGATATTCAAAAATGTTCTTCAAAAAGGTAAAAATTTGGATAAGTAGCGTGAATTTAGTACTAGTCTAGTTTACAAATCAAGTTTTACATCAAAAAAATTCGTAGTCGTAACCGAGAAATCAGGGAACTACTTTTTGCTCATTTTGGTGCTGCTCTGTGGCGGCGCATTCTGAAACTATTTTCAGCCCTTAAGGGGCACTTTAAATTCAGTGAGAGAGCTGGCTCAAGATTGGGGCGTCGTCGGACCATCATGGGTTTTTCCTGAAAATTTCAGATCTTTTGCTTCAGCCGTTTCGGAGATATCGTGCGTACGCCGTACGGCGGACGGACGGAAAAATTTTATTGCAGATTCGGATTCTACACCCTTTGAAACGTAAACCATGAAATTTTGTGGGGGGTTAGAATTTTTTTTTCCAGAGCGATTCAATGGTTTATTATTGAATAATAAACCAAAAATAAAATTGACCAGCGCTATTCCGCTCTCAAGTTGCTAAAGGTATACGGACTAAGTCAAACTCGGTAAAATTCTGTCGTCCAGGGGTTTCAACGTTGGGTTTAAGAATAAAAATAATCTCAAATCTTCTTTGGGTTCGGTTAAGGATAAAATTAACGTTCAGGATAAAAGTGGGGTTTATAAACTAAAATGTTCATGTGGGCTTGAGTACTGTGGTCAAACTGGTAGGGAATTCAGGGAACGAATAAAGAGTATGAAAGGGATTTCAGGGACAACAAAGGTGATTCTGCCTTTGCAAGTCATCTGAATGAATCCAATCATAGCTTCAGTTTTGATCTGACAAACAGGCAATATGTAGAATTTCTTCACTTTTGCCCAAAGGGAGGTATGTTGGATGTGCTTGAAAAATTCGAAATCGTTAAGAGTGATAGGTCAGGAAAATGTTTAAATGATGTCATTCCTCAAAATATTTCACCATTATTGGGTTCTTTCTTGCAATAAGTTTGGCTCCGCCTCTCCATAATGATACTGTTTGTGCCCCTTCCACTTTGTAAGCCTTGAGTGGCATTGGTTGGTCCTCCCCGCCCCCTTTCACTTCCTTGAGCCAATAGGATTCAATCTCCTCTCACTCGATCCTATATAAGATATGCTTTCTGTGATGTACTTTCAGTTCATGTTTGTTACTGACGATGACCTAACCGTTGAAATCGATTTAACTGTGTAACTCTTTACTTTCGTGGAAATAAAGACAACGTTCTATCTTACTCCGTTTTTATTTTTATTTGCTAAGGTATGCTGATGGCAGAGTCCGCTGATTGGATTTTAGCTAACTAAAAACCCTATAAATTTGATTTCCCCAAATCTTAGATAGTAATGATGAAATTTATCAACACTTTACTCTACTCAAACTTTTATCTCTAATTGTAAAAGTACCTTAACAGCCATATAAAATCAAAAGTTTGGTACGTACTGGTTCATCGTTGATTAAGTGTGCACCACTAATGATTAATTTGCCTAGACGATTATCAGGAATGAGTTACGCATGTGTTGATACAAAATAACGTATTCAGGATCAATCTCAACATTAGATGGGTTTCCAATTAGATGCCAGTTGGTTCAAACGTTTATAAGCACATCTTGAGGTAGTCGTAAAATAATTTCGTGGTTTTAAAAAAAATTAACTCACCTATCGCAAAGCCGGTTAGGAAGCGGCCGACGTACAGCTGTGGGAGCCCAGAAGCTGTGGCGATGAGAATCCAGCCTATGGTGTAGGGAATGGCCGCCACTCTTATGGTGTTCAGCCGGCCTATCGTTTCCATAATCCATCCAGTAAACAGAGCTCCAATGGGCACCACCGACACCGCCAAGCTGGCTGTTGAACGAATCGATATGGTAATGTCAAAGGCATTTTCGAGAGAAGTCTTACGTTCTTAACCATCAAATTCATCTCAGCGGTTCAACAATACCGCAGTTCTAATCCATCAGATTTGTACTAGATAGTATTCAATTTTGGTACACACACTGAAAATTCATCTTTATTTAGAGCAAAATTATTTTCTGATTCGTTATTCTCCTTCTATCTAAAAGAGAGGAATATGTAAGGTAGATTCATCCCCAAAACAGCTGGACCGATGTTGATTTTGGTTTTTTGCATCACCGAATTTTGGATCAACATTTAGGAGCGAAATTCATTAACGACGTCGCCCCGGCACATAAGTTCGTAATTAAGGAAAACTTAAATTAACTGAAGAAAGAACAATCTGTCATCATCATTGTAATTGCTTGTATGTTTGAGGAGCTTACTTTCAAAAAGGCACATATCCAAATCTGGGAGAAAACGTTTTTTTCTCAATTTTCTATCTTTGAATATGAGTTGAATTCTGATCATTTCCGAACAAAACAACACATCCACGTCAATTCCGCGACTAAAGTTGTGTGTTTGCATCAAAAGGTAACAAATCCGTCCCCTACATTTTTTTCAGTGCTTTGCAATCGAAATGGCACATATCCTCCGAATTTCGTCAGGCGATAAGTCGTGGGTTTTCAAAAAGGCACATATCCAAAAAGAAGCATTGCGCCTTCGTCTTGACGTTGAATATTTACACGAGACTCGATAGATGGCAGGCATGACAAATGGAAATATGGAGTCAGGTAAAGTTTTCAATAAAACCAACAGAATGGAGAATGAATTCTTTCTTTTTCAAAAAGGCACAAATCCATGAGTTTTGATCAAAAGGGCACATTTCCAAAGTGAAAATGGATATACAGCCTCGTGTTTTGGAAAAAATTGATTCATATTCTGAGGCATCTTTATCTGTGCCTTCTCACACATTACTCCGATGAGAAACTGCAGAAAAACCTCTCCACTAATCTGCAAATCGTTTTTTTCACTTCCTGAACATTTTGTCGGAATGGATACGTGCCTGTTTGAAAGTAAGCTCCTCATTTGTATACAGTTAATTGATGTTTTTGGTAACTGTTAAACAACTAGGCAGGAGTTCAAAATATGGTGAAAATTCACAGTTGATTTCATCTAGTTTCCGTTGTATTTTAAACAATGGGTTTTCCTGCTAATTTTGAATAATGAACCATTACAGTATACGGAAAATAAATAATGACTTCTTTCTTCATGAAGCTAATAATGATTTAAGTTGCCTACGAAAGTTTTACTCTACAACAGATATACGTAACGGTTCAGGGACAACGAGTAGAAAGCTTTTTCTCTCACCAACCCTTCGAGTGATTTTGTGAATAACACAATACACGAACTGAGAACAATGAACAATGCATATTGATCGAATATTATCTAACCTATTTAGAGAATGAGACAGGTAACTTGGTACTGTTCGAACTCGTTTCGGTGGAAAAGGTTAACCCGTAATATTATCAGGAACAGCTCGTTGTCAGAATTTGAAACGCATGTTTTTACAGCAAGTTGTGTACCTAGTGGGTAATACCTATTATAATAAGTTACATATCTTTACCAGCTTTTTGATTGCGATATGTTTTAAACATGAAGGTTTTATTGATGAAGTGCTGGCGCATACTAACCGAACAATGAAGTTTGATCAGGAGTGGCAGGTATATCAGAACCTTCTTTTTCAAGCTCTGGGATGACGATAGCGGAGAACGCGACCACGATGCCAACAGGAAGATGGAATGAAGCAGCCGATATACAAGCGAGTATCTACGGAAGTGACATAAAAGAAGAATTTAAGAAAGAGAATATTATTGATTTCGTGGTAACACAAAACGTCACAACCCACTTTTATAATAAGTGGGATTAAGAGCATTAGCAGTTACAAAAAGTAGAAGTAATTCCTTAATCGATTCCACAAACACCACTTTCTAAATAGATAGGTACCTACATAGTTACATACTCACGTTCTGCGGCCCCTGCAGACCACCAATCACCACCACAAAGAAATTGCAATTAGTAACATTGTAGTAAGATTTTTTGACAATAGATACCTACATTGATCATGATATTGAAGAAACATTTTTTACTTATATTCTGTCAGGCTTCATGGAGTTTACCAAATAGTTGGAAGATTGGAAGAATTTACATTTCATTGAATCCGTATATGATTAGGTATGACAGCAGAGCACGCAAGGTAGTCAAATGATATTTAAAAGGCAAAAGTGTTGATGATTTAAGTGTTGATAGAATACGACGTTGTGTTTACTGAAAAGAACAAATATTCCAAAAAAATGAAATGAAAGGAACTGTATAAAAAGGGATTAGACAGCGTGGTGAGTCAATTCTGCAAATATCTGTAGTAGAATGGGAAACATTCAGTCCATCAAACTGAATAAAACGCAAAAGCTTGAGACGGTATTTTAGTTTATCACCAGGTTGTATAATTTGGTGATAAATTCGAATTTTCACTTACTAGAATGTACCGCAAGACAATCAATCCTTTTTTCAATTTTTTCCCCCAATAAACCACCTTCATCAAATTAGAAACGTATGGTTTTACGTTGTGAGCGAAACAATTTTATTACACTAACTAAGGAACTAATTCAAACTAAGGAATGAGTTTAGCTCGAAAGCATAAGAGAAAAGTGTGTTCTTCACACAAAATCACTTCTTATTCTTGTTTATATCCAGCTGTTTTTATCATTACAGTGAAGCACATTCAAGTAAAAGCCCCAATCTTTTAACAACATACAGCTACAATCCATTCATAGTTTTTAGCTAAGAATATTTTTAATGAGCATGATTATTTAAAAACCATGGATTCTACCAATACGCTATATAAGCTGAATGTCCTATTTATGATTATAAATTTATTAGGTACTGATGTTGGAAGAAAATTACAACTCAATCAAAAATGATTATAACCGAAAATTCCTATAGTTTTGTTAGAAGGTTTCAACCCTTAATCTTTAATTCGTAAAATATTTTTTTATTATAAACATCAGAGATCCAAGCCATATTATGTTCATCAATATCTTCGTACTGTAAATATAGCTTTTCCAAGTCGAATTGCGAATTTTCAAAACCACCAATTTGAGAATTTTTCAAACCAATTTGAGAATTTTCCAAATCAATTTGAGAATTTTCCAATCTAAGAAACTTTCACTACTAAAAAGGAAGAGGGAGTTTTCCAAACCTCGCATTTTTGTTTTTGTTGACTTCAATAGACCTGCCAAACGCAGAGTGGCATCGATTTTTTCTGTTCTTAACAAGAGCGTAATTTTTATGAAGTATTCTTTGTTCATTTTGTCTTTTTGATTTCAATGTTAAAATGTTCATGAAGTGCTATTCATTCATTTCGCTTCACTAATTTTGTTTTCAATAAACGTTTTGGATTGCCTTAAAAAATTGTCAATTCGGTTTGGAAAACTCCCTCTTCCTTTATAATAGTGAAAGTTTATAGATTGGAAAATTCTCAAATTGTTTGGAAAATTCTCAAATTGGTTTAAAATCTCAATTTGGTTTGGAAAATTCTCAATTCGACTTGGAAAATTCTAAATTCTACTTGGAAAAGCTATAGATACCAACGTTGGCGGATTCTACTCGTCCTAAATGGTTGATTGCTGATAGAAATTTCCTGTTTAACATGAATATGTCGTGTAAAACAAGTGAAAATGATAAATGTTGCATTTTCGAGATGCACAAAATTGTGTTGTATAAACTTGAAATGGGATAATACTATGTACATTATTCCGTAGTAAATTTGTGTTAAGGAATAAAAAATGCAATTTTAATATAGACACGTGAACTCTATTAGGTGAATACTCCAAGAAGCGTTGACAGTTGAAAAAAAATAATAATAATAAAAATGAGGTGAGAGATGATCGAGTGGCGGAATTTGTCGATGAGCACGTCTGAAGAGCCATGAAACCTCGAGATTCAGTTGATTGATGGATCGTGAACGGGAATATCATACAACCTTGGTACTGATTTTGTCGTCTCTGTGACTGCATATTCTCTCGAATAGACGATACGTTTTGGTCCATTCTTTAGGAGTTCATGGGTCTGTACTTAAAGTTAAGAATTAGGTAGATGCTGTGCCACATTGGTACTTTGCCACGTAAGTTGATAGTTAACTCCATTCTTCCTGATTGTCTTACCATCCAGTGCCACAAACATCACGTAACAGTGATACGTATACAGAGTATCTTGCTAACTGTGGCCTAATATCCTAATCTTTCAACGTGCATTGTAAAATAAAACTTTTAGCTCGTTGCATCATATAAACATTTTCTAAAATACTAATTCAATCCTTTAAGAAACACGGAATCCGGGTTTTAAGAGAAAGCTGGGAACTCATGCTTCACACGAAATATCAACTTCATGTCCCCAGTAGTCACTATTTTCCGCCTGTTACAAACTGCTTGTTAGCAGAGGTAATAGCAACCAGATACATAACAAAAGTTCGGGAACCAAGCGAATCAGCAGTCTTATTGGAATATTGGAATATACAGGGTGGCCAAAATTTAATGGACCAAGCATTTATCTCCGATATTTCCGAGCCTAAAAAGATCTTTAAATAGTAACTTCACTAATTTTTGACAAGGATTTCAAATTTCACAATTTCGCGCGTTGCGCAAGCGCGCATATGCGCGATTTGCGCATAAATTTTGTTATTTTAAATGGGAACCCCATTTTTAATAGCAGATACGGATTTTGCGCAAAATGTTATGAAAATTTGACCCCTCAAACAATTTTTTTGAATGCGAGTAGCCGGTTCAGCGAGCACGCTAAGTTGCGCAACCCCAAAATTGTCAAATAGTGAATGATGGTGAACTGTTAAGTTTGGCACAGGAATTTTCATTGTTTTTTAACGCTGATTCACGTGATGCTATCCGTGAATTGAACGTGATTTGCGTAAAATCCGAATCTGCAATTAAAAATGGGGGTTCCTATTTGAAATAACAAAGTTGATGCGCAAATCGCGCATTTGAGCGCTTGCGCAACGTGCGAAATTGTGATATTTGAAATCCACGTTAATAAAATGTAAAGTTACTATTTGCAATTTTTTTTTTAGGCTCGGAAATTTCGGAGATAAATGCCTGGTCCTTTAAATTTTGGCCACCCTGTATAATGATTCCATTGAAAATTGCCACTTAGATTTTCATATAAGATTAAATCCTATCAACAATCACTCAGTTGCGCAAAAAATGAATGAAAATGAAGCCGGATTATCACAGGTAAATTTAGCTAGCTGAATCAAGTGATAGTTTAATGAATACAATCGAATTTTCCCTTATGTGGTTCTAATGTTTCAATGAAAAATTTATTTGAAGACAAACTGTACTGTTTCTGAGCTTGCCAAAACAGAAAAATAGAAATTAAATTAGATTAGAAAAATAAAATAAATTTAGAATAAAATGAGCGACATTTCATCCTGTTCAAATTTCAATCCCTCTTACTGCAGCTATTGGATAACTACGATTTGAACGGTGCCAATGGCCCTCCCAAGTATTGGATCGGATCTTGAGAGAATCTAATCAACTCATGATAAAAATATTGAAATTTCGGTTTCATATCTGAGTGTAGTTTTTTGAGGCAATCTTCGTTTGGTCCAAAAAATTTAGTACCCGATGTGAGCTAGGTAGTGGGCTTTGAATATACCATGTATGTACTTCTATATGTAGTGTTTACGCATATGATACACTATATGGATACAGAATTTTATAAAAAATAAGAAGTTGGTAAATAGAGTAATAAATATCAAATGACTTTTTTGGGCATCAGTTCTGTTTTCAGTAGATCGCACTAACAAAAGTACCGAATAAATTTGATTCTTACTCTCTCTGTAGATCCTAGTCTTTATTGTGTGAGCAGTTTAAAAGTTATTATTGTTTTTAAATTTAGATCCTAAATATTTTACCTTTTCTGGCATCAAATATTCGGCTTTACAAAACATTCTATCGGAACCGATGATAATGTGTCCCGTTTACACAATAGCCGCTCACTTCAAATCTTGAGTGCACAAATCGGGATGTTTTTCAATCAAACCATCGATAATCCACTCTTTAATTCCCTATCAAAATTTGTCATGAACCGCAAGAACAGTATCCAGGTTCGGCATTTCATAACACGTGCAATATAAGATGTTTAGGTACTTCAAAATGGAGGTAATTGAAAACACGTGGTCAATTAGTACTTTCACTAGGACAGCTAAAGTTGTTATAGTACGACAAGGTGTAGATGATAAATCTATATTGTCATGGTAGAGTATTGAATGGTCCGTTTATTAGGAAACTATAATATACATCTCCTATCATCACTCTGTTGTGCAATGTTTACTCAAATGCAGAAACATCGTCCTTACAATCAAACTTTCCAAGGAAATCTTCAGTTACGTTTGGAAAGATATTTTGATCGACCCATGAACTCCAACATTACCGACCAGACTCCAGTTGGTAGACGTAAAAGGAGAATACAAAAATACAAAATAACTGATTAAATCGAAATCTCCTAGGTTAAATAGCTGTTGTTACGCTGTTTGAATGTTAATATTTTCAATAGTTTTTATTGCACAGATGGGTTAGAAAGGGGACTGCGAATTACGTTAAATGAACATTGATGAAAAGGTAACTACTATGGGAAAGTTACACATTTTACTAATTAAATTTGTAACAATACAATTACAATCGATTAGAATAAGTCGTTTCACACACATGTGGGTACTCAAGTACTCTTAGTATACGATTCTTACTATACATGCTTAGAAAACATATTGAATTAAATGTTTACATACACTTGACAAAGCACCAAAACGTACATCATCTTCGTTTATGTACAGAAAAACATTAGACAATGCATGCATCAAAGAATGTACCATTTTGCAATGAGAAGTACAGTTTAACTTTACATTTATTTGTATGTAAAGTTGAATGATTGTAAATGTTTCGATGATTTTTTGACAGCGAAATATTCAACGTGGTTCGAACCTTTGTCCACGTGTTTATTATCTAAGTGATATGTACATTTGAGTAAAGTGTACAATGTTCTTCACAATTTCCCTTCGGCATAAGGTGATAGATGAGTACCTACTACACAATTAGAAAGAACTAAAATAACGATGTAAATCAGTTGAATATTCCTACAGCTGCACCACTTATAATAATCATGTTCCCGTTATCCTTATTAGCTCCTATCTTATACCAGAACCGAAATTGAGTTTAAGTTAAAGGAACTAAGCTGACCCGAGAGCTTTTCAAGAGTACATAGCACCATAATCAGCTTAGCTGTTCAGAAAGCTTAATTTTTGACTAAGCTGTTTCGGGAGCTCCATTTTTGTTCTAGAAACTAAATATTGTGATTCATGACTTGCAAAACGCACAAGCATGTATTGTAAGAGTTAATTTTCGTAAAGTTAAGCGGTAAGAGCGGTGTGATAAGTAGCGGTAGTTACTGCCGTTCGACTCCGAGTCTACCTGAAGGAACTGGGAGCTTTTCTCCCATTTTTGGTAGATGAACATTTTTTCAACAAAATCAAAATTTTCTCTCGAGATTAAGACCATTCTCTGTTCAGATTCCGAACAACTCTCGTTTCGTCGGACTGTTGTTTGTCCGCAGATCTTTGTAATAAACAGTTTTACAGTATTTTTTATCTACAGTTTCAATCCGATTTTGGTGACATTTTTCAGAAAATGTGTGGGTTTCATTGTTTCCTGCGAATTCAGTCGCTCAGAAATCAACATCTCACTGTGCGCATACCCTAACGTGAACTCTGTTAAGCGTCATTGCTGTAGGTTTTAGTGGTACGATCTTGCTACATTTAGATCGTAGCTATATGAGGAAAGCCGACCTAATCATCTATAATCAACCAAGCAATTTTTTGTGTAGGATGGAAATTTCGTAGCATGAGATGTGGAGTGGTATTCGATGAACTGAAAAATATCTAACAACAGGTAGTCCGGGATTCATAACTAACTGAATCACGATGGTTTTTGTGAATATCTCCCAAACATTCTGCAGGACAACATCGTTTCATTTGTAGAAAATTATTTTGTATTTATGTATTTGTATTTATTATTTTGCCAATGAGCAGCTAGGCACGCCGTAGTTTAATCAATGATGGCTGTATCACTGTCACTTGGAGTTATTTCGCATCTTCCACAATATGTCATTAGTATGTATGTAGGGTGAACACAAAAACAATTTAATTTCAAAATCCCAGAATGTCGACAGTACTTACAGATCCAAGATTGAACAAGTACAATACATGCATCATGGTGTAACTGCATATGACTCTTATTATGATAGATTACAAGAACACAAATAGTAGAATATAAGAAGAAGAATAATAATAAGAAAAATTGTTTGAATATAATTGAAATAAATTAAAACATGAACAAATTTTCATCTGGTTTTGGTGATTTGTTAAAAAGGATTGTGTAGGGCAGTAATTTGTTTGGAACGTACTTCAAAATGATTTGTTACAACAAAGACGGACGCTTAACTACTTTATTCATGGACACATCACTTGGTAAGTAACTCCAAGTTCAAGAAATAAACACACATTTGCACGCTTCAACCAAATCAACATCACACTATCTACGCTAGATATTTTGACATCGTACAAGCGTAAGAGCACATTAGGTTAGCAAACAATTATGTCCCCATGTTATTCGTGAAGCTCTCCAGCTGCTAACGAAACAGTAGGTAGTAAATAATTTGAATACAAAATCGTTTGAATGTGATGATGAATGATGATGAATGTAATGAATGATCTGTGCGAGGAATGTTCAAAAGAAAGTCAAATTCATAATGCAATTGTGATTGACAACAAATAATAGGTCAGAATAATGACGATTATTAACCATTCATAAGAATAGTAGGAATAACTTCAATTAGTTTTCAAAGAAAAATATCTATTTAATAAGGTTTACGCTAAAAATTGAAAAAATATTCAAGTGCAACGTAAATTCTTGGATGATACTTTTTTGTGAGTAATTTTTAAATAGACTGTTATCCTTCAATCGCGAATTCGATCATTAGTTTCGAATTAATTTATTACTTAAAATACATCATGTTTCCAATGTTTGCAATGAAAATGTTTTACTCAAGAAATATCATTACGTAAATGTAGCTTCAAAGTTTTATGGTAAGAGTTTACAAAAGGGCTTTAATTGGAATATCTTCAGGAACAAATTCTGTTGAATCGTTACTATACCTAATTCACAGTTATTGGTTTGAAATATCTCTTGGTAAATTTTGTGGAATAATTGAATATAATCATTTTTATTTAATATTACAATTATTTTTCAATTTCATTTAATGATTTAAGGTAACGGCACCGGTAGTGGCCACTGCTCCAGTAGTGGCCATTTTAAAGTTTATATTTGAGAAATAAGGATTCCCGGTCTCCTAGTGGCTTCAAACTTGCAGGAGGTACAGCTCATGTCATCTTGTAGTCAGAGGTTGAACTAGGAGTGCGCAGAGCATCATTGGAAATTGTGGTAAACTTCTCAATATGACCGTCCCTAGTTTCCTCGTTTGTTGGGCTGTATCCTAGAGCTTCTACTGGATAGAATCAATTTTGTTCATCTGGTATTGAATTTAATGATATTAAACACGTAAGGAGGGCAAAATGTCAAGTGGCCACTACTGAGACATGCACGTGGCCACTACTGGAAATTTCGTAATTTGATGTGGCCACTACTAGATCAAAATAAAGGTGTGAGGAAAAATTAATAAAAAATAGAAAAAATTGTTCTTTTGATAGTTTTAGGCAATGGATATGTTAGGGAAGAGTCGGGCTATATTCTAAATGAGTCCTGAAGAAAGTCAGTACTACTGTTGGCCCACAATTGTCAAAACTAAAGAAAAAATTCTTAACTGTGGCCACTACCGGTACCGTTACCTTAATTCGTTATTATTAACCTGGCTCATTGTATTGGATTTAGTCAAATCTTTTGGTCTGGGGACTATATATTAAGAGAATTACAAAATAGAGAACAAAGTTTCTATAGAGATACCTGTGGGTATAGCTTCTTGCTAGTGTTTTTGCTAGATTTTGAGTTCGGATCGAACCTCAGGTCGAATATAGAGGCACATTGTTCAGTGGCCGTCTCCGGCTGAGCGCTGTTGCCGTTGGCTGGCAGCCATTTTTCCGTCTCCCCATTGTGCCTGAAGAAAAAAAAGGGAACAATGAGCGAGCGATCCCATTAGCTGCTTACATGAGGGGAGATCAAAAGCATCTATGTAAAGAGTACGTTAATAAGGTTGTCTTAATAAAATAGGACCGTTGGGCGGATGACGGTAGAAAATTTACATTTGTTGAACGAGAGGATTAAAAGATGGTTGGTAGAGGTTGGACATTTCCCCAATGTTATATACCTGTGATAGTTTTCCATTAATTTTCTCTTTTAATTAAAAACACCTGGATACTCTCACTCACGCTATCATTTGAGCCCACAGAGTGTGGAGTGACTAGTTCAACCTTCTAGCACCTATTTTGAAACTGCAAATCAAAACGCTGCGAATTCTTTCACTGGGGTTTATTATTCAATTGGCTTGCGTTCATGATTTGAATTTCTACTAAGCTTTGGAGTGTGAGTGTTTCACAGGTGATAGAGCGATTTTTGAATTTCAGGAGATATGCATAGAGCACGTAAATCTGTTCTCAACCAAAATACCTATTTGGATTGATCAGTTGATCAAATTTTTTTGTGCCTCCTAAAATTCAATAGTTCACTCCAGTATCCACGTTCACTACATCACTAGGTTACTGTAATCAAAACAAAAACAATTATAAACCAAAATAACGCTAATGTTGGCACCATAAGATCATGCCATACATCGGGAATGGTTTGAGCTACGGACCAGGGGAAGGGCTCATTCGATTCCTCATGGAAAGTTGTTTAAAAAAAGTCCAAGTATAGGCCGCCTTGCCTTTTTTGAGGTTTTTAGGAATTTTACAAAACTTTGACAACCCTTAAAGGGCACTTCAAATTAAGTGAGAGTGATGGCTAAAGAATTGGGGCGTTTTCAGACCAATATTGATTTTTCCTGAAAATTTCAGATTTTTTGCTCCAGCCGTTTGGGAGAAATCGTGAGTACGGCGTGCATTTAGTTATTTAGTTAAGTAAGTATTGATAATATTATTTACAGTACCCATTTAGCACACTTCCTGGTGGATCTCATAACTTGTCCGATGCTGCGACAGCCTTCCATTACTGCCTTGCTATATTTTTCCTTCTGATACGCTTTAGAGATACTTTCGCGCTCCTTTCGAATTGCAAAGAAAATGAAAAATGAAAACTATACATGATACATACCTAATACGTATACCAGGATACATGCCATAATACCAGGATACATGCCTAACCAGTTTTCAATTAAATTTTCCCAGGTTTTTGAAACTAACCATCATCGTGTATTCCATGGAATTGATGATCAAAACCACATCTCGAGGCAAAACATTACAGACTTCACAACCCGCAAACATCGTCAGGATTATACTTTAATTTCATGTGCAAATACATGAAATAACCATCATGCGACGATATGGCACACGAGCCGCAATAACATTCCAATATTAGTAAAGAACTATTATTGATCATCTTCAGAAAGAGCAGTCGTTGGAGCTTGAATCTCAGTGGTTGAAAGATATGCTTTCAAATTAGTTTAACATTCTATTGTAGGTTATACTCCACTCTACTACTTTCAAGGAATTGGTAATTGTGAATTCGCTCTTATGAAACGACTTCTAAACTTATATTCGCGGCGGAATCCTAAATTACTCCCCTACGACAGCGCCCCGAGTGACTCCGGTTCTGCAGTGCTAATTGCTCTCAAGATGAGATGTTGTTGGAGCCTTCTTCCCGTCTCTTCCCCCCTACTGGCCAATAATGGATCTGACCGGGAGTCCGACCGCAGATCCAATTCTTCTCTCCTTCACGCTCGCACAGTATCCGTTAACCGGTCGACACTCGAGGCCGAAACAACGCGTAAAAAACCGTCGTGACTTTTTTAAATTCTTTATTTTAAATTACATTATCTTCCAAGTTAGCTGGGTAACTACAACTTGATTGCGAAACTTGTGGTTAAGAACAAATTTAATTGTCTTGGGTATGGAGACATACTGATTATGTTAATCACATGTACACACCTTGAGCCAAAGCTCCAACTAAAAGTCTACTCAATAACTTATCGCTCTACTTCGTTTTCGTGAAAATTGTTCATAACCAGGAAACCAGATGGTCTGGAACTTCTTCATATTAAAATTTTAGGATTTCTACTGATCTCAATTCTTTTGTTGCCATACATAGTTCCCTGTCGATACAAAAATAGGCATCAATAGCTCTAAATCGAATTTACCCCGCACCCAAGTTCCATCTATGTTTTTAGTGAGATTTCGTCATAAAACAAGCGAGAAATTCATCACGAATTAAGCCCCTTTCTGCTATCGTCAACTCCCATACCAATAATCAATGGAAAATCACTAATATCTCGAACTATTTAAGACTATTTCACCTAGAAAAAATATGTAAATATGAGATCACCCCCATGAAAATACTCACATGCAAGATATAACTAACTGCCATCGTTTCCGAATTATTTCAAATTTTAAATTTTGTCTGCGTTTTCGATCTTAGATCACTAAGAAGGGCGTAACTCCTTTACCAAACCAAGTAAGCTCAAATTTGATTATACCGTTCGAAAGAGCGTAAAATTTTCTTTCGGATAGGCTAACAACTTGTGAAAATATGCAGATTTAGTAGTCACAAGTCCACACCAAAAAATTGTCGGAACATAAAAATCTCATTTTTTAAACCACAGGACGACCAAAACCGCCGAAATCTCGCTCTTACTTTTTTTTCAACAACATAATGAATTTGATTTTTAAAATTCTACAAAAAAAGAGGTGGAATTTTCAGTGAAAATCTGTGTTTGACAAAAGATAGTCCGGATTACATTTTGGTTTTTGCATACAGCAAATCTCTTTAAAAAATACATAGGTACCTAGATACCTGTGCTGGAAATAATTTTACAATAAATTCTAATGTAGTTCTTAATGTAATCACCTTCATGGACGGCACACAACATACCTATCACGAATCAGGTCTGGCACTGGACTTAGAAATGCCGATGCCAATTAGCTCAGCTTGTATATCAGCTCAGATATTGTAACCAAATACTTCAGATGATTGAGTTGATCACTGTTCCTGCTTGCCGAAAAATTAATCGCTACATTAATCGAATTAATCTTTTTGCTGATCATATTTGAAAACACCGAATGTACATTCATTAAGCACTGCTCGTTTATATTTCAGGGATATGATCGGATTTATGGACATCGTTTAGAGGTTCTGATGGTTGGCACATGTATTAAAGTTTCAATTGAGATATTCGCGTGGAGCCGGGACCTTGAAAACGTCTTTTTAAGGGCTTCCTCCGAAAACAATATAACGATCGGGCACAGACGGATAATCATTCCACGCCCCGCCTAGACGAGAATCGTGCCCCAACGAAAATAAGACGAAAAGCTTTCATATGATTACAGACCTCCTCGTAAATGTCTTGTATTTTTTTTCTGTTTCCATCTTCGCCTTTCAAGCTATTCAAATCTCATTCCTTGAAAATCATTACCCACCTACCTTTTGAGCTTAATGGCGAAAATGCTGCGAGGATAATCGCCGACTCATTGAACTTTTGTGGAAATTAAAGAGGAACACAACTTCATTACTTCTTTCATTTAAACGAAACGGATATATCGTGGGGTTCCGGGTAAAAGTGACAAAGTAACATTTTTTTCAAAATGAGCTTTTTTTGTCATTCCGGTACTAAGGAACGTTGTCTAGTGTGTGTTGTTGCTAAGAACGTTATCTTCAAACTGATGTGCAAGAAATACTTGAAAATAAATTTTACCTGCCTGACCCAAAGAGTTTTATGTGACCAAATGGCATTTGAACTCAACCACAACACGAGATGGATTATAAATGTACTCTCGCTGGTGCATGTAAATGCTATCAATTGCCATTTGATCACTTTTACTGTGTAAGATTGCACAGTGGGCAGGTGAAAATGACCAATTACAGTGATAGGTAATGGATAACCTTCTCTAACAGAAATAGGTATGTCATTGTTGTTTAGATGCTTGGCAACACGATAAATTAACGAAAAAACTATTCAATCTCTCAATTTCATGTAACTATGCGACTGATTTTCGAAGAATTGAATTGACCAAATGAGTAAAGCTTGAAACTCCAGGCAGGTAAAAATGATCAAATAGAGTTTTCCGAATAAACAGCTCTTATTTAATCTGAATTGAATTTTGAAGCACGATATCATAGGCGGGCACTAGCTAACTACCTACAGGATAAAGAAAAATCGAAACATAGTCGGATGAGACATCACACAACCAGTGTTCGTAAGAAGAAAATAGGTGAAACTTCAGATCGCTCCCCTGTAAAATTTTGCAAATGTTACTTGGTCACTTTTACTCGGAACCCCACGATATACTTAAAACAATGGCCCTCAATTCGTTCTACGAATATTACCAATCTAAAATGTAAATTACGTACGTAAAAAGAGACATGTTAAATGAAACCGCTAACTACTTTTCACTAGGTACAAGGTAAAAGTATACAGAATAGACTTTAACTTATATCGTTTACCTGTTTGGGATCTGACAATTAACGGTACAGAATACATGTGTGTTTCAATGTAAAATCACTAGATGATCCAAACACTGCTAAAGAGTAACTTCATAATGTTCATTACAGTTTCAAGCAGACAAACTCAATCATTATGGTTTTATGCAAAGCGATTTATGCAGGTTTAATTAACAAACCGACTGAGGCCCGCTAGACTAGAGTGGCATTTAAATTTAGCTGTTCAGATGTATCTGAAATAGTTTTGTATCATGAAGAGTTTTTCGGTTTTAGGGTCATTACCTCTTGAAAACCACACTTGACTCCTATTCAAGGCCCGCAGGTAACGGTGACCATACTTGCCGCTCTTGGTACCACATTGTTTGATAATCCCGTTTGTATGTGAACATATTTAAAGCCTTTAATGGACTCCAAATTCCCCTAGCTGCTTTGTGCCGTAGCTTTGTCCCAAGCCCTTTTTCTGGCAAACGGTCAGTCACCGTAGTCTCCCCCCCAGCACCCTGGGGCTTCCCGGGGTAGTTGTAATCCCGTCCCTGATTGGTTTCTACAATCCCCCTCTCTGCTCCCCACGATTCCCCACTCTAAATATTCTTCACTTCCCCTCCAAACAAAATTTTCCCGTTTTTTGGTAAACAGAATCCGGGTTCAGTTCTCTCCTTCGTTTTTAGCTTGCTCTTACACCCTTGTTAACTCGACTGACTTCACATCATAGTTATCAAAGTGACTTCATTTTCATAACTAAGTAGTGGCAAAGCAGCATATTTTGTGATATTGTTGACTACCCGCGAAACCTCAACTTCGGCAGAAGCGCCCTAAGATTTTATTCAACAGCACCTTTATTTATTTTATTGATTCACTATATCGACGAATACGAATTGAATGATATATTTCCATACTCGTTCATTGAGCATGTACGCATTGATTTGAAATATAGCCTCCATAACCGTTTATATCTTCTTTGGGTTCACCTTAACATTAGCAATTCCGTTTTCTACTGAAGGGAAGGAACGCATTTCAATGCTCAATATGATTGTTAAGAGGTTGAAATTTTGATTTTCATTTACTGTCCGAAATCAGTAAGTGATACAAAAAGCACATTATAGGCATTCACCCATTTGTCAAAGTCGAAACCGTTGTTCCTATCTCAAGGATGATGATTTGAAATGTTTGCAATAACAAATCTTTTTTCAGCGAAAAAACGGCATGATAGGAAAAAAATTCAATGTGAATGGCTGTATTAATAGCCTTTCGATATCTTGAGAGTCTGAATCCGATAAGCTCCAATGTGTGTCAATGATATAGTTTCTACTACGTTGAAAAGTGAGGCCATCAACAATTAAACAAATGTCAAGACGTCTGTTTTGAAGATATGGATCAGTTTCTTATCGCCACTGACTCGATAATGAATGGGACTTGAATGTTTCATTAACATCATACTAACTACCAATTACGGTTTTGAAAGAATTGAACGTATTATCGCAGTGAACTTAGACAATGTTTAAATCGTCTTCAAAACCGAGAAGTACAACCAAAGGTTAATGCGCGAGACCACGTTTAAAACGCTGCAAATTCTTTCACTGGGGTTTATTATTCAATTGGCTTGCGTTCATGATTTGAATTTATACTAAGCTTTGGAGTGTGCATGTTTCACAGGTGATAGAGCGATTATTGAATTTCAGGAGACATGCATAGGGCACGTAAATCTGTTCTCAACCAAAATACCTATTTGGATTTTTCAGTTGATCATATTAAATACACAAATTTTGTGTGCCTCCTGAAATTCAATAATCGCTCTATTACTTGTGAAACACGCACACTCCAAAGCTTATTAGAAATTCAAATCATGGAGGCAAGCCAATTGAATAATAAACCCCAGTGAAAGAATTTGCAGCGTTTCATGCATATCACAATGCTTCAACCCGTGTATCGGCTATAAACCCCTTTTAGTTCACTCCAGTATCCACATTACTACATCACTACATCTCTAGGTTACTGATATCAAAACAAAAACAATAATGAACCAAAATAACGCAAATGTTGGTTTGACCTACGGACCTGGGGGAAGCTCATTCGATTCCTCGTGGAAAGTTCTTCAAAAAGAGTCTAAATTTAGGCCGCCTTAACTTTTTTTGAGGTTTTTAGGGATTTTACAAAACTTTGACAACCCTTAAAGGGCACTTTAAATTAAGTGAGAGAGCTGGCTCAAGAATTGGGGCGTCGTCGGACCAACATGGATTTTTCCTGAAAATGTTTTGCTTCAGCCGTTTGGGAGAAATCGTGCGCACGGCGTATGAAATTTTCATGGGGGGTTAACTTTTTTTTCAAGAGCGATTACAATGGTTTATTATTGAATAATAAACCAAAAATTGAGAAATTCTTTTTTCCAGTCTTTGCAGCGCATGAGTTATACGTTATACGTAGCAGTTTTTGAAATCCCGATAATATGAGATTAACTTTTACACTATTCTGTCATACACGAAAGGTTGATGGCATGGGTCACGCTCAACGTCCGTTGCGGAAACATCCAACCGGACGCTCATTCATTGAATTTACTGGAGACCATCATTATTTATTATTCATCATACCCCTTTCTTAGGTAACTGTTGTCTATCACCGTTTCATAATGGTAATCAACATTTAAACTAGAACAAACAGGAAAGCCGATTGTGGGATAGGTAATATATGGGTAAGTACTTTAACGTTGAAACAACAACGTAAATCCTTTGACAGATCGAGTCACAAAATTCTAGGCTAGGTACTCTCATCAGCTGTTAGGAAAAGAACTGACATTTTAAATAAAGAAATTTCTCGTACTCGAGCTTAGGATTTCGTGTTCATAACGACTGCTATAGCGCTGCATATTACCATATAGCTAATTAATCTTGCTTTATCAGTTCCACTAATGCAGTTTTGTAATTGGCCTGTGAAAAATAGGTTTTACGTACGCTTCCATCATTTGGTTGTGGAGCGTCTCGATAAAATTACCCTGGTTTCAAAAGAGGCACAACTTTAAATTTCATAAGGCAGGTTGGACAGAATCACAAATCAGCTAAATAGTTCATGAGGGCTCAAAAACTTGTCATGGTTACTCATCACTCCCAGAGGCTCTTTTTCATATTGCTATTGATGTCTTGTTAATCCATTATAGTTGAGCTTGGATTCTCAGGTAGTTGTTTTTTCTCGATCAGTCCTTGAAGATGGTGCACCAATTACCAATCACGTGATAGCCGTTCTCCGACTCATCTTTTACAATTATTTATTAAAACGTAATACTTACACGGGCATGAGAACGTATTAGCCGAGAATGTGAAACATCCCGCATATCCACATGTTCATCTGAACAGTAACCAAATAGATTCCCCCGCTTTACTTCAGATGATACATTTTTATTCCCCGTCTTACAATACCAGGAATAACGTTTTATTCTACTCCCCCACGTCAACAACAAACTACCTGTTCAATAACCCTATCAATAGAGCCCAAAGGTTTTTTTAACAGATTTGCAATGTCAAGTAATTTCGATCTATTTCACTAACCAATCTATTCCATTAAAAAAGCTTTTCGATGATGTTAATGTTCTTCTTACGATTATCTTTGTTTTTCTAGTTTATTTCCGTGTGAATTGTTTCTCCTGGGATCGTTGTTTTTCGTAGGTTGGTTGTCATGAAATGGTTGGTCGATACCCATAGTTTCCTTCGGATACCTAGTAGGAAAGTGTTACATAATTAAATAATTTCTATGTAATTGGGCGGTTGACTGCCCGTATATATGTATAAGTAGATAGATAAATAAATGAACAGTGGTGGTACTAAGACTCAAAATACTTACGCAAACGAAAATGATGTTGTCTGTGTACTTTTACTTGATAGTAGAAAAAGAAGAGACCGAGAACGATTGAGATGTACAGCAAGAATTCGATACACCATACAATTTGGTACATTTATATTTTCCACATATTACCGGTTGGAATATATTTTTGATTAAATTACTGTAATCACGGTTGTCTGAAATACGGAGTATGTCAATCATAAAAAGAACCCCCATAGTCTCGTTGCTGTCACATTACGACTATTGTTTTTAGTTGGTTAATAACTTAGCGAGTAACACAGCTGCCTCTATTTTCATAGAGGTTCAAGTACTATATGACATTTCATAAGTTGCTAACGAGCGGAGTACCATTTCTATGGGGAGAAAACTCAAAGATTTACATTTCCTTAGGAGCGGCTCAGTTGTCAGTGGAAGTCACTAAATCATGGACAAACGTTGCCATTTTTGGTTTATTATTCAATAATAAACCATTGTACTCGCTCCTGAAAAAAATAAATGCTAACCCCCCTGAAAATTTCATGGTTTACGTTTCAAAGGGTGTAGAATCCGAATCTGCAATAAAAATTTTTAGGTCCGTCCGCCGTACGCACGATTTCCCCCAAACGGCTGAAGCAGAAAAATCCGAAATTTTCAGGAAAAATCCAAGTTGGTCCGACAACGGCCCAATTCTTGAGTCAGCTCTCTCACTTAATTTAAAGTGCTCTTTAAGGGTCGTCAAAGTTTTGTAAAATCCCTAAAAACCTAAAAAAAGTCAAGGCGGCCTAAATTTGGATTTTTTTTTTTTTTTTGAAGAACTTTCCGTGAGGAATCGAATGAGCCCCTCCCCAGGTCCGTAGCTCAAACCATTCCCGATTTATGGTGCCAACATTTGCATCCACATTCACTACATCACTAGGTTACTGTTATCAAAACAAACACAAGAGTTTTTTTTTTTTTGTTTTGATCGCAGTAACCTAGTGATGTAGTGAACGTGAATGTAGTGAACAATAAAAACCTTAAAAAAAGTCAAGGCGGATTAAATTTGTACTCTTTTTGAAGAACTTTCCACGAGGAATCGAATGAGCCCTTTCCCAGGTCCGTAGGTCAAACCATTCTCGATCTATGGCCCGATTTATGGTGCCAACATTCGCGTTATTTTGGTTCATTATTGTTTTTGTGTTGATATCAGTAACCTAGTGACGAAGTGATGTGGTGTTGTAGTAATGTGGATAGTGGAGTGAACTCCTGAAAGGCTTTGTAGCCGATAAACGGGTTGAAGCATTCTGATAACCATAAAAAAAGCTGCAAATTCTTTCACTGGGGTTTGTTATTCAATTGGCTTTTGTTCATGATTTGAATTTATACTAAGCTTTGGAGTGTGCGTGTTTCACAGGTGATAGAGCGATTATTGAATTTCAGGAGATATGCGTAGAGCACGTAAATCTGTTCTCGACCGAAATACCTATTTGGATTGATTAGTTGATCATATTTGTGTGCCTCCTGAAATTCAATAATCGTTCTATCACCTGTGAAACACGCACACTCCAAGGCTTAGTAGAAATTCAAATCATGAACGCAAGTCAATTGAATAGTAAACCAGAGTGAAAGAATTTGAAGCGTTTTGGAGTCTTGAACCTCTAAGCTTAAATATAACGAAAAGGGTTTCGATATTTGTATACCCAATTGTTGATATTGATATTCGCTCAAGAAATACTGACTTCAATGGACAAATTCAGGAAATTCGATCAAGTTATACATTTTGTTAGAAATACGTTGACGTTCAGGATAGGTACATCTGAGACAATCACACTTATTCGGTTGCAGCCAATAATGGTAGTGGAACAGTCAAATGGACATCTCGGAAGGGGAGGGAACATAACCAACACTGCCATTCACCAGAGAAAACGATTGTATACATTAGAATGACATTACTGATTCCGTTAACAGTTGGTCTGAATTCAACCAGCCCGCCCGGCGTTTCTAATGCAACTTCATCATTCATTCTGCAGACAAATATAAACATTGCCTTCTTACTGAAAGGATCTTTGTTGAATGGTAAAGGCGCGCCTGAGGTCATTCACTGCAGTGTTGGTAACTCATGTTTACTCGTTTCGGTTATTTTCAATAATAAATCTTTGTGGTTTATGACCTGAACTTTATGTTCAGAATTTCCCAATTCTGAACTCCCAACTATATTACAAGCTAGCCTCGCTCACTCATTTATTCAATGCACAATCAGAAATTGATGCAGAGACCACCGAAGTGAACTGTCCTTGAAAGACATTCTGCTTTACGATGTCGGCAGGATGAAAATAATACACTATTATTCGAAAGCTGAGGTTGAAAAGTTGAGGCAAAAGGATGTACGAAAATCACTAACATTTATTCATGGATTAAAATTGTTGAAATTGTTCTGGTATATGGTACTTTTGAATGTTTAAAAAATGCACAAAGTATGAGATTTAGATCAATTGATAGATTCAGATGTAGTATTGAAGTTGGATATACTTAGTTCTAGGTGGCATGGCATGGACAGATTAGAATTACAACTGAAGAAATACAAAATTTGTTTCAGTAACTCACTAGTTAAATGATGAAATTAGAAATGTTAGAGTACACAATACTTTCGCAGTGAAAGCACCAACTAATAATACGTTCACTGTTTGGAGAGATATATTTTATTGTAACTTTCAACTGTTTATCAATCATAATGTTGTTGTATAATATGTATGTTTGAAGTATTTTTACCCAATAAGTAAACAACTGGGAAGCAGCCTTAAAAATGATCAAATAAATAACTACAGAAGAAATGTCAAAATATGACTCAATGTTTACACATTTTATGTTGTTTTTCACAAATTGAAATGAAATCTTGAGTTAATTTTTACGTAATTTCAAATATAATGGAATTTGTAATGTAATATCCAGCTATTTGAAAACGTCAATGGCAGGATGCGTTAACGTCCACAATTTGTGTATGCCTGGCACACAGCTTACTTAACCGTAACATGCTTGTTTTCATGAATAACACCTAGTTGACAAATTATAGTTAATCAAAGCTAATCATTCATCAAAACATTATCAGTTAATTGAAACGAAAAAGTTTATAATATTAGGAATGAAGTGATGACAAGCTTGAAACAATGGAGGGTGAGTTTAATTTATTTAATCGTTTAATTTATGAAACAGGGAGCATGAATGTGAATCGGTGCTCACTGAAGTTTCAGTTAAAGTAAATTCAGTTAACAGTTATTTATCTCACAAACATGATAGTAATAAGTCGTTTACGGTTTTTAAATTCTTGAGGAGTGTTCAGTAACTCTATCCTTTGTATCTCGGTTGAAATTATATACCTACATTACTTAGCAAATGAGAGAGGATTAAAGTTATCAAGTTATAATGATTTTGTATGGTGTAGTGATGGAAATTAACAATAAAAAGTTGGGTGTGGAACATAGCTTCCTTGTCTAGGTAACATGAATGTACAGATCATAGAAACTTCTTAAAAGATCTCGAAAGATTTGGAATAAAAGCTTGTAACTAAGATTCGAGGGACGGGACGTGATCCCACAGGCATCAACACTATCAAGAGGGAGGTCGAGTTTTGTGTATTGCGGGTCTGTCATGTTGATTCTATAGTGGTTAGAATAATTATATAATGTTCTTCCTCGACTACTTTCAAAACTTGAGCGGGATCGGACCACTAGAACCAGAAAAAAAAATGCATGATGGATTTTGCGTTTGTGCATGCTCAAAATTACAATTTGTGAGCAATGAAACTCAAAGAGGACCATCTACCGCCCAACCCATATTTTATCAAGATCAAATGATAACTTTAGGAATTAATCTAGTTACAAGGATCTGCTGAGACGCGGGCAGATAAAGAGCTACGAAATGGAAGCTGTTCAGAACGGTCTAAAACTCAAAATGTGATTGGAAACAAAATATTTTATCTCCCAGAAGTAAGACAAAGCTTCCTCTATCCATAGGTTGACTCGGAAACAGAATTGCGAAGGTAGTAATCGATGTTCAACAGTGTAGCTTTGCATGGTGGACACGGATTATTTCGCGAAGTGGATCTGTAAAAAAAACTTTATCGAATTTATGAACGGACAGAAAGAGGCGAGGGAGTGCCCCGGTCATTACGGAGGTGGGCAAACAACCGTCTCTCAATGTCAACCATTCTCATGCCCAACAATCCAGCGCTGACCGATAGTGACGCAAACAACAGCCGAGGTAGAGAGAAAGATGCTTCAAGATCGCATGATCATTATTAGACTCAGCATCAAAATCCAAGACAGAAACGCCACAACAGTTTCCTCATTAATTGTGACTAGAACCAATAGACCTAGATGACGTTAAAACGCCACCCAAGTTAACCGAAAATGTCGTATTTTCTTTAGATTCTAGATTTTTGTTTGAGTTTCAGCACACGCCTTGATGAAAGTCCGACAGAAACGCATATTGTACTAAAATTTTGTTCAGCCATCCCAAACAATCCATGCGAATTTCATCGGATCGAGTAAATAATATTTACTGAATATATTATATTTAGCGTTCTATAACTGTAGGTTCAATCGCAATAACAAAAATGAGAAATCACAACGAATTCACATTTTAACTCCCCTCCACTTTAGAGGGAATTCGTTCTATCATGAGATCAGGTTTTTCGAAGAACACATGTTTGCGTATGAGCTCATGTTTATTGTACTCCGAAGGGAATGGAACAAGTTGAGGATTGCCTTGGAGATTTCAGAAAAACTCGGCGCTGGGTGCAAGCCGGACCCCCGGATCCTTACTGCTTCGATCCTGCGGCTGAAATTAAAAAAGCGGGACAGTAGACCTCTATGGTTCTACAGCCAGATCATTTAAATGATTAATTTTATACATTTAAGTACCGAAGATGAAAAATTGCCTATGCAACCTACAAATATGGGATTCTAGCTCATAGGAACAGAGTACTAGCTAGTAAACAGAGATGAAAGCTACGGCTGGGGGGGCGGAGGGGGCTAACAAGGGTTTACGTGAGCGCATTCTGTGTTCATAAATGGTACTTACTAAGCCTAACCAACTCTCTGGAAAAATCTGTAGATTCAACCAGAGCACCAGAGAGGCTAGTGCTTACCAAGGTGGCAGGTACACGAATGACCCCCTTGGGCGGACGGAAAAGTGGTGAAACCGGGATTTCAAAGGGCGTTTGAAGGAGCTCCACCCATAGAAGGTTATGTTGAACTTCTTCCTGGATGTTGGTCTTCAAATCTTGTAGGGTCCTTGGACGGTTCACATAAACACAGGATAGAAAAAAAAATCACAAGGGCCCAAATCGGGAGAGCTGGCCGGCCATTCCAAATCGCCCCTAATTGAGATAAGACGCTCTGGGAAGTGTTCCCTGAAAACAGTCATCGATGCTCTTGAAGTGTGTGCCGTTAAATGTTGGAAAAAATGTCCCCTAAACATCGATGACCGTTTTAGTGAACACCCAGATGCCTCATCTCAATTAGGGGCGATTTCCTTTGGCCGCTAATCTCGATTTAGCCCTTGTGATTTTTTTCTATGGGGATTTTTGAAATTTGTGTTTATGTGAACCGTCAAGGACCCTACAAGATTTGAAGACCAACATCCGGATGTTGCCATCATAACGACTGCTATGCTGGCTGGTCGTGACAAACTGCCAGAAATCGGTATCTCAGTGTATGGAGAATGATGTTAGACTGATAATGATCTGGGAACAAAACAGTTCAGGTTCTCGCAGAACTTACGTACAGAGCTTATTATAAAAAACGAATAAAAATTAACTTTCATGATTCATACATTTTTCTAATCTTATAATATAAATCTATTGTATTATGATTGAAAAATCTTGCGTCACCCATCCCGCGTCACCCTCCCGCGTTCCACTTTCTCGTGACATTTTTCGGCTAGTCCAGGGCTAAACCATGCTCCATGCTAATACTTGGAAATGTCATTGTAACCGATAATTATCGATTCTAGTTATCAAAATAACTAGATATGTATTTTTTATTTTTTTCTGTAAAACGAATGAATACAAACAGACACGGAACCAATCTGATCAAAAAGTTTTCTCTCGCAAAAAGCATGAGAAATTTCGATTTTGGACCAACATGTACTTGCTCATCTATTGAAAACGTTTAAAATGCCGGGCATCTCTTCAGAAGTGCTTTATAGCATCACAACCCAGATCATTCGGGGCTGTTACCTTAACTGGTGGTCTATTAATTGGAACCAATTCGTTACCTATCTCTCTTCCTCCTCCATCATCATCAACTTCCATAATCCCAACAGGCTTCGAGTAAACCCAGGGGTCCTCCCCGCTCTTTAACTTATAGTTCTCATTTTATCTGAATGGTGCCTTTCTCAATGTTGCCTCTCCACCTTCGAGCGGAGTTTTATATGGAAACAAAATTTTGTTTGGTATAGCTCAGAACACTTTCCTTCTCATCCAAAATTCTGTCTCTAAATTCATGATAAGTACCTTTGTATGATGAACTCAAGTAGGATTAAGAAAAAACGCGTGACGTCCCATGTTTATATCTACTCAGAGGTAGGTTCCCAAGTAGTGTGGACGTGGGAGGCTAATCGAGACGTGATGACTTCACAGTTTTTTCTTATCCGGTCCCCATCCACTCCCGTTTCCATATGAACTCTTTTAAACCTCTTTGAAATATCGACTTGAACGTATAATAATAAACAAAACGCTGCAAATTCTTTCACTGGGGTTTATTATTCAATTCGCTTGCGTTCATGATTTGAATTTCCACTAAGCTTTGGATTGTGCGTGTTTCACAGGTGATAGAGCGATTATTGAATTTCAGGAGACACACAAATATGATCAACTGATCAATCCAAATAGGTATTTTGGTTGAGAACAGATTCACATGCGATATGCATATCTCCTGAAATTCAATAATTCGATAATCTAATCCAGTTAATTTGAAAGTTCAAGTTCGGTAGAGTAAGAACGCAACAGAAGAAATGAGGATGTCAACGTTAAACAGATTGAGGATACGAGGGTCTTCCAGAAAGTAAGGTTACAACTGCTCTTAAAAATCGAAAAATGCATATATTTTATTCAAATTTTGAGGAAATGTAGCAAAATATGTCCTTATTTTTCTACATAATCGCCACCAACTTCAACATATTTCTTCGGCCTAGGCACCAGCTTTTTTATGCCCACGTCATACACACTTCGCTCCAACTCCAAAAACCACTTCTCGACAGTTTCCTTCACCTCCTCGTCGTTGGAAAAACGTTTTCCACCCAAGAACTCCTTCAATTTGGTGACAAGGTGGAAGTCCGAAGGCGCCAAGTCCGGTGAATATGGTGGATGGGTCACAACATCCCATCCAAACGACGCAAGCAGGTCCTGGGTCTGGCGAGCGGTGTGGGGTCTTGCGTTGTCCTGAAGAAGGGACACACCACGAGTCAGCATTCCCCTTCTTTTGTCTTTCATTTTTTTCCTCAATTTTTTAAGGGTCTCACAATACGCATCAGCATTAATGGTGGTCCCCCTGAAGATGAAATCCACCAACAACACCCCTTCTCTATCCTAAAACACTGATGCCATGATCTTCCGCTCCGAGGGCTGAACCTTGAATTATTTTGCTGACGGGGAGTGAGTATGGCGCCATTGCAGGGACTGCCTTTTTGACTCTGGGGTATAGTGACAAACCCACGTTTCGTCCCCAGTCACAATCGAGATTTGATGACCGCCCGAATTTCGCATCGGCTGTAGGTGGAGAGAACGGTCGCTGCAGAAGTTGACGGAGTTGGCTGTTGTGACGACATTTCGTAACGGACTGATGCGGGCGGTTGCTTATTGTGACTACTAAGAACCCCCCTACACGCAGTAATACCTACCAACCCCGAAAAAACCAAATTCTTTGCACCTTCCAGGAGTTTGTAACCTTACTTTCTGGATGACCCTCGTACAATGAACATCAATCCAACATACTTGAAAATGTTGCTTTTCAGTTATTTTAGTAAATCGTTACGTGATTTACTTGCGCCAATAAAATTTGAAATATGAAAATGGGAGGAGTTGGGTTAGCCAGAATCGTAGCTCTTACTGTCGCCCCTTCCAGGTGTGAGATGTTAGAGAGACTTCTGGCTTATACTGTTTTCTCTCGAGTGAAAAGAACGTAAATGATGAATATAATGAATGATTTACTTGACAAGACTGACAAAAATGGAAAATGTCCTTACCCTTGCTGATTGATGAAGAGGGAATCGAGATGGAAAGTAGTTACACTTGGCTGTTGGACGTTAGCGAGATATTTAAAATAAAATAAAAAATAAATAATGAGCTCTGAGGAAATTTTCGATTTCATTAGCGTGTCTACATGTTTGTTAATTGAAATAAGGATTGCATTTCCAAGCAATGAACTTTCCAACAATATAGGTACCCACGAACAAAGAATATCGTGAGCCACGGTGAACTGCTTGAATAATAACAAACCTTTGTACAAGAATTTCCAGCTGTTTCAGTTCAAAGAAGATTGTAGGAGTGTTAGCGTTGAAAAGAACTCTTGCATATAATTGCTGGGAGGCTCAGAATTATTGACCAGGGCGTGAAAGTTAGTGGGGACTACCAATGACGCCAACATCAAAGACACCTACAGTAGTCTCTTAGTTGCTTTCGTAATGCACGTCATAATTCCCAGGTAGGTATTCTAGTAACCTCGAATATTCAACACAAATTACTTCGATCATTTGAGCGGTGTAGAAGTACTAAGAAGCTCGGCGCTAATTTTTCTGGCCGTAAAAAAACGAGTTCGGGACCTCCGTTTCACCACCGACGAGTTTTTCACTTTCCCAGACGTCATGTAAAAAATAACCACTTACTCTAGCGCGCTGTTGTAGAAGGATGTTGGTATGTAGTTGGCACAAATTGCTGAGGAGAGTAGTGCAGACAGAGTTGGTCTAAATTCAGTTCCTCAATAGAAAATTTGGGGTTCTAATTCAGAATAATTATGCAGACAGGAATCATTCAAGAAAATGTATGTGTGAGTTTATGATGGAGAATTTACTTGACTTTAAATTGCATTCAAATTTGCACAAAACAGAAATTGACGTATGTAACAGAATAATTGTTGAATCGCTGGATAGCTTTACGAAAGAAACGACAATGACAGTCTGTACTCCTTGACGGGCAAGTCTGAAAGTATGAGACTTGAAACATGTTCACTTCAAGATTGGATAATCACGTTTTTTTGGTTTATTATTCAATAATAAACCATTGTAATCGCTCTTGAAAAAGAAAATGTTAACTCCCCCTGAAAATTTCATGGTTTACGGTTTCAAAGGGTGTAGAATCCAAATCTGCAATAAAAATTTTTCCGTCCGTCCGCCGTACGCACGTTTTCTCCCAAACGGCTGGAGCAGAAAATCTGAAATTTTCAGGAAATATCAATATTGGTCCGACACGCCCCAATTCATTAGCCAGCACTCTCATTTAATTTAAAGTGCCCTTGATGGGTTGTCGAAGTTTTGTAAAATCCCTAAAAACCTCAAAAAAAGTCAAGGCGGCCTAAATTTGTACTCTTTTTGAAGAACACTCCACGAGGAATCGAATGAGCCCCTCCCCAGGTCCGTAGCTCAAACCATTCCCGATGTATGGCCCGATTTATGGTGCCAACATTCGCGTTATTTTGGTTTATTATTGTTTCTGTTTTGATATCAGTAACCTAGTGACGTAGTGATGTAGTAATGTGGATACTGGAGTGAACTCCTAAAAGGCTTTGTAGCCGATACACGGGTTGGACCATTCTGTTAACCATAATAAACGCTGCAAATTCTTTCACTGGGGTTTATTATTCAATTGGCTTGCGTTCATGATTTGAATTTCTGCTAAGCTTTGGAGTGTCCGTGTTTCACAAGTGATAGAGCGATTATTGAATTTCAGGAGGCACACAAATATGATCAACTGATCAACCCAACGAGGTATTTTGGTTGAGAACAGATTTACGTGCTCTATGCATTTCTCCTGAAACTCAATAATCGCTCTATCACCTGTGAAACACGCACACTCCAAAGCTTGGTAGAAATTCAAATCATGAACGCAAGCCAATTGAATAATAAACCCCAGTGAATGAATTCGCAGCGTTTTTTTTAAATTGTGGCAAACATCTAGTTCGAATCATTTTCGATTCGACCACATTTCTAAAGATGTGTCCTTGTAGTTCAATGTGTTCCTTGTTATCCTTGTTCTTCGATTTATCTGTATTTTATTGGTTGAACTGTAAGAATAGAACGTCACAGTTACTAGCATTTCTGGAAACATCGTCTAACCTGGACAGTTCGTATCTGAGTTAGGTACTACAATTAAAAGGAACAACACTACAACGGAGCCAGACACAATTAAATGCATAGTTAAAATGTTTGAAACCTAACTCTAACAACTCTCCAATTTTAACTGTATTGAGGTAACATAAATCTTTCCTTTGGGGCACGACTTTAGGGGGATGCCATATCAAAGTCCGAGATTTTTAAAGTCCTCAAATTTTGAAGTCTTAAATTGAATGACAAATTAATTATTCAACTGATCTCATTGCCTCCACACATTACCAGAGTTACCACGCAGCTCCAGAATGCTCCCTTTCAAATTCTATCATCTTTGGCATTTAGTACTGAATGGATCTTTCAGTAATAAACTAATCCAATGTGATCAGCGAGTTGACGGTCTCTGGTTAATCAACTCTCGTTGGTTTCGTAAGAGTTGATAGTCTCACTAAACGTTTTCGACCGTTTCTTCTGACTCCACTCGTTCATCAGTTCCTTCACTAACTGCCGTTATTTCTAAGCACCCTTTCATTCACTACCGATCATGGCGTTCTACCACACTTCAAGTCGCTACATCTCTTTCATAAAGTCGCCGAAGCAAGTCGATGAACGCATCGGGCTTATCTCATCAACGAAGGTGGGAAATACAGAATGTCTTCTGAGCGAACTTGACTCATTCGGTCACTGTCTTTCCTCATGGTTACTTGTAAGTAAGTGTAAACACCGATCGCATCCCTTCCTATCTCCCTTAAATACAGCTCTCACACCCCCCTCCACTCTCACTCACTCTCTCTTTACCATTAGTAAATTACTGTTCACGTCACCCTACACCTATTCCCCCTTTTCATTTACTTTTTATCATTATAAAAGGTAATACAATTTCAGTTACTTCGCTTTAGGTGAACAGCTGATTGAATAGACAAGCACAATCCCTAACGATGCAAGGATGGAAAAGAGCAAACTTCGGGGATTGAATGGGTTTGAGACACCTCAACGTGGCCATTCAAGATTAAACAGGATTTGACATGACGGAAAATAATTATTTAGAGGGGTGGCTTTGGTGCGGTAGCACGGGGTTGAGAGGCAATACAAAGTTGTAGTTATCGTAGAATGTGGAAGCATTATGTTTATCATCATTAATAATATAAAACAATTATAGACACATGCGCTTGAGGTGTAATTTAAACTACTATCAGGGTTGTGATTACTATTAAACTATGATTCTGGAAATATGGAAGCCTTCAACTTTACCATGAGATGATTGATTTTTGAGAGGCAGAAACCGTTATAGCACTAACATGAAAACTAACTAGTCGAATTATTGTAGTTATCAAAGCTTACACTGGAAAACAGCAACTTGAACGAAAAAAAGTGTCGAATCAAAATGGTAAAGTCCGCTTTTTGGTGATTTTGGTTTATTATTCAATAATAAACCATTGTAATCGCTCTTGAAAAAAAAAAAAAATGCTTCAACCCGTGTATTGAAAATTTCATGGTTTACGTTTCAAAGGGTGTAGAATCCAAATCTGCAATAAAACATTTTCCGTCCGTCCGCTGTAAACACGTTTTCCCCCAAACGGCTGGAGCAAAAAATCTGAAGTTTTCAGGAAAAATCAATATTGGTCCGGCAACGCCCCAATTCTTTAGGCAGCTCTCTCACTTTATTTAAAGTGCCCTTTAAGGGTTGTCAAAGTTTTGTAAAATCCCTAAAAACCTCCAAAAAGCCATGGCGGCCTAAATGTGGACTTTTTTTGAAGAACTTTCCTTGAGGAATCGAATGAGCCCTTCCCCAGGTCTGTACTCAAACCATTCCCGATGTATGGTATGATCTTATGCTGCAAACATTTGCTGTTGTTTTTGTTTTGATCGCAGTAACCTAGTGATGCAGTGAATGTGGATACTGGAGTGAACTCCTAAAAGGGTTTATAGCCGACACACGGGTTGAAGCATTCTGATATGCATGAAACGCTGCAAATTCTTTCACTGGGGTTTATTGTTCAATTTCATTCATTTGGCTTGCATTCAGGAGATATGCATAGAGCAAGTAAATCGGTTCTCAACCAAAATACCTACTTGGATTGATCAGTTAATCATATTTGTGTGCCTCTTGAAATGCAATAATCGCTCTATCACCTGTGAAACACGCACACTCCAAAGCTTAGTAGAGATTCAAATTATGAATGCAAGCTAAATTAATGAAATTGAATAATAAACCCCTGTGAAACAATTTGCAGCGTTTTGTAATCTTGTTCTAATTTTGTTATGTGCTCTTCGGCAGGTGGTTTGTTGTATCATCGTCAGCTTTATTACTGTTGGACGGTTAAACCTCTCCATCATTCAGCCCCTCCGACCTCTCTCAGTGGGACACTGGTAACCGAATCATTCATACCATCAGGTCAACAAGTAACCTGTTAGGTTTGTCAAGTTGTTTGGGACGGGAGACCCAGAGGTGAACATCTGAAGTCATGAAAACCGGTCTTTGCATCAGATTCAAAAGTCTTGAATATTACACTTTGCACGCAACAAGTTCTCTAGAAACAGCTTTCAAAAAGAAAAAAAATAATTGAAAAGAGTTTTAGGTACTTATGGCATCGATTCAAAGATCAAATTCAAAGTATGGGCAAGGAGAACTATCTGATCGAACAGCAATGTTGTGAATAATTTAAAGTTGACATGCATTTTCAGCCAGTAGATAGTTATCAATCAACATCGATATAGATTCTTTGATTCGTGTGTAACCAAACTTTTGAACACTTCAGTAATCCATGTTTTCAGAGGTATTATGCTGTATTGCAAGGTATGAAAAATTATGTCAGTCTTCTAAGCTGGTGTACGATAATTTTTCAAAATCCCAATTTACAACTGAATAGTCGAAAAATATACGAAATTAAAATAAGTATTACACATGTTTGTTTTAGGTACATTTACTAGAACACGGTAGAGCGAATACTGGAATTGAGTAAAGATGGAGCCAAAATGTGATTGACCTGTAGCGTTACCTGTATCACTGGTAAAAATGTTCCACTTCAAAATAGATTTGTTGTTTTGAATTTCAAAATAAATAAAATTGGAACAGCCCGACGGGCCTTCTGACGTACTGTGCGTAGCCTGGATCTTGACAATTTTGATAATATGTAATTTTATATACATATTATATACCATAAGTGTGTGTATTATATAGCATGAGTGTGTCCAATGGTATTTTGGTTGGCATAGGTTTGATTAAATATGGGAATTTTCTACACCGGTTATTGAACGTAGCCTTGTGGTGAGATTATTGATCAGCTGGGTGGCTATCAGCTAGTACTGGTGGCGGCAGCAAAGTCATACGTTTTAGTATGCAACATCGTTATTCAACAATACAAACTATCACTCTCCGAAGTACCTAACACTTTTCTTATTATCCAGTGCTGTTTGGTACTAATTTGTATGGCAATATGATTTGAATCAACTTACTCAAACGAAGTTTTCGTTCCGTTTAGTTTGAATATGATACTCACCTGAAAAAGAAAAATTCCAATTAGTTAGCCAAGTAACGAAAATTAGCTGAGAAAATTATTCTAAGGGAGAGTACACTAGTACTGCATTCCATAAATGGATGTATTACTGAACAATAATTATTATAAATTATACAGTCATACATGCAGTTCATTCGTGAAATGTATAATAGGGACAAGCTAAAAATTGTATTACAAATGCTCAAAATGTTTTCATTAATTAGCCCTTCAACTTCTATCAGTCGATTGAAGATAATTATTAAACTGAGTGTATGGTAGGTACGTTATCTAAATAAATTAACGAAGTTGTAGGCACCAACCATTCCTCGAACAGGTGCAAATTTCGAAAGTTTGGCTCCTTTATCCCTAGAAAAATGATCTATCATCCCCAGGAAAATGACAGGAAAAGGTTCAGGACAGCAGAGGGGAGTGCTAACCACGGCGACATATAAGTTTTTGTGTGGTGGTTCGCTGGTAGATCCCAAAGGGCCTCCTCGTGACTATACATCGGTCTACAGACTGTTCTCATAGACTTTCAATAATGTAGGGTAAAAATATGATTAAACGGAAAAACACAAAAATTAAATTTAGGATTTTACACCTTGGAGATGTTGCTGAGATTACAGGTATTTGCCTGACCGACGTATAATTTTGGTTTATTATTCAGTAATAAACCATTGTAATCGCTCTAGAAAAAAATGTTTAACCCCCTGAAAATTTCATGATTTACGTTTCAAAGGGTGTAGAATCAAATCTGCAATGAAAATGTTTCCGTCCGTCCAAAAAATCTGAAACTTAATTTAAAGTTTTAAGGGTTGTCAAAGTTTTGTAAAATCCCTTAAAACCTCAAAAAAAGTTAAGGCGGCCTAAATTTGGACTTTTTTGAAGAACTTTCCATGAGGAATCGAATGAGCCCTTACCCAGGTCCGTAGCTCCAACCATTCCCAATGTATGGCCCGATTTATGGTGCCTACATTAGCGTTATTTTGGTTATTATTGTCTTTGTTTTGATAGCAGTAACCTAATGATGTTGTGAACGTGGATACTGAAGTGAACTCCTAAAAGGCTTTGTAGCCGATACACGGGTTGAAGCATTCTGATAACCATTGAAACGCTGCAAATTCGTTCACTGGGGTTTATTATTCAATGATTCATGATTTGAATTTCTGCTAAGCTTTGAGTGTGCATGTTTCACAGGTGATAGAGCGATTATTGAATTTCAGGAGGCACACAAATATGACCAACTGATCAATCCAAATAGGTATTCTGGTTGAGAAGAGATTTACGTGCTCTATGCGTATCTTCAGTAAAAATTCAAATCATGAAGGCAAGCCAATTGAATAATAAACCCCAGTGAAAGAATTCGCAGCGTTTTTTTGTCAAAGTTCATAAAGTGGCCCGAAATTGAAAGAAATAAGGAAGAAAAAAAATAGCTTCAAACATATGGACGATTGACATGTGAACCAACAAATTTTGAGGAGAGCTGAAAAGACATTTTTTTGGTCAATTTAACATGTTTGTCTTAAATCAAAATGGGAAGAAGTAGGTAAGTATTCTGATTCCAAATAAATTAGACGGTTTCGGTGATCAGTCTATCAGATTATCGGAAACGAAAGCCATTCAATTCATCGATTTATTTTTGTTTACGTTCTAGAAGGGCGGAATACTCTACATCAATTACCTAGTTGTCTACACGTTTATTCTGATTTGAAAATACAGGTTTTCATGTTCAGTCCACTTCCAAGTATGGATTGGATCAGAAAAATTTTTCTGAATGCGTGACTCTTCCATAACTTCGGATTCCAGGTTGAATAAACATCGTTTATCACTTTACACGAGTGGATGATTCGGAGTGACGTTTGACTATTTCCATTGTCAACACGCAGCGATCTTGAAAGTTTAAAAACACCTACTAACATGTCAGCACCGTAAATTGAATAGGAAATGATCGCAAAGATGAATATATCCGTTTTTACTCACCAATTCAACAGAAGGCACTATATGATTTCTAGCTTTGATGGTGAAGTACGAAAGAAAATAGTCTAAGAGGAGCTCATTTTCAATGGACTGGGCGTAGGAATCCCAAGAGGTTGAATTCGATTCATTGAAATTGAATCCATTAACCTCGATTACATTAAGAGAATATTGTCGATTATCGAAACCACTAGGCCATCTTCTCGTCAAATCATTTGAGTGAAAGTGGTGCTAAACATAAGGGGATCATTTTCGTAATCTTATGTGATTTTTTTGGTTTATTATTCAATAATAAACCATTGTAATCGCTCTGAAAAAAATTCTAACCCCCCTGAAAATTTCATGGTTTACGTTTCAAAGGGTGTAGAATCCGAATCTGCAATAAAAAATTTTCCGTCCGTCCGCCGTACGCCGTACGCACGATTTCTCCCAAACGGCTGGAGCAAAAAATCTGAAATTTTCAGGGAAAATCCATGTTGGCCCGACAACGCTCCAATTCTTGAGCCAGCTCCCTCACTCAATTTAAAGTGCCCTTTAAGGGCTGTAAAAGTTTTGTAAAATCCCTGAAAACCTCAAAACTAGTCGAATCTAAATATTTTCCTATTTGAAGAACATACCATTAGGAATCGAATGAGCCCTTCCCCACGTCCGTAGGTCAAACTATTCCCGATGCATGGCCCGATTTATGGTGCCAACATTCGCGTTTTTTCGTTTATTATTGCTTGTTTGTAACCTAGTGATGTCTGGCCGATAGCGTCGAGTTGTAGTGAATGTGGATACTGGAGTGATAGCCGATGTTGATACTTGTAGTTTATAGCCGATACGCGGGTTGAAGCATTCTGATATGCATGAAACGCTGATGATATATAGGTAAATATTATTCAATATTATTAGTGGGGTAAATAAGTATTCTTTCACTGGGGTTTATTATTCAATTGGCTTGCGTTCGTGATTTGAATCTGTACTAAGCTTCGGAGTGTGCGTGTTTTACTGGTGATACAGCGGTTATCGAATATTTAATCGAGATATGCATAGACCACGTAAATCGGTTCTCATCCAAAACACCTATTTGGATTGATCAGTTGATGATATTTGTGTGCCCCCTCTACATCTGTCTACCTTTGGCTACATCGTTTAAATTTGGATTTGGGAAAGTTTTAATGCAATACGAGTGCCAAAGGACTTGATAAATTATATATGTTTTTATTGTGGGGGGGTATTGAGGTTCAATAAAAAAACGCTGCAAATTCTTTCACTGGGGTTTATCATTCAATCGGCTTGCGTTCATGATTTGAATTTCTACTAAGCTTTGGAGTCTGCGTGTTTCACAGGATAGGGCGATTATTGAATTTCAGGAGGCACACAAATATGATCAACTGATCGATCCAAATACGTATTTTGGTCGAGAACAGATTCACGTGCTCCATTTATATCTCCTGAAATTCAATAATCGCCCTATCCTGTGAAACACGCACACTCCAAAGCTTAGTAGAAATTCAAATCATGAACGCAAGCCGATTGAATAATAAATCCCAGTGAAAGAATTTGCAGCGTTTTCTACTATCATTCGAATGTGGCTAATCAAGTCACGCCGCTCTTTGATTTATAAACCAACGTTGATTCCTTGAGAGGAAAAGGCAGTCAGGTTCAGTCTTTGTTATCTGAAGCTCTGGTAGTTCTTTTTCGAGCGATAAAACGTGAGACTGTCGAGTCAGCATCTGCCTGCAGGGAGTAGGCATTGAAACACATTAGCGAGCTCAGCGTATTCGAACGATCTGACGTCTTGATTTACTCTGAGACATCCCAGTGGAAATGGGCGTTACGTGTAAAACGCTAGTGGTTTCTCAGAACAGAAGTTAAAGGACTAAAATGTGGAAAAATGAAGCACAGGTTACAGAATCAATTCTATTAATACGAGTTCCCACTGACAGTTTTCTCGTTACAGTCCTCACTCAGATTAGAGGTCGTTTGAAAATCACGATGACCATGACTTGTGAAACACTGAATACTGAATTCATTGGAACGACTGTCAAGTACAAAATTATGAGTGAAATATGTAAAAGGTAAGTTTCAGACGAGGGAGATATAAATTCCAACAATAGCTTAACTATCAATTACATGTAAATTTAACGAAATATCCAATTTATTTTAGTGTTAAAAGTTGCAACCTTGTAATTGTCTGGTGTTTCCAGTCATAATAAGAAGCATCCTTATTTTACGGTAGCACATTCTATAATTTATTATGTCTCATGTGCATCCAGCTAAATCATGATGATGAAATTGGAAATGTCCCTGAAATGATTGATACGATTTTCTTCAGTTTAATGTTCTGGTTCATAGTTAATATACTTGTGCGAATTGTCCTAATGGATATCATTTCAACGGATTTCAGCCATTATTTTACAATTTTCAGTATTTTTAACCAGATTTCTTGAAAATTTGACAAATTAAATGTGTGGGCATTTTTGAAGCCATTGAAATATTTTGGTTTTCTATGGAAAATCGCTGAATGTGTACATTTCAATTCCAAACTACTCAACATTTTGGTTTATTATTCAATAATAAACCATTGTAATCGCTCTTGAGAAAAAAAATTCTAACCCCCCTGAAAATTTTATGGTTCACGTTTCAAAGGGTGGAGAATCCGAACCTGCAATAAAAATTTTTCCGTCCGTCCGCGGTACGCACGATTTTTCCCAAACGGCTGGAGCAAAAAATCTAAAATTTCCAGGAAAAATCAATATTGGTCCAACAACGCTCCAATTTCTTAGCCAGCTCTCTCACTTAATTTAAAGTGCCCTTTAAAGGTTTTAAAGTTTTGTGAAATCCCTAAAAACCTCCAAAAAAATCAAGGCGGCCTAAATTTGGACTCTTTTCGAAGAACTTTCTATGAGGAATCAAATGAACCCCTCCCCAGGTCTGTAGCTCAAACCATTCCTCGATTTATGCTGCCAACATTTGCATCCAAATTCACTACATCACTAGGTTACTGCGATCAAAAAAAAAAAAAAAAAAAAAAAACGCTGTTGTTGGTTTATTTGTTTTGATCGCAGTTACCTAAGTAGTGATGTAGTGAATGTGGATACTGGAGTGAACTCCTAAAAGGGTTTATATCCGATACACGGGTTCAAGCATTCGGATATGTATGAAACGCTGCAAATTCTTTCACTATGGTTCATTATTCAATTGGCTTGCGTTCATGATTTGAATTTCTACTAAGCTTTGGAGTGTCCCTGATTCACAGGTAATAGATCGATTATTGAATTTCAGGAGATATGCGAAGAGCACGTAAAACGGTTCTCAACCAAAATACCTATTTGGCTTGATCAGTTGATCATATTTGTGTGCCTCCCGAAATTCAATAATCGCCCTATCACCTGCGAAACACGCACACACCAAAGCTTAGTAGAAATTCAAATCATGAATGCAAGCCAAATGAATGAAATTGTATAATAAACCCCAGTGAAAGAAGTTGCAGCGTTTTCAATAAGAGTGAAGTTATTTTCGCATATTTAGGCAACTTCTTAGGGTCTCTAAATTCTGAATGTTACAAGAAATATCTTTTGCGAATGCTTACACCCTCATCAGAACGTCCTTTGTTCTTTCAACGTTTCAGGGAAAGGTCAAGAATTAGAGTGAGTAATATTTGACAAATAGAAGATTTCGTAAGCTCAACTGAGCCTTTCAGTTTTATTGACATATTGTGTTTTAGTTTCGGTTTTTCCTCGGAGCAGTTTTCACGATTGTCGCGTGCAGAGATCCACAACTGTTAGGTGTACACGTAATCAGACATGCCCGACCTCGGCACCTTAGTAGCCTTCTATATCGCCAACATGAGAATCACTGAGCACTAGTTTAAATACCGTGAAGAAAACGTTAAATCGTTACGTACGAAGAGTGAGTTACTCAACCGGTTTAACCGATGGTAATGAACATCGTGTTTTCTTATATAGCTACCCACTAGCTGTAACACTAATAAACTTCATGCGCTTGACTATACGCTTTCGTTTGTAGTTCTCTGCTTGTTACGTAAACCCAACCACATGGAGGAAGTGATAGAAAAAACGCAGCAAATTATTACGCGGCGGTTTATATTTCTGTGTTAGACTAACTGTTCTACGTAGATCACTGATCTATGTATATCATACGTAGTAAGTGGTTTAATTTACAAATGACCTAAACTTGGCTCCTAGAGCCTCCATACCTTGTCTTGTCTACTCTAGATGCCATCTAAAGGCTCATTTATTGTTCAGCACGTTACATCGATTGGGAACGAAATTAGTCACAAGCTCTTTCATCTGAACACTGCTTTCCTTTCCTCGTAATTGATTTCCAGATGTTCAAAGTCAGTTGGATGATTTCTTCTATAACATAACTCCGTGAACATCAACCTTTGACTGGTCCCTTTGCATGGAATAGAAGCTGGTATCAAAACTTATATCTCAAAATTGTAACTTGTGACTTTACTGTATATTGTACTTCCATTCAAATTTCAGCGGAAATTACAATGGTGCAATCTACATGGACACGACTTAGAAATCGACTGATAGAACTAAAATTCAGTGAGGTAGGGTAAAACACCTACCTACAATTCACTTTTACAACAATTAGGTACGTTATTTAAGACTTCAAAAACACGATTTCAAAAGGGAGGTTTTCAGTATTTTAGTATGTTGACAATGCAAACTTCATTCGTCCAAAATCTGACCCATTCGAAACAAAATAAAGTTGAATGAACCCAGTCTACGTCATTTTTGCATAGCGTTAAGTTTTTAAAATATGTTTCTAATGAAAAATGGAGGATGAGGACAACCTTGTCCAGTAAAGGAATTCTATCATGGTTTTTAGGACAGCCTCGCAAAAGAGGAAATTTAAATTTACTAATGAGTGAGAAACGTTTAGTTGATGAATTTTTAGTTTAGTTGATTTTTAGTTGACTGTATATACAGGGTGTCCCATGTATATGAGCTCATTAAGGAATTACAGCCATACGGTGCGATCTATCAAAAAATTGGACTGGACCTTTTCTATAGTATTTTCAATCTGCTTGAAGGTGGTGGAACACGTTTTTCATTTTTCGACGTTTTAGTGCCTAAAATCTTTGATTGAAACTTGAGGTTACCACTTGACTCCCCTTTTTCATTTTAGTTTTTGATTCTAAGTTGAATTTGGAAGAGAAAATGCATCCTTAAAATTTTTAGACTTAGACTTGGACACTTTGCTCGTCGATGGTCTATCTTACTTGTGAGATGCAGAGAAAGGACTAGTTGATCGCGAGGGTTGTGACGGGGTCGCTGAGATTGCCGGTAGGTTCAAGATAGATTTATCCGCAGCAGTGAATATTTTGAGAGCAAACCATGCACCGAAAAGCCCATTAAGCAAGAATAAATGACTAGACGCTCCTTCCCACAAATCAACAGAAACAAAAAGCTTATCAAACCTTTCTCCACGTCCACCAAAAAAAACTTATTCAAAAACGAGTAAACTTAATGCATCAGGTGTTCAGTGCAAACTAACAATGGTGTCGTTGTGAGTTGTGGTCGATGAATCTGTCTGAAATGCTCAAGGAAATTATCATTGCGGAATTATGAATGGAATAATATATTAAGGGGATTATGATTGATTAAGGAGGCGAATGATATGATTGTGTGGGGATATAATGTTAAAAATTTAAATACTAATACTATAATACAACTTTTCTGATACTATAACTATAAGTAATGCTTTTTTCTATGAATGTTTAATTTAATGATATTAATAACAATAATAATATACTTAAAGTGATTAATTAACTGGGATCGAACTTAACTTGAAGCCACTGGTGTAACATACTCGTGTGTATAATGTAAGGTTACGGCCGTCCCCCGCCTAACGGCCATCGAGCCAAGGCGTACGTGTCATTTAAGATTTTGTTGTTTTTCCCGTTCTTAAATACATGCACGTTATCTATCTATCTATCTTCCTAGAAGAACTGTTCTTCTTCAATGAGTGAACAGTGAAAACAAAAAGAAGACTTGCGAATTGAATAAAATTAAAAACCAGGCATTTGAAAGACAGTGTAATCTATGGCATTATTTATAAGTTTAGGTACTTATAGAATTATGACAATGTCATTGAATGATTATCCAAGTATAATTCCAAGTTGAATTGAATTGAGTTTTAGTTTTCGATTGTGTTCGTTGAATTAATATTGGTGTTAATTTTCTGGAGGGGTCACAGAACATAGAGTATTTTCTGTGGGAGGGGTACTTTTGGGTTAAAAGTGAAACTATTTCAGTCACAACGCCTACTCTACGAAATATCGTGGAGTTCATAGCCGAGCTTCTGAAGCAGTGATCGGGGGTGCTCCCAACTCGGACATTCGAGAAAGTTAATCAATGAGTTTTGTCCATGAATGATTAATATTCTAGTGTTAAGGAAATACGTTGCCGTTGATGGTAATTGATGAGGCGACCACGCTTAAATTCGTTATAAGTATTAGCTTGAATGTCTTTATTAGCAGCTGAATTTCTTCATGTGTTGTTACGTGAGCAATGAACGGTTGAAGGGAAGAACGTGAATTTCGCCCTTGATTGATCTCTCATTCAGAAGACGGAACTGTTATCCGCGGTTTGGGCTACGGCAACTGGGTCAGCTCGAACGTCTCTAGGTCAGTGGATGGCAGGCGCCTTCAAGCTGCGTACTGAGTGGTTTTTCGTGAGCTCTCTCGGTCGGTGTCAAGGCACCGCCCGACTCTTGTTTTGTTATGCACGTGAGCGTTACAATGTGGTACCGTCGTCGATACCACTCTACAATGAATTTCCAGATGTACCAAATTCTTGGGATCAATTAGCGGTTTAAGAACAGAAATGGAACGAATTGGAGGAAATTCCATTTATATTGTTGCTTCCTAAACAAATAATATAATTCTTAATACTGAATAAAATTGATTGTTACCGTTGATATTGTACGAACTCATTGAGTTAATCTGTTCCAAGCGCGTATTTGAACAACATATTAAACAAGTTTTGTACCGCAACTAGGTTGCCCATAAGAAAAAAAGAAAAAAAAAACGAGACAGTAGTAAGTACCGAAGATGAAAAATTGCCCGTAACAAGGATTTGCTGACAGACAGACACACAGATAGACACGGAACCAAAATTGTTAAGAAAGGTCTAAAACGCAAAATGCGAGTGGAATTTTTGATTTTGGAGACAAAAAAATTTTCACACTCCGAAAGTGAAAACAATGCTTCCGCTACCTTGGTAGACTCGAAAGCAAAAGCGGGACAGTAGACCTCTATGGTTCTACGGCCAGATCATTTAGATGATTAATTTTACACATTTAAGTACCGAAGATGAAAAATTGTCTATGCAACCTACAAATATGGGATTCTAGCTCAGAGGAGGGGAGCTAGTAAACAGAGATGAAAGCTACGGCTTGTGGGGGGGTAACAAGGGTTTACGTGAGCACATTCTGTGTTCATAAACGGTACTTACTAAGCCTAACCAACTCCCTGGAAAAAATCGGTAGATTCAACCAGAGCACCAGAGAGGCTAGTGCTTACCAAGGTGGCAGGTACACGAATGACCCCCTCGGGCGGACGGATGCTGGGATAACAAAGGGCGGAAGGAGCCCACCTAAAGGTTAGTTGAAGGAGTGTTGAGCGGGGGGGGGGGGGGGGGGGGAACTGTCGGGTCGGTCGTTAAGAACTGGATTGTACTCCTGTTAATCATTCAAATGATAAAATTATTTTGCTGTTATCATGCATTTATAACTTGGTCAACAACTAGATAGATATACAATACATAGTGTATATATTCACATTTTCTCCAATGACTCGTGCGCTATTTTCAAGTTGAAAAATGTATATTTGAATGTATAAATGTATAAATTAATGTTTTAATATGTTTATATGTGCTCATATTCTGAGATCATGCCACTCACTTATCCTGCCCCTGGAAAAATGTTGATTGTTGAAAAATAGTGACTTGATCTTAGATGAATGTCATACTTTCTTAACTTAATAGAAGTTTCATGACACCTAACTCGACTAACACATCCGCCTTTGATTACTAATTTTACTGAAGCTAATTAGGAATCGTTCTTTCCGATTATTTTCGAAGTTGATCAATTGAAACTTGAGAAAATCTAGAATTGCGCATTCATTACGGCGATTAATCTTATTGAGAGTAGAAAAGCCACCAGATCCTAACCCGCAGCATCTCTTAATGTGTCTCAAAACTAGAATTGTAAGGTCTACAACAATCGATGTCGAGAAGATAGAAGATGCTTGCTGTATACCATCCATCAGCAAATAGTTCAAGGAGGTTCGACACTGCTGATCCGCGATCTAAATCGATATGCATATGATTAGTGATGAGAATCAGAAACTAATCAGTTTACTAATTGGTAATTAATTGTAATCCAAATTACCTATACGAATATTAAGTTGATATTTCAGTACTAACGATTGCCCCTGTCATTCAGCTTCTAAATGTGTGATACTTTCATAAAACCGAACCTAGGCCAGTTGAATAGGGTAGCTTCGTTACCTATCAGTGACTCAAAAGATGCTCTTAGAAGTCACATAAGAATTTCTGTACCGTAGACTGAAGGAGATAAATAAGCCTTACACGAAAACAAATTTTATTCGAAGGGAAGATCAGAATGTTGATTTTACAGTGACTAACAAAGGTTAATTAATGAAAATAATAAATTTTAATTCACATTCGACTGCTAGTCAACAAAATCCACTATTTTGTAAGTAATCTATTCAACAAATCAATGTTCTATTATGAATACCACTTTTGAGAGAACTCGCTGAAGCAGTTGAAAGTATTTATGATGGTGTTGAAGCTTCCAACATGAATGTTTTATAGACAGTTTCCAAGGGTAAGGTTTCCATTGGGGTTCACGAGTTGGAGGTGAGAGGGACGAAAATAACAGTGAAGGTCGATTCGAGAAGTCATTGGTCACCCGCCAGAATTTATCCAGTTTTATTTTCGTGCTTGTTGACACTGGGACCCCAGACCTGGTGCCCTATTTTCACCTTCATGCTCTCGACCCCTGGCTAAGGCTTTGTGTACATCTTCTGCGACTTCAACAGTTTATTTGAAGTAAATATCGCTAATACGTACTAGTTAAATTACTATGCAATATTTATACAAAATTAATATCTTAACATGGTGAAAATTTCATTTTTCATGAATTGTGTAACGTAATCGATGGTCGCTTCAATCCTCTTCAAGGTACTTGTATACAATAATTTATATTCTTATTTTAGACAATTTATACGATGTGCCAGAAAGGATGCTGTCTTGGATTAAATAGAACGACAATCGCAAAAGATGCTTTAGTGGCGTAGGGGGACTAAGAAGGGGGTTTTCCCAGATTGTGCGAAAAATATAAAGTGAATAGAATTAGAAAACTGTCGAACAATTTCCTTGCATATTTTCGAAGTTTTCTAGCAGTTGGGTGAAGGCCTTAACATTTGCCTGTAGAAGGAGTTGTTCGTTTTGGTTTAGTATTCAACAATAAACCATTGTAATCGCTCTTGAAAAAACAATTTTAACCCCCCCTGAAAATTTCATGGTTTATGTTTCAAAGGGTGTAGAATCCAAATCTGCAATAAAAATGGTTTATTATTGAATAATAAACCAAAATTTTTCCGTCCGTCCGCCGTACGCACGATTTCCCCCAAACGGCTGGAGCAAAAAATCTGAAAATTCCAGGAAAAATCAATATTGGTCCGACTTCTGTAAAATTCTGTAGCCAGCACTCTCACTTAATTTAAAGTGCCCTTTAAGGGTTGTCAAAGTTTTGTAAAATCCCTAAAAAATTCGAAAAAAGTCAAGGAGGCCTAAATTTGGACTTTTTTGAAGAACTTTTCATGAGGAATCGAATGAGCCCCCCCCCCCCCCCCCCCAGGTCCGTAGCTCAAACCATTCCCGATGTATGGCCCGATTTATGGTGCCAACATTTGCGTTATTTGGGTTTATTATTGTTTTTGTTTTGATTGCAGTAACCTAGTGATGTAGTGAACGTGGATACTGGAGTGAACTCCTAAAAGGGTTTATAGCCGATACACGGGTTGAAGTATTCTGATAGCCATAAAAAAACGCTGCATATTCTTTCACTGGGGTTTATTATTCAATTGGCTTACGTTCATGATTTAAATTTCTACTAAGATTTGGAGTGTGCCTATTTCACAGGTGATAGAGCAATTATTGAATTTCAGGAGATATGCATAGAGCAAGTAAATCTGTTCTCAACCAAAATACCTATTTAGATTGATCAGTTGGTCATATTTGTGCGCCTCCTGAAATCCAATAACCACTCTATCACCTGTGAAACACGCACACTCCAAAGCTTAGTAGAAATTCAAATCATGTACGCTAGCCTATTGAATAATAAACCCCAGTGAAACAATTTGCAGCGTTTTTTAGAGTTGTGAAGCGGAAGGCGGAAAGAGACTGCGTTCAGATTCCTCAGATCACCATGCTGGAAGTATAGGCCTAACCTTGGCTATTGCTGAAAGCACACGATACTGAAAAGACGTCTTTGTTCTTAGAAACTCAAGAGCAGCTCTGGAAGTCGTTAGTAACTTCAAACAAGGAACACTCATTTCCAACCCTAATGCTGTCCATTCAGAAGCTGGAGGTTAAGACCGACCCAGGGGTATATCATGTATTTACAATCGTCCTCACATCTAGATGTAATAGGAAACGGGTAGTGAGTCAACCTTCCTTAGAATGAGAGTATAAATAAAACAATGGGAAGCAGACACGCAAGGCAATCCGGGGCAGAAATAGTCTAAATAATTTCAGAATAGCAAAAGCAAAGGTTAGTGGGTGAAGGAAATATTTGGCTTTACATAATCATGGTGGTAAATTATAACATGTCGTACTGTAATACAACATCATTTTGGCATGACCCAAGAATATACAGAAGGGGCGAGGTGGTGTAAAGAATGCCAAAAGGGGTCTTCTTAGGTCGCGAAGAGGTTGTAAGGTAAGAATGAATTAGGAATAAAACTGTTAACTGTAATGTGAACAAAACTAATTTACGGATAAGTGCAGTTCTTATCATGAAGTTTGGAAGTGCATTTAGAATAGTACAGTATATTCAATTGATCCAAATTCGCAACTTATCACAGAGTAGCTTGCACAACTTCTTCGCTTATGTTGACCATGTATTTATATAGATTTAGCGTACTTCGTAGTTGAAAAAGACTGCTCAAATACGAATGTAGAGCTAAACAAATAAAACATCCCAGGCATGATATCCAAGCGAATAAAAAAATTACGTGCTGTTGTAATTTTATGGATGGTTACCCTTTCCAAAGGTTAACCTGAGAATAACGTCCCAGAGGAAAACCTGAAGCTAAAAACCATCAGGTTTATGCTAAATCCATACATTTAGGCTTTATTTAGGAACTATTCATATCCATCACATTAATTTGAGCCAGCCAGATCTGCTGCCACCAGGCTCGCTCCAATGAACGTCTTTCTAGCGGCCGAAAATAAGGAAGTTAACTCTCCCTGTCAACGTTTAATGGTTTGCAAGTGAAAATCATTGAAAAGGTGTTGAGAGTCTGTAGGTTGTACTGGATGCAAATGGGTGGCAAATCTTACCTACCCTTAAAAATTGCTACTTCTCCATTCTATCTCCTCCTTGCTATAAATTAACCATCCGAAAGCATTTTTACAGCTTAATCCTTAAAATTGGAAGGTTCAGATTTCATGAGTAAACAAGGATAATTGAAAGGTATAAATTAAAGTCTCTATCATTTCGTAATTCTAAAAGCTTGCTTAATTACCACTTTGATTGTAAAAGACTTAACTAAGCAACTAATTGAACCGTAAGTTGCTTTGTAAGCTTCATTTAGAAATAAAGTGGACGTGTCAGTTCGAGACGATTTTTAGTCTGCTCTTAGTACGTTACCAGTAATTTCCTCGTTCAACAAGGTAAAGTCATGGAAGTGCTTGTGTGTAAATACTGTACATATACGGCAAATGTACAATTTTCTCAAAGAAGCAATACAAAGATGGGAATTATTGATGGGAGTCTGGTAAAAACACATATTTACCCTAATCTAAATGCGGTGTGTTTACTATTTAATAACAGTCAGGTAAATAGCTGAAATAGGATCTAATGCGTTTAGGACTCATCTATTAATGACACCTGCATAAGCAAATGGCGCAGTAACAGGCACGTCATGTTGGGTAATTATGGTTCTACTAAAGATAAATATACCGGAATCTGGTATGCTGTTTTTAACTGGCTCCCTCGAGTTTTATCAATGTCGTGGGCGATAGCTTTGCATCAAATTACTTCTTTGTTATCCGTTATCATACACTCGTTTCTCCTCACTATCGCTAGAAACAGTCACGTTCACGTGCATTCAGAGCAGAAACTAATATTAGCCCGCTCTTTGTCAATCATAATGTGGTTCTGTATCAGTTGTTGATGGTCGTCTGATGAAACACAGACTGGAATTTCAAATCCGTATCGGAAACCGTGTTACGGGGCACAGTAGAAAGTTATCCATCAGCCATTCTTAGCCCCCCCCCCCCTCGAAGGGTCAAAGTTATGCAATCGAAGTAACAAATTTTTCCGTAACAGCGGCAAGAACCAATCCGAATTCAAGCAAGGGCGGTCCCAGGGGGGGGGGGGGGGTCAAGGGGGTCATGGACCCCCCCCCCCAAATTTTTAATTTTATGGTTTATAATAAGCTTATTTTGCAAACACACTTTTTTCTTCCTTTGATTATCTTTGTACAGGAAAAAATGTTGAGTGAAGTGATTAAATACGAATTAAACTGAGTCTTTAGGTAAGGACTTGGCTTCGGCTTGATAAAAAAATGTATTACATTTTCTAACAATGACCCCCTCCCCCCGAAATGTAAGCCCAGGACCGCCCTTGAATTCAAGAATAAAATCCACGCTAGAATGTAAATGTAGTCTGTCTATTAATATTGGGAAATTCGCAACCGCGAATCCGCGGTTTCGCGTTTTTCGAATTATTTTGGGAGAAAATTGCTATTCAAGATGATATTATTTTTAAAGGACTCGGATAACGGTTTGGATAGAACTTATGTCAAACTGGGTTAGCTATCTTACTAGACAATATGATTGTGAGGATCAATATCATCATCTGTCAGTATCATCCACCGACAAGCCGATTATTCTGGGTAGATCGCAGGGTGTAAACGTGAAATATTCGACACACAATATTCGCTGACCAGGTTCCACGCAAAGTTTTGTTACGTTGATTGCGTTGATACTAGTTCAGCAGTTTTTCCGAGGATGGTGTTATTTAGAAATTTGACCAACAACAATCTTGGAAATCCCGTAATTCAGCGATGATTACCCGAGAGGGGGCACGGAACCGGAATCGTTCAAGCTGTGAAACGCTTGAGGTGAGTGAAAATTCGACTTTCGAAGGACAAGCAGTTTCCCAATTTTCCACAAGAATACAAAGCTTGCTGCATCCGTAGGGGAACCTTAAACAAAAATTTAAGTTGGGTCTTTTCTTTGGAACTATTCCAACAATTTGATGAAATCCTCACATTTATTCCTAGTGGGTGAGAAGAATAATTTTTGAAAATACCTGGGTGGTCGAGGTTTACCGATTTTAGTTTATTGTTCAATAATGAACCATTGTAATTGCTCTTGAGAAAAAAATTCTAACCCCCCTGAAAATTTCATGGTTTACGTTTCAAAGGGTGTAGAACCCAAATCTGCAATAAAAATTTTTCCGTCCGTACGCCGTACACACGATTTCTCCCAAACGGCTGGAGCAAAAGATCTGAAATTTTCAGGAAAAATCCATGTTGGTCCGACAACGCCCAAATGCTTGAGCCAGCTCTCTCACATAATTTTCTTCAAGGGTTGTCAAAGTTTTGTAAAATCCCTAAAAACCTCAAAAAAAGTCAAGACGGCCTAAATTTGGACTTTTTTTGATGAACCTTCCTTGAGGAATCGAATGAGTCTCTCCCCAGGTCTGTAGCTCAAACCATTCCCGATGTATAACCCGATTTATGGTGCCAACATTCGCGTTTTTTTGGTTTATTATTGTTTTTGTTTTGATTATAGTAACCTAGTGATGTACTGAAGTGGATACTGGAGTGAACTCCTAAAAGGGTTTATAGCCAATACACGGGTTGAAGCATTCTGATATGCATGAAACGCTGCAAATAACCCCCTTTCACTGGGGTTTATTATTCAATTTCATTAATTTGGCTTGCATTCATGATTTGAATTTCTACTCCTGAAATTTAACATTTTCTCCCAAATAGAGAAAACGGTACTCATATTTTTTATAGTGGGGAGGCATTCAGGTTCAATAAAAACGCTGCAAATTCTTTCTCTGGAGTTTATTATTCAATGATTCATGATTTGAATTTCTACTAAACTTTGGAGTGTGCGTGTTTCACAGGTGATGGAGTGATTATTGAATTTCAGGATTCACACAAATATGATCAACTGATCAATCCAAATAGGTATTTTGGTTGAGAACAGATTTACGTGCTCTATGCATATCTCCTGAAATTCAATAATCGCTCTATCACCTGTGAAACACGCACACTCCAAAGCTTAGTAGAAATTCAAATCATGAACGCAACCCAAGTGATTAATAAACCCCAGTGAAAGAATTTGCAGCTTTTTTAGATAGAATGATGTTGAAACCTATCGTGAAATTACTAGTTGAGACTTACAGCGAATATATTGCCTCCGCAGTTACATTGGGATAACTAATATTGGAAAATTACATTTACAATTAATTTCACTTAGTTTTCCGGTATCACAGTCACAATGCAGCGATGAACAATTTAATATAAATGTAAAAATCTAATCACACTATCACACATTACTTCAAATTATTCTTAGCGGGCAGTGGTTTTAGGTAGGTTGTGGTTATTTGTTTCGCAACCGTAAGGTAACGGCTGTAGAACGTGGGAGCTTCTGTTATAATTTTAGATTTCCTAACATCTGAGGGAGAGTAAATAGACTGCCCCGCCGAGTGACAAAGAAAGGGCACTGCTAGCAGGCGCGGCATATCGCCAAACGTTATCGGTGTCGTTAACCCCTGAAGAGACGTTGAGAACAAATCTCTCATTTCTCATGACCGGCTAGTGTCCCGTAAACACATCTTGTTGAGCAATGATGGCGTATTTTTTTTCTCTTTGACGGGAGGAGTGCTCTCAAAAATGTTAACAGGTTTCGACGAAACGATATTGTCGCACTCCCTTTACCTCCTTCTGCTCACCATTGTGCTCAACGCCATAGTTTACATTGAAGAGTAGCTAGCTATCTTTAATAGAAAATGTAGTTATCTACCTAATGAAAACTCAAGAGCATCCATTAAAAATAAAAACTATTGGAATACACTTTGTTGAAATTTTGTTTTGTAACTAATAAATTTAAATTTGAACGGGACCACTCGGAATACCGTGGAAGCTACCCTTTGCATTTTGGAGTTATAATGAATTAAGATATTCTATATGGCCGAGAATCACTTAGCGACTATTAAGCGTAGGGGTTGACTAAATTTGGGCAGATTTGCGTCGATGAAATTGACTTTTTCCGTTCAAACGGATGTTACAATATTTGAAACCATTGAATGCTACGATTAACACGTCTGTCAGTAGCGAGAGCTAAGTTTCATGTGTTATGTGATAGAGTTCATGAAAACGCTTAATTGAGACAAAAAGCACCACGCTAGTTGCCATTTACCAGCCAGAATTTCAAAGCCAAATAGTCCACGTCAGCTGTATGAAAAAAAGCTCGATTATCCGTTACTTAGACAACTGTACTCCAAATCGTTCAGAATGACGGAGACGTCGATTTTTGGTTTATTATTCAATAATAAACTCTCACTTAATTTAAAGTGCCCTTTAAGGGTTGTCAAAGTTTTGTAAAATCCCTAAAAACCTCAAAAGAAAGTGAAGGCGGCCTAAATTTGGTTTTTTTTTGAAGAACTTCCATGAGGAATCGAATGAGCTCCTCCCCAGGTCCGTAGCTCAAACCATTCCCGATGTATGACCCGATTTATGGTGCCAACATCTGCATCCACATTCACTACATTACTAGGTTATTACAATCAAAACAACTATGTTTTTTTTGTTTTGGTCGCAGTAACCTAGTGATGTAGTGAATGTGGATACTGGAGTGAACTCCCAAAAGGGTTTATAGCCGATACACGGGTTGAAGCATTCTGATATGCATGCTCCGTCTTGAAATTTTTCCATTGTAATCGCTCTTGAAAAAAACGCTGCAAAATTCTTTCACTGGGGTTTATTATTCAATGATTCATGATTTGAATTTCTCCTAAGCTTTGGAGTGTGCGTGTTTCACAGGTGATAGAGCGATTATTGAATTTCAGGAGGCACACAAATATGATCAACTGATCAATCCAAATAGGTATTTGGATTGAGAAACGATTTAAGTGCTCTATGCATATCTCCTGAACAATAATCGCTCTATCACATATGAAACACGCACACTCCAAAGCTTAGTAGAAACTCATATCATGAATCGTTGGATGATAAACCCCAGTGAAAGAATTTGCAGCGTTTTTTCCCAAATTTCAACAACAAAAGTTGATCATGAGGAAAAAAACCAAAACTACAGATCATAATTTTGTGATTAGATACACTCACTTACACTAGATCAGCACCTAATCTTCTCTGCCATCAATTGAAGTTGCCAAAAAAGTTCGTCTCCGTGTATTTGTACCTTGTCATTAGTTCCCCAACGATTGAAAAACAATCTATTTCCGAATCCAGCCCTGTGTGCGTTCACCGACAAAAATAAAACTAGCTTTAGTATGGTAATCTGGGAGGTTCCAATCCATGCCATTTTCATCCAAAAAGGCTCCACGTAAAATGTTAAAAACCTGCTGTAGGGATTTAACACTAGTAGATCGATGTATTATTTATTTATTTATTTTTAATTTTTATTGGCATCAAAATACAAATTAACAAACATTTTGTAGAAGAAATAATAAATTAGAAATTTAAAAAAAAAAAAAAAAAACTGGTTATTGGGCAGAACCCAGGAAATGAACGAAAATGCGACTCTCTTAAAATTAAAATAAATAAACTGACGCCCAACAGAAAATAAGTTCCTGAGAACTTGTGCTATCCGGTGGAGTCGCAATCTATGGCACGGTCGTGGAAGTTTAGGCCCAATTAGAACAAATTAAAAGAACCCTCATAAAAACTAACGTATATCACTAAAAATCAAAAAATTAAACTTTCATAAACACATTCAACTTCTTCTTAAAACATAAGATAAATATGAAATGATGACAAATTCAAATCGTTATCGTACAAAAATTTCAGCGCACCGACATACGCATCTCTTTTATAAAATTCTGTCTGAACCCTAGGCAACGAGATACCAGAATCAGCATAGTTCCTTGTTCTCGGAAAATTACATACATCTTCCTCACAAATGCCAGTCTGGGCATCATATACGTGGATGCATGAATGAAACAAGAAAATTTGCATGATTGCATTTGATGTGGCTTTGTGCATCGCTTTACTGTTAATTTTATAACTTTCATGTTTTGCTACAGTGTCAATGAGGCTGCATTCCACATTTCAGCAAGCTGAATGGGGCAGCGGCTACCCCTGCAACTCACCCAGTAATTATCGTCGCGCCACCTTACCTAGTCATTGTTATCCAACAGTCCTTGAGACTCCATTTTGAATTCCGACGTCGTAGGTTGAATACGAATGAAAATAGCCTGTTAGGTCACTCAGCTGATCAACAGTGGCTCATACCTTGTCATTGTTACCTTACCAATTTGTAGAGTAGTCCCTAACTCCGAAGGGTAATCCTTAAAGCGTCCTGGGAATGCTTATTCTATTGAATATTGTTGAACGAAAACACTTTCAGACCTCAACCTTAAAACGCTTTGGAATTGAATGAAACGAAAACCTAAAAATACCTCAAAAGGATATCAGTGATTTCGCAATGCTACTTTAATTTATTTTGGTAGCGGACTACGAATTTCCTTGTTATCACACTACTAAATTTCACATTCGGAAATAAATGAGAGCTCAGTCACGAAAGCATGACATTGTCGGCATACGTGGGAGTTTTTATTGTTTCTATGCAGTTTGATTAAGCAAACAAGTTTTGAACGGCAGGCATGTGATGTGCGAGGAAGATATTTGCTGAAATAAATTAATTACACAAAAATACCGATTAGTTTCATGTTTAAAGGCACCATATTTAAAAATGATGCAGTCCTAGGTTCGCTTACTGAATATCGATTGCGATTACTCAGTTTGAGCTGAAGTTTGAACCATAAGCTTACTCCTTCGATAGGTGGTATTATTGACTAAGTGCTGCTAACCCCTCGGTCATAGAATATTATGTTATAATCGTAATAGGACGCTGCTGCTGCGTGGGTTGGATAAATGTCACGTTAATTTTGTAAACTGTATCGACAACTTTTTCGTAAAGTTTCATTTACCATCAAAACATGAATGGATTATACTTTCTAATATCCAGTTATATTATGTCCACGACTAAAGCTCCGAACAACCTTTAAATGTAAATTCGCCTGCTTTCACCAACATACGTTTTGTCCTCAAGTAGGTAGGTACGAGGAAATGCTGTCAAAATATCGACGTGGGCTCGACACCGACCCTCATCCACGTTGTTCGCGAATTGAACGCTTTCTCTTCGCTCTCATGCCAAGAATGAGTCCGGGCTATATACAGGCTATTTCGCAGTGTCACCTTTGTGTAAGCTGAACTTATCTCCCAGCTGCATTTCTATATTCGCCATATGCCAACCTACCACACCTACTTAAACGGTTTTACGGTATACAGGTGAGATAAATAATGTCTTTAACTCTTTAAGTTAAGGTTCTTTAAACCTTATTAACTGCAGTAAAAGGACGATTTGAGTAAGCTTACAATTACGCGTATTCTAACTACAAAAAGAAAGTTCCCCCTACTAACTTCATGTCAGTGGTGCAACTAAGTCTACAAGCCAAACATGATAGTAGTCATGTTGTTATTTTTACCATGTTACCAGAAAATAAGAATAGTTCATTCTTCATTCAATTGTTGATAAAAAACGCTGCAAATTTTTTCACTGGGGTTTATAATTCAATTGGCTTGCGTTCATGATTTGAATCTCTACTAACCTTTAGAGTGTGCGTGTTTCACAGGTGATAGAGCGATTATTGAATTTCAGGAGATATGCATATAGCACGTGAATCTGTTCTCAACCAAAATACCTATTTGGATTGATCAGTTGATCATATTTGTGTGCCTCCTGAAATTCAAAATCTCTCTATCACCTGTGAAACACGCACACTCCAAAGCTAAGTAGAAATTTTAATCATGAATCATGGAATAATAAAAGCCCAGTGAAAGAATTTGCAGCGTTTCATGCATATCAGAATGCTTCAACCCGTGTATCGGCTACAAAGCCTCTTAGGAATTCACTCCAGTATACACATTACTACATCACTACATCACTAGGTTACTGATATCAAAACAAAAACAATAATAAACCAAAAAACCGCAAATGTTGGCACCATGAATCGGGCCATACATCGGGAATGGTTTGAGCTACGGACCTGGGAAAGGGCTCATTCGATTCCTCGTGAAAAGTTCTTCAAAAAGAGTCCAAATTTAGGCCGCCTTGACTTTTTTTTGAGGTTTTTAGGGATTTTACAAAACTTTGACAACCCTTAAAGGGCACTTTAAATTAAGTGAGAGAGCTGGCTCAAGAATTATGGCATCGTCGGATCAACATGGATTTTTTCCTGAAAAGTTCAGCTTTTTTGCTTCAGCTGTTTGGGAGAAATCGTGCGTACGGCGGGATGGACGGAAAATTTTTATTGCAGATTCGGATTCTACACCCTTTGAAACGTAAACCATGAAATTTTCAGGGGGGTTAGAATTTTGTTTTCAAGAGCGATTACAATGGTTTATTATTGAATAATAAACCAATAAAAAACGAAGTCAGGGATTAAAACGTTTTGTCTCATCTACGAATTGGGGGAAAATTTCAAAGTGAACGAGATGAGCAGAGTGTAGTGATCAATAATACAAATTGTACAAAATCGAGATTTGAACGCTAATACTAGATGACATCGTGGTTAGTTTCACAATTGCGATGGTGATATTGTCTCGATCAGCCTCGTCCAAACAATGAACAGTTAAACGAATAACCGTCCAACGAATCCGTTTTTAAAAAGATTACACAACTGACAGTGGAATGTTCCGGACCGGAGAAATTAAGCTTCCCCATTTGGAGAACTGATCAACACTCATTTAATCAAAGAGCCGTTGATCACTGTTCGTTGTAGCTATTACTTATTCCCGTCAGTGACGGATCCAGAGGCGCTTTAAAGACTGAAAACGAGGAGATAACAAGCGTTACAAAGGGGTTTTTATAACTCTAGATTAAGGTGGGATCTGTTTCAACAGTTCATACATTCGTATGAAAAGAACAATTAGATCAAGGCTGTGCCCAAAAGTTGACGCCACGTATGTACTATATGGTGCTAGGGATATTCAACGATCTTGCTAGAAAATGTCAGTACAAAATGAATGCGTTTATGTTTTCTTCGCCTGAATATCGATTGTTGTTCCAAGTTTCACCAAAGGACGATTAAAATGGAGTTGCCCTTCAGTCAGCATTGAGATCTTCAGATCAAATCTGAATTAATTCAAGATCATCAGTGAGTATAGTCATATCATAGGATGTAATATTAATTAATACAGCAATATACAGGGTGGTCCAGAATAAACGGACACATTTCAAAATCCTGTCACATTCACAAATTTGGTAGTAGGGATTGAAAAATAAGCAGAACGTGTAAAGGATATCTGTAAGTTTTATTCACAATCGAAAAATTAAAAAGGTTACATCAAGTGTGAAAAATTATGTCATTTAAATGACGACCCCTTTCGGTAATGCACTCTTGAAGACGCTCCCCGAAGTTCCGCATCACGCGTTCCACCATGAAATGAAAAATCGTTCGCAAAAAGTTCAATGAAATCCTGGCCGTGTGAGGTGTTGCTCCATCCTGTTGAAACCACATGTTGTCAGTGTCAACTTCATTTTCCTCAAGCTGAGGAATGACGAATTCTTGAAGCATCGCGAGATAGCGTTCAGAAGTTACAGTCACTGCATTCTCTCTGCCATCTTCAAAAAAATATGGCCCGATTATTCCGAGTTTGGAAATTCCACACCACACTGTTACCTTGGCAGAGTGCAGAGGCCTTTGGTGTAATTCTCGAGGGTTGCCATTTGCCCAATAACGGCAATTCTGTTTGTTGACGTAACCGTCCAAGTGGAAGTGGGCTTCATCCGACAACATCACCACTGCATGTTCGTCTTCCAAAATTTGCAACATGCGCACACAGAATTGTTCACGTTGAGCGTAATCATTTGGTTGGAGCTTTTGAACGACCATTAATTTGTAAGGGTGGAATTTAAGCTCTTTTTTCAAAATGTCAATCAATCTTCCCCGCGAAATTCCAAGAGCTTGTGGGCGGCATCTGGTTGACCGGCTTGGACTCTGCAAAACGGACTGTCTCACGCATTCAACATTTTCTGGTGTGACCACGGTTCGAGGACGACCAGTTTTATTCTGTGGCTTCACATTTCCATGCTCGCGAAAATCTTTAACCCATCGCAAAATGGTGTTACGTGACGGAAGAATAGCACGCACGTTGAGGTCGAACTGACGACGAAAGGCGCGCCGCGTAGCCACGATTGACTCGCCATTCCGAATAAATTCGGTAACTGCGAACACGCGATGTTCAACCGACCAGTTTTCCATCTTAACTAAATTTACCATCCCGAGGTACGAGTTGAGAGGGTCAACAACCTGAAAGGACCCCGCCCTTTTGTGTACTAGCCATTACTAAAACGTCCGTTTATTCTGGACCACACTGTATGAAGAGGCTCAGATTATGATGGGACAGATGGGACATGATTATGGATGATGCTGTTGTTCTACGAAGGATATGTTTTCGATGCATGCAATTTGTAAACAGAAATGTTCAATCTTAATATTGCTCAGTAAGCTCACCCCTGAGGGTTCGTACTATTCAAGAAGCAGAATATCCGAGTCGATACGTTAATGAATACTACAACATGATAAGAACAATAAATACTTAGATCAATATTCATCCAAACATTCAATCGAGAATTTGAAAAAATGATTTAAAATTGAAAAATGTCCCAGAGGTTAGCAATTTGAAGCATTCTAAAATACCATCACTGTTTTAAGGAAGGTAATCATAGATGCTAACTAATTCTAATGTTTGAAAAATAAAGTTTTCTGAATAGATTATTTATGTTTAGTAAATAGGTGTGTTAAGATCAGTTATGTTATTAGTTTCGTGGGAACTAATGTAATTTTAATTAGGGGAGGTTAACCCAAACCTCAATTTAACCTCCGAAGCCGCGGTTGACAAGATAAGATACTACTGTTTGCTTAAAGCTCTCACACCTCAAAAACAAATTTATTGCTGTGGTATACGGGACCTTGGGCAATTCCTAACGAAAGTCACTAAGCTTATCGTGTTCTCTTTGGTTGGAATCTTGGGTCACGTTTTCGAAATCATAGAAGGTTACTTTTGGTTTATTATTCAATAATAAACCATTGTAATCGCTGTTGAAAAAGAAAATTCTAACCCCCCCCAGAGAATTACATGGTTTACGTTTCAAAGAGTGTAGAATCCGAATCTGCATCAAACAATTTTCCGTCCGTCCGCCGTACGCACGATTTCTCACAAACGGCTGAAGCAAAAAAGCTGACATTTTCAGGAAAAATCCATGTTGGTCCGACGACGCCCCAATTCTTGAGCCAGCTCTCTCACTTAATTTAAAGTGCTCTTTAAGGGTTGTCAAAGTTTTGTAAAATCCCTGAAAACCTCAAAAAAAGGTCAAGGCGGCCTAAATTTGGACTTTTTTTGAAGAAGTTTCCATAAGGAATCGAATGAGCCCGTCCCCAGGTCCGTAGCTGAAACATTTCCCGATGTATGGATTGATCTTATGGTGCCAAAATTTGCATCCACATACACTACATCACTAGGTTACTGCGAACAAAACAAAAACAACAGGGTTTTTGTTTTCATCGCAGGAACCTAGTGATGTAGAAATGTGGATACTGGAGTGAACTCCTAAAAGTCTCTGTAGCCGATACACGGGTTGAAGTATTCTGATAACCATAAAAAACGCTGCAAATTCTTTCACTGGGGTTCATTATTCAATTGGCATGCGTTCATGATTTGAATGTCTACTAAACTTCGGAGTGTGCGTGTTTCACAAGTGATAGAGCGATTATTGAATTTCAGGAGGCACACAAATATGATCAACTGATCAATCCAAATAGGTATTTTGGTTGAGAACAGATTCACGTGCTCTATGCATATCTCCTGAAATTCAATAATCGCTCTATCACCTGTGAAACACGCACACTCTAAAGCTTAGTAGAAATTCAAATCATGAAAGCAAGCCAATTGAATAATAAACCCCAGTGAAAGAATTCGCAGCGTTTTTGGATGCATTTCCATGAATATCTATTTTTTCAAAAGGAAAACTCTCCAAAATCTCTGCATATTATATGTATGTATGACCTTCAAATTGAAAACAAAAAAAGTGTAGCAAGCTCTGAAACGCAAATTTTGAGTTATGGGCCAATTTGTTGACTTCTTGCATAAATGCAATGCTGCTCAACCTTCGGCAGCGATGAAGGTAAAATTGGCTCACTCGCTGGATCAATTAATACCTCAAAAGGAAATCGAAGAAGAAAAGGGACTCTCAAATCACAAAACTGTATGATAATTTTTTTTCTCCACAATATGACTAATGCGGTGTAACTCTTGGACACTAAAAGCAGGTACTTGAATTCTTGGATAAACGTTTAGTAAGAAGGTACAAATGTGCTCTTTAGACACCGATTGTTTGTGTGAATTTTTGGCTGGTAAGGATTTCTGAACCGGCATTATAATGGGGATCCATCGAGGAAAATGGGATGTACGAAAACGAATAATGTCATCGCGATCGCCCGTCTGTGAGATGTATTGGTTTTCGTTTTATGTACTTCTCCGAAACTACCTGGCTATGACCGTACAATACATCTACCATAATCAATCACATTTTGAAAAATAAATCCGACGGTGTTAACAAGCTTGTTATCGCAAGGCCGGTTCCACGATCAAGAAGTGGGTGGCTTATCACCCAGAACGTCAGTCCCCTACTACAACTGGGTCAAGGTTCGTCGCCCAAACAATTTGATGAATATCACGTCAGCTAGCCAGCGTTCCTTAACGAAGGCTACATCCAGATTAATTAATTGGCTGCTACGCCTTTAAATTAAACAAGGCGTTTCCAAGTCTTCACGGCACAAAAAACAATATTTTGGGTTGCAGTGAGGGCGATTCAGTCTCTGTAAATATTTAATATTCAGCAGGTAGTAGCGGTTTTGACACTTTGATGATCCAGTCGTGACAGACTACAATACAGGCAAGCAGTTGTGTAGGTCAAAAGTTTGTTGTTGTAGGTTAACTTGAAACTGATTATTATATCGATGAATTTCCCGAGCTACATTCACGCACGGTTGAGAGTTGCGAGTTGGATCGTTCGGATTAGCTTGCACAGTGCCATCAAGGCCGTACAAATCTTGATTTCGTAACTTAATTCGCAGGAACATTAAACGAGAAAATGGAATAGGGGAAAATATTGTGAATTGTTATGAATGAGTCCAGCAAAAAGTTTATCTATGGGTGGATGTAGTGCATGGTTCTTTGCTGTTCTTAGATAATGAATGGAAATTGAATAGATCTGCCCTAAACACAATAGCGAGTTAAAACTTGAAACAAAATAACGTATTTTCGAACATTAAATTTATAAATAAGTACAGAAACTATACAAATCAACCTATTTTAGAATTTGGAGTTTTAAGATATGTACCTGAGAAAGTTTTTTTTTTTTTTTTTTTTTTCAATATTGCTGGGAGAGACACCCCTGAGAGTCCTGGGAGAGGCACTACCAGCATAACTACAGAATATTTGCCAGTTTTTTTACTGTTTGAAAAACGGATGGGAAGAGTTGAACCCACTGGGACGACAGAGCGAAAAATTACTGGCAGAGTTACTAACTTTAGAGTGAGCCACTTTCAAATAATCAGCATTTGTCTTCGTAAACAAATTTAAACGCGAGAAGCAATAGTTATTTTAGTAGTGGGTGTAGGTAGTGGGATGACCACATTCACTTTGAATCTTTTGTTTGAAGCGTATTTATTTCTTCGTATTCGTTTAGATACGTTTCGTCCTGCAGCGAGGACTTCCTCAGTCTACAACTTAATATGTCATAAATACAAGCAGAATTTAGGCATTGATGTCGTGGTGCCACCACACATCTCTTCAGTTGTTTATTACTTGAGGCTTATGCAGGTAAGTGAAGTTGTAAAAATATTCTCTCATCCTTTTCACACATACAAAATGTCATAATTGAAAACTTCCTTTTTATCAACTGCGTTAACTATTACAATTCTATTATGAATGAAAAAAGGAAAAAGAGGAGAGATGCAAGTAAAAATTTTTAAAACTCATTGAATTTTTTGTAGGTGTAAATACCTACTAACCATTAGGAATTCGGTTCTCCCCGAATACACCCACCTCCGTCAGCACACTCAGAAAGACTTCAAATCCCTTGAAATTTTGTTTACAAATAAACATTCGCAATTAAGTACCTGTTTTTCAAAAGGGAGTATTCATTAGTTTGATTTTGATTACTTTCAATGTACTAATGAGATGATTGTGATTAATTCTTAATTATGAAGCCAGTAGTGATACGTTGGAATTCTTCGTCCTGTTTTACCCACTTTTGGCTGAATCGTTATTCACGCCGAAGAAAAATTAATGTCTACGATTAAATATAATATATTTAATGGGGTTCCGGGTAAATGTGACCAAGTAACATTTTTTTCAAAATGAGCTTTTTTTGTCATTCCGGTACTAAGGAACGTTGTCTACTGTGTGTTGTTGCTAAGAACGTTATCTTCAAACTGATGTGCAAGAAATACTTGAAAATAAATTTTACCAGCCTGACCCAAAGAGTTTTATGTGACCAAATGGCATTTGAACTCAACCACAAAACACGAGATGGATTATAAATGTACTCTCGCTGGTGCATGTAAATGTTATCAATTGCCATTTGATCACTTTTACTGTGTAAGATTTGTAAGATTGCATAGTGGGCAGGTGAAAATGACCGATTACAGTGATAGGTAATGGATAACCTTTTCTAACAGAAATAGGTATATCATTGTTATTAGATGCTTGGCAACACGATAAATTAACGAAAAAACGATTCAATCCCTCAATTTCATGTAACTATGCGACTGATTTTCGAAGAATTGAATTGACCAAATGAGTAAAGCTTGAAACTCCAGGCAGGTAAAAATGATCAAATAGAGTTTTCCGAATAAACAGCTCTTATTTAATCTGAAGTGAATTTTGAAGATCGATATGAGAGGAGGGCACTAGCTAACTACCTACAGGATAAAGAAAAATCGAAACATGTCGGATGAGACATCACACAACCAGTGTTCGTAAGAAGAAAATAGATGAAACTTCAGATCGCTCCCCTGTAAAATTTTGCAAATGTTACTAGGTCACTTTTACTCGGAACCCCACGTAAAGGATCATATTATGATCCTTTATTTTTAAACCAAGTCCTCTAAATGAAAAGATAAAGCTCCCTCCGCAAAAGGGATGTTCATTCATTTCATGAAGATTTTTGTTCACACTTGGAACATTTTGCTTTCTACTCAAGATAATACAGTGATTTGCTGCAACAGTTGCGGAGCAGTTTTGGTTGGAGGAGGAGGAGCTGTTACTCGAACGGTTCTAAAGAACCGACCGCGGTCCCCCTCTTCTCATATCTTTCCTGGCTCCCAGTAAGATAAGGTAAGAGGATTCTTATTGTGCGCATAGCAAATAATTATTATTCATACCCCGATCTATTTCCATCTATTACCTCTTTGGTCTCCTCACCTACCATTACCCCTGCGGTATCTTCTTACCACCAAGTGGATTCTATTCAATGTATCATTACAACAGATCAGTGGTAGGGTTTAATACCGTTGTTAGATCGACTCTTATTAAAATTTCCAAGAGACAAAATTTCGTATCTTATTTAATAACTCTTGCTTTAAGTCAATAAAAATTTATCATATAGAGAAAGAAATTTAATCATGGAATCACTAAAATGTTCACTATCCACAGATCAGCCTCGTTCATCAGAAACTACACTTCCATGTGCGATTAGGGTATAGGAGAAAAGCGTCATTCAACCGTACAATACAAATCGACATATCCAATGCAGTGGTTTGTACAGTTTAAAAATAGAGAGCTGGAGCGTCTGGTCGACCTTTGACGTCACTGGAGGTCCAAGAATAAACAGGTGTCATTGCGTATCATGACTAAATAATTCTTCCTATAAAAATTGTAACATTATATGTAAAAGTGAATCGCTCCAATTTTATTAAGTGCCCGTTAATCATTCCAGTTGTCAGCTAATCATATGGCCAATTCGTTCCAGATGTTTTCATTTTTGTTAATCGTTTCATTCATTCGCTATTGAGACTTCATTCATTTCCCAAGACAACGACTTAGAACTGATTTTCTTTTCAAGGTAAATTTTCTATTATTTTCAATCTTATGAAACAAACTCGTTATTTGGATTGGGTTTATAAACTAATGAATAAATTTTCTTTTCAAGGAGAAAACACGGTTTGTCGTCAATCAAGTCATTATATATATTCATGGTTTAATAACAATATCTAAAGTGGAACACCAGTCTTCACGGATCAGTCACTAGATCTTGTTGGTGCTAAATGTTATTGCACATAGTACTGCAATATGCGGGTATGGGTAACAGCCTATTAACGCATCCAACAAGAATATTGCGGTTTCGATACACTTTCTTAATGTTGGGGCAGAGCTGAACTATTTCTGACGCTTCAGAGGACGCGCGAGAGGGTGAAGTAGCCGCAAATTGAAAGAGTTCGCCCGGCGATGAAACCGCCGAAGAGGCATCAAGGACGATCTTTTTCTCCAAGCTCCGCGGGAGATTGTCAATTGGAGAGCGTGCCACTTCCACTCAATTATCTCCTGCCCCACTATCTCGCCACTACCACGACAATGATTAGACTATGCACGCACTCTCTTCTAGACATTTTAACGGGTAATCGCATCAACGTGGGTTTCAATTGTTTTGTCTATGACTTTGGGTAATGGATAAAAACAATGGAGTCGCTTGTTCGACCTGGCTCAATTCTAGGTAAGAAATTCGATAATTCAATAATCCTTCAGTTGCATCCTCCAACTACGTTCAAGGAAAGAGCCAGAGGACGTTCTTCTTTCTGCAACTTGGAGGTCATACTGTGGTACGAACTAAGTCACTCGCAACGAAGTTGTGGAAACCCATTTAAAATAAAAACGGAGTAAAATAGAACGTTTTCTATATTTCCACGAAAATAATGAGTTACACAGTCGTTTTTCAGTCAGTTTTTGATCATCAGTAAGAAACATGAACTGGCTTCGTTTTCAAATTCGAAATTGTTAAGAGTGACAGATCAGGAATATGTTTAAGCGAGGTTATTCCTTAAAATATTTCATCATTATCGGGTTCATTCTTGCAATAAATTTGGCTGCCCCTCCCCATAATGTTACTGTTTGTGCCCCTTTCACTTTGTAGGCCTTAGGTGGCATTGGTTGGTCCTCCTCGTCCCTTTCACTTCCTTGAGCCAATAGGATTCTCGTTTCACCTGGGCCCACACAAGATGTGCTTTCTGTGATGTACCTTCAGTTCATGTTTGTTACTGATGATGACGTAACCGTTGAAATCGGTTTAACTGTATAACTCATTATTTTGTGGAAATATGGACAACGATCTATCTTACTCAGTTTTTATTTCATTCAATGGCATTAATGATTGCCATTGCGGGACTTATTATAACTAGACCCCTCGTGATGCTGCCAGGTTACATTGTTTAAATAGTAATCTACCATTATAGCATAACAGCTACTCAGAAAGGTTTTGATAAATTAGTTGTGTCAAGAAAACCTGTAACTTTCTGTAACTAACTCTAACGTAACTCTCGTCTTTTTGAAGTAGACAGTTTCTGACATTATAGTTCTTTGGATATACCGTTCCCATGGCAGAAAAACGTTGCCATAAACCAGTAAACCTCAAGCTTGATTGCACTCAAAGAGAGAGGAAAAAGTTGAATGAGCAACATTTAATGTTCGTTACTAAAAGATGCCACACTTTCATAATCTAGTTTCATCAATTTTTCCGGCATTATTATGACAATATTGGTAAAGGATTTTTTGATTTGATGGATCATCGAAAATTTCAATCTGATCACTTGTGGATCCAAGCATGTTGGTTTTTATTTTTTTGATTGAAAAATTGAATAATTAATCTAAAAGGTAGCCATTAGAAACAACAAGGTGGACCATTGAAGGATTGCAGTTCCAATATTCCATTAAAATCAGAGACACTTTCGATAGTGAAACTTTCCACTCATTCATTATACACGTGACCCTCTTCTGCAAACGGCAGGGGCTAACGAATCGTACGTGATTTACACCGTGTCAGCGGGATAGGGTTTCTCGACACCTATTGATGCACGGTAGTTAAACTTTCTGAACATTGTAAACAATCAACGATTCCGAAGAAATGAAGTTCAATGCTTGGGAACCCTTCATTTTTTAGAACTAAATTGGGAAAAATGTTTACGACATCACCTATTTAATGTACATATGGATTGACGGTCGGGGTTTACAGAATTGAACAATTTCAACGTTTCTATATTCCAAGTGAGGATCGGCATGTGAGCACATAGATATTCCGAACACTGGAAGGCTGATGGACTCACCTAAGTACTTCATCATGTTGAGAACACCCACATTTTGCTCGAAAAAAAAAACTCAGTAATTATGTTAATTGCTGTTGAGATAATTGGTTGTAAAGGTGTACCACTTTCGTGAGCGCTTCTCCTGCTCCTATGTCTGGTTATGTCAATGAGGAGATTTCAAGGAAATAGTTTGTTTCGTCTCAATCTGGTTTTATTTCATTTTTTTTATTTTGTGGGTTGAACCGTGTAGAAGCATTTTCTCTTCACATTTCGGATCAGAAGTGTCAACCTTGATTTAAGGCCTAGATTGGTTTAATTGGTTTGGAAAAACCTGAATTTGACTAATATGAATATTTCGTATAAAAAAACCAGCTCAAGTTTTTTGCTTCTATTCCAAGGAAAAACGCTGCAAATTCTATCATGGGGTATTCAAATAAGCTTTGGAGGTTTGTTTCACAAAAACCTATTGAATTTCAGGAGATGCATGGAGCACGTAAATATGTTCACAAACAAAATACCTATTTGTATTGATCAGTTGATCATATTTGTGTGCCTCATGAAATTCAATAATCGCTCTATCCTGTGAAACGCGCACACTCCAAAGCTTAGTAGAAATTCAAATAATGAACGCAAGCCAATTGAATAATAAACCCCAGTGATTTCATGAAAATGTCAGCTTTTTTGAGGTTTTTAGGGATTTTATAAAGCTTTGACAACCCTTAAAGGGCACTTTAAATTAAGTGAGAGAGCTGGCTCAAGAATAGGGGCGTCGCCGGAAAATACAATTTTTTCCTGAAAATTTCAGCTGCTTCAGCCGTTTGGGAGAAATCGTGCGTACGGCGGACGGACGGACGGAAAATTTTTTATTGCAGATCCGGATTCAACACCCTTTGAAACGTAAACCATGACATTTTCAGAGGGGGTTAGAATTTTTTTTTCAAGAGCGATTACAATGGTTTATTATTGAATAATAAACCAAAAGTATTTTCATGAAATAACAACGTTTTTGCTTTCAAAATATGGATCTCGGATTTTAAATATAAAAAAATTTCCAATTAAGGCAGAACATAATCCACAACAGATGAACATTTTCTTCAATGCGAATGACGTTTTTGTCGTGTCAAAATTTCCAATTGGCAGACAGTTTGAGGGTCTTGTCTACGCGTTATTTATTTTTAAATATTCATTGTGTTTATCAGCGTTCACTCGCAAATATTAGGAAATTATTTTCCATGAAGTTCACTTATTGATAATCTCAATATATCCAGATGATGGTAAAAGTTGCGGAAACAAGCAAAATGCCTCAACCCTAACGACGCTCTAAAATATTAGCAATATCTGGTAAATCTGGTAAACATCTGGAAGCAGTTGAAAATCTGTCTTGATTTCCGTGCAAGCTCAGAGGCTCCATTGATCCAAACACAATGATAATACACGACCATCTTAAAATTCACATTATTCCTAAAACTATACATGTGTTCCCGGCTGCATGTTATTGAAAGAAACGTTGATCTTAAGGACATAACTCGTTCATTGCTGAGTTTTGCTCGGAAGCTTAAAAATTGTGGGACATTATCCAAGACTAAATTCACAGAATAGTTCCGTAATAAAATTAATGCAAATGGAGTGTTTTCATGTACTGCATATAACCGGCCGAAATCCCGTGAAACGAAATTCATTCGCGGAAAACGCTTAGTTTGCTGGAGCAAAACTTTCGTTTTTTTCTGTGAAACACAGTATGTTTTTTTTTTCATATTATCTTACTACTGACTGCAGGAAAATCTCTACGGTCGATGATGATAAATTTGTTAAGTTGAGGTTATCACTTTAATAATGGTAATTTTGAGAGAAGTAACTTCTCCTACACTTAACGTCTTCAAATTAATCTGCCCAATTCAGCATCCACTTTTGGTACAAGATTAAAAAACTTCAATCTGGATACTACATCCGCTTTATCGTTCACGATCTACTACGAATTTGATCGAGTCCTTCGGGATCGGTCAGCAGTTTCGTTTTTTTTGGAAGAAAGAAGAAATCAAAATAACCTTGATTCATTTCTGGGACTAGTTAATTTCATGCTTAACTTAAGAAGCTGGAATTTAAAATGGAGTCCGCAGGCAACAACCGAAAAAAAGGTGTGACTAAGATTTATTGAATGTGATCGTTCCCCAATTTCTCTCTTCTTCAGTGTTAAGTCCAGAAATTTAGTGTGGAGTTTTCGACTATTACATTCCATCATGGAGGATCACAAATTAATCCAGCGTTAACCCATTTATCTCACTGCTGTTTTGGAGAGATAACTTTCAACTGTGGATTAACTCCTTTAGGCATTTACGATGGAACGGGCTCTCAGGCAACAAGGGATTACAACACTAACAAGGGATTACCACCTCTGATCAGCGGAGTGTGGTAAGAAGCTAGGATAATTTCTTTCTTTTTCAAAATGATTCAAACTGCATTTGGAATGACAAGTTTTTATATCTGATGTTTAACAAGAATTAAATGTATGCAGGCGATGATCAGCAGCGAGTGCTCCGTGGCTCAGTCATTTTGATAATGATGTCATTTTGAACGGAACTTATTAGGGACCACGATGTTATCACGAACTTTATACTTTTTAATAAATGGCCAAGATTTTCAAATTGTAGGTGGCTCAGTTAAGCTCAGTTAACCTTCCGATAGTAGCGCGTATGTGACACATACACACTTTTCTTGAATCTCTCAGCTCAATCACGAGATTAAGCGAGGGGTTGAATCTTCGCCTCTTAATCTCCCCTCTCAAAAGGACTCAGTTCACTTTTGACCTTCATTGAGTTTGTTTTTTCTGAGTAACGCTAAGTTGTATGTCACACATACAACTATGTATGTTGGTAGATGGTACTATCTACGTTATTTTTTCACAAATGTATCAAGAGGAAGAAGAACTACCGGAAGAAAAAGGTACAAACCCTGCTATCTGGAAAACCAAACCCGGATGACACGTTTCTCAAGCCGGAAATGCAGAAAATTCATTTGCATACAACATTCAACTCCCATTCGCTTCGATTGCAGTGATTCTCAGCAAAACTAAATACTTCTTCAGATTTTTTTTAAATTAGTTTGATGAGTTTATAAATCTTATTTCCTTTATAACATTCTTTATTTGGCTAAAACCTTCTAGGTACATCTCCTGCAAATAGGGTCGCAAATTTTAGAAATGCCCACCCATGTATGCAAAATGTTCTTGAATTTTATTCCTAATTTTTGCAAAATATGTAGGTTTCTATTCGGATTTTTTCACTTGGTATTCATTATTTAATAATTCCATCCTCAAGGCTCAAAATGTCACACAATAAAGATACCTACTGCACAATGTGGTCAACGTACGTTCTACGTTTGTAAAAATTTGATACCTAGTGCCTTTCTTGTTATAAACGAATCTCTGTGAATACTCCTTTGTTTGTTGTTAACCTTTTTTCTCCAAATCCTTGTGTTTTGGCTGAATAAAATGCTTGAATCTATTTTGTGTATGTGACACATACGTGCGACTATCCATGTCGAGCTGAAGGCGCGACTTTCGGAAGGTTAACGTCGGAGAACCTACGCGTTGTGATTTCTAAGAGGTCTGGCGGATAAATGCAATGACAAGCGTGAAAACGAGGAATTGATCGATCTTGTGAGTTAATCCCAGATGGTTGTTCGATTTTAGTAATCCTTACTACTAAGATACCGTCAAAAAGCGAAAGCTCGGAAGGGGGTTATGGAGCAACTTGATATGAGCAGTAAGTTATATGGCTAGTGTTTTTTTCTGGAACATGATAATAATAAAAATAATGATATTTTTCAAGTTGAGATGTTAAACGACTAAGATGCACAACTGTGGTTATTTGTCCCAGGGTAAACACCCTGGGATTTTTTAGGATTTCCAGATATCGAAAATCTTAGCCTATCGATTTCACTATCACTCCTATCACCTATCAATTGCAATTTCTTGTTTGGAGGAACATCGTCCTCCGCGCTATTCTTGAGCAACAGATTCTAGTGATTGGCCCATTCATAGAGGAACATGTAAACGGATAGACAAAGGATAGGGCTGACTCACTTATTTTTCATTTTCATTTGTTAAATTAAACTTCTGAATCGATCTATCTGAAAACGTGAACCATTTTGATAGGAGTGGGAAAGATGTTTTCTCCATCGATAGTAATGGTCTATTGTGGGGAAATAATAAATCACTCTCTAATCATCACTAATAATGAGTCACTCCCGTCATTCTCATTGTGGAAACTAAAAGAGAAGATTAAAAAACAGCTGGCATCTGTTCAACAACAAATAAGTATCTTCATACAGTAGAAGTATCTGAGGAGCAGCTCAGAGAGGCAATTGGTGATGTTATAGATATCGCGATAACTGAACTGGGAAAACAAAATGAACGAGATAGCCCCGTCTACCATCCGGCCGTTTGCCAATTGTCGGGCACTCACCTTCTCACTGTGTTACACAATAGACTGTAGCGTATGAGTACATCACCAGTTTAGCCCTGAAATTAAAATAATCACCACGTGCCAAAAATTCCGTGACTTACCTACCTGTTCTCAACGCTTGTGTACGGATACTGGAATACAGTTTTTCTAATGCGTTTTTTATTTTTTATTATTATTCTTTATTATTTATATTTGTCATTCATCGATATTATAAAGTAAAACAATCACCACGTGCCACAAGTTTCTTGACGTACCTGCCTGTTCTTAACGGTCCTTTGCGGATACTGATACATTAATGGTTTTTCTAATGCGTTTTTTATTGTTATTATTATTCATTATTCTTTATTTTTATCAGTTATTATTGTTATTCAATAATATTTTTAATGATCGTATCACACAGCGTAGTTGCCTATCGTATCTTGGCGATCTTATTTCGTCAATGGAATTTTATGGTTCTACATAATAATGGCCAATATTTGATTTTGGTTTTTGTTCATAGTGTTTGATGTAGACAAGTATTGCACTGAATGTGATTATTTAAACAATTAGATTCAGAGCAATTACGGATGTGAAACAGGTGCGGCAGAGGTACAATCTGATGATTTGTAACACTTTATCATTTCTGTAACAGCAAATGATTGATGTTCGGTAATCGTAAAATAATGTTTGCGGCTTTTACATTAATGAAATGTTCACCTCAAGAAGTGGGTCATATAAGCATCCCCTAAAAACCAACTAGATCGTATTTTGCAAAAAAAAAAAAAAAGAAAAGATTTTCATAATTCAATTCCAATCGATCAGTAATTATGTTGTACCTTCTGTTTTGAACCAAGGCGGACATTTCTTGGTTCATTTTGAGGTTTCAGTTTTTGATTGGTGAGATATTCAAAATATTCCATCAAGTTTCGTTACTATTTTCAATAATAAGCCATCGTTATCGTAAAGCAAACATTGCGCAGATTGAACATGTCCGCCCGCCGTCCGGAGCAAAAGACCGTGGAATTGTTTTAAAAACGCTACAAATTCTTTCACTGGGGTATATTATTCAATTTTATTCAATTGGCTTGCGTTCATGATTTGAATTTCTACTAAGCTTTGGAGTGTGAGTGTTTCACAGGTGATAGAGCGATTATTGAATTTCAGGTGATATGCATAGAGCACGTACTTAAACCTGTTCTCAACCAAAATACCTATTTGGATTGTTCAGTTGATCATATTTGTGTGCCTCCTGAAATTCAATAATCGCTCTATCACTTGTGAAACACGCACACTCCAAAGCTTAGTAGAAATTCAAATCATGAACTGCAAGCCAATTGAATAATAAACCCAGTGAAAGAATTTGAAGCGTTTTTTTTATGGTTATCAGAATACTTCAACACGTGTATCGGCTATAAAACCCTTTTAGGAGTTCACTCCAGTATCCACGTTCACTTCATCACTAGGTTACTGCAATGAAAACAAAAGCAATAATAAACCAAAATAACGCAAATGTTGGCACCATAAGATCATGCCATACATCGGGAATGGTATGAGCTACGGACCTGGGGAAGGGCTCATACGATTCCTCATGGAAAGTTTTCAAAAAAAAAATCCAAATTTAGGCCTCCTTGACTTTTTTTGGGGTTTCTAGGGATTTTACAAAACTTTGACAACCCTTAACGGGCACTTTAATTATGTGAGAGTGCTGTCCAAAGGATTGGGGCGTCGTCGGACCAACATGGATTTTTCCTGAAAATTTCAGGTTTTTTGCTTCAGCCGTTTGGGAAAAATCGTGCGTACGGCGGACGGACGGAAAATTTTTATTGCAGATTTGGATTCTACACCCTTTTTCTTCAAGAGCGATTACAAAAAAAAAAATAATAATAATAATAAAATAAATCCATGCTTTAAAGTTGGTACCGGTTCTTTCAGCAATGATGGTAGTTTCTGCAATGGTGGTAGTTTCAGATGTTATTCTTTAGACGGTTATCAAACTATCCTAAGGAGTTTGCACCGTCTTTTCAGAAATAGATGAGCAGTGCATGTTGATGTGGAACGTCCAGTTGTACTTCATGCTTTACTTTGTACAGCACAATATGAGCAAATAAAAAAGAAAGACATTAAGGGAGACTTTCGGGACAGGTTCGAAAATCAAAATGGGGAACGGACGAATGAAAGAAGGGGACGGGGGTTGAGTAGTTTTTCTACGGCTCAACATCTGCTTTTAAGATGTGACAGTGGCAGGTTCTCTTCGTGTTGTGGGGGGGTTGCACGGAGAGTCTATTGTAGGAGCATGGGAAGGGTCTCTCCAGTTCAACAGAAAGGGAGAATTAAAACTTAGAGCCTTAGGGGGATGCCTCTCAGTTAGTACAGGGTCGAGTGAAGACAACCAGTCTACCCCGAAAATTAGTAAGGAGAAAAACGGTGGAAACAAGAAGTCAATCAAGTTAGGGGGTGTGGTACAAAGCAATCTTGTATCCACCTATACTTTAAAGATTACTGGACCGAGAAAATAAGGAGGGTTTAGGTTACGTTAGCGTATATACTGTTATGCTTACTGACATACTACCGTTCTTGTCAGCTCTGGACAAGAAAATCAAAAATGTGTACCTTCATTCATGAACTACTCATAAGGAAAGGAATGTACGAATTGAAGGGAATTCTACAACCACTCCGCACTCACCAGTTACAAATAATATAATTAATTAAGAGAGCATCTTGTTTCTTCAAGTAGCAATAAGTGGGACACCACCACAGCCCACTTCGGCATTGAAAGAAAGAAGGTGTGTAGTGTTTACCTCTAAAATCGAATCCTTCATGAGCTTGCTGCCATTGGGATGCGAGACGTCACCGTTCATGAAATAGCGATGTATGACTAATGTATTCTGGGAATTGACAGAGAATATTTCCGCGGTGTTTATAAACAGCATGTGGGTCGGAACCGAGCTAACTGCACGCCACGAAGAGAATAACAAGTAGGTGAGACCCGGAGGAGTAATTCCAATCTATTTTCAATAAATAAACCTCTTTGTCTGTCCAGAACCAGTTGTGACCGAACAATGCCACTCGTTTTTACTAAATTTAGTACCTGCTTCTTCCTGGTGTTTTTGATCTGTTGTGAGTGTGTGATGGATATGGTTAATTGGCCCCTTCCCGATTTTAGAATCTGTCGCCTTGGGAGATGAGTCGGACGCCTGCATCCACCTTCTCGGAAGGGGCAACCAGACCATTCTATCACCCTCACAAGTGAAACCTCGTATATTTGTTTCTTCATGACTTATCAAACGATGTCCCTACCTCCGTTCCCCCTCCCTTTCGGTGAAGTCAATCACTAACGCCAATCAATGTCTTAAAGCTCACAGGTTTTCCTTCGATCACCACCAGCAACTATGAGTAAATACCCGAGGGATGCCTGTGTATTGTAAGGTAATGGAATGGTATAGTTGCCCCTTCTATTGAGCAGAATGCGGATATAACGCTCCGCCACGCTCAGAGGATGACCCAAACGCTTGAAAACGTCTGATTCATCTCCCAAGGCGACGGATTCTAAAATCGGGAAGGGCCAACTAACCATATCCATCACACTCCCAGGGATCTGAGAAAAGCCCGGGGGGAGGGGATGGAGGAATAACTTTCATCAATTGGGGAGCATCGCAAATATTACGGCAGGGGAATGATAAATATCAACAATCATACATTTCTGCAGTGCGATTGCTCAGTACTAATTACCTGCAGGAAAAACTTTTTGCAAAGACGCAAATGTACTGTTTATTCAATCAGGATCAACGTAATTCTTGATATAGGGCGTTCCAGAAGTAGCGCAGGATGTTAAATTGTAATAAAAAACTCAACTTTTGCCCAATCTGAAATTTTTTATTTGAAAATGTTCTGTAACATCTCCGATTCAGACATGAAAAATCAGCTCCAGGATCGTTCGAGGTTTATTCGCATAAACCTTCGATTTGATGAAGCTCCACAAGAAAAAGTCGAGAGAGCTGAGGTCGCAGGACTGTGCTGACCACTCCTGCGTTCTTCTGAGTGAAATGACGCGGTTAGGAAAATTTCGTTGCAACAGTTTGATGGTTTCGCGCGACGTGAGGCCAGTTGCCCCATTTTGGTTTCAACAGGACGGGGATTTAAACCTCGAACGATCCCGGAATTGGAGGAAGAAATAAGGCGAACGATTGCCACCATCGATCCGAGACCTGCCAGCAGGTGATTGAAAATTTCAATCATGTTTTAATTATGTTTTCAGTGTAGGGCCGCTTTAGATATATGCCCGATGTCATTTTTTATGTCTAAATCAGAGATGTTACAGAACATTTTCAAATGAAACATTTTCAGATTGGGCAAAAATTGAGTTTTTATTACAATTTATCATCCTGCGCTACTTCTGGAACGCCCTATACAACCATAATAACGAACCAAATACTGATAGCTGTTTCGTGTATAGTTGTTTCTCTTCTAGGTAGTCAAGTAAACGTTGAGAGCAATAAGCTTCGTCAAACATAGCTTGATTCTAAATATACTCGTCGAAAAACGTTAAGTACCATTTGTTGAGCGGACATTGCTTTCCTTTAAAAGACTCAGAAAAAACATATATCATATATAATATTGATAAAATTCACGTCAACAAAGACTAAATCACTCTTCCAAGTTCACAACAGCTTTAGAAATCTCCAGTTTTTTAGCCTCTTTTAGTAGTTTCTGACACACAGACGCTATAGTCTTTCAATTCAGACGCAACCAAATTCTGCCCTTTCATTTGAATCTCATTCCGAGTTCGGAAGACTTTTTTCTACTTTGTCTTTGAACGAAAAAATCTAAATAAATTTAGACTAAATTTCTAGATACAAGGAACATGCTTATCCAATACTCAGAAATTTCAGCTTAAATGTTGTTACAACTTACTAGCGCATGAGATTTATTACTAAACATTAATAACATTGCATTATAGGATTAATGTCCCGTGAATTAATATAAAACTGCGGCAGAAAATGTGAGATAATTCGGGAGCTTTTCAACGAATCGTACACGATTTCTGCGCGATGAAATTGCGGAAGTTCCATTCCCCCTACCAACGGCTTCGTTATACGCGAAAATTAATAATATTTTTGAGTCATGTCTAAAGCATGTTTCACGCTAAAAATTTTTCAGGAGGATCACAAAGGTCTACCATTATACGTCAAAACCGTGACAAGAAGGTCACATAATGAATTCACATGTTGTATATAAAATACTCAGTTTATTGCAAAGCTGTTGGATTCATCCGAGGCTGCACTCCCAGGAAAACGAGAGAATTTTCGCAAATCGCAAATCTCGGAAAAACAATTGGCATACATCCAAAGGAAGAAGAGAAGGATGACTGACAATTCCCAGTTGATGGATAATCGTCCAAACAGGATAGTTTCTCGGTTGATCAGTTTAATTCAACACTGTTCAAGTAAGACGAAAACCTAAAAAATTCTTTAGCAATTTTAAGTTTTTTGTTTTTGTAATTGTTCATTTTTGAAACTGGGTTTTTTTAGGACAAAAAAAAAAAAAAAAAACTCAAAATTTTGGTTTGCGTAGACGTATTAGCACTTCTTTGCCCTCAATCATGTCCAAGGTCCTGCTCTATTTATCTACACACGTGTAATGAGCCGTTCCTAGACCAACTCACGATTCGAAGAAATTAGAAGTGCAAAAACGTTTCAAGGAAGTGACTATAGCAGAATATTGGCGGGAATCAAGGCAAGTAAGTCTTGGGAAAATTGAAAGTCCGTTAAGGTAAAGCTGGTGAGTGGATTGCCTTGGCCGAGAAGAAGCTCTTTGGGTTATTTCAAAAGAACCAGTTGGCAAAAACATAAGCGACAGGTACCTATGCCGGCAGTTTAACTTTCTCCATTCCCCAATCGTCATTCACCCCATCTCTGCGTTAATGAAATGATTTTAATTATTCTGCTTTGTAACGGTTTCATCTGCAAATTTTTATGTGGGATAAACATTGTCTTTGGTTGATTGTAGAGAAGAATTATTGACAATAATCTAACATCATAAGAAAATATCCGTGACTCATGATATACCTACACACGACGACAGGCATGCAAGCTCGATATAGTCATAAACCTATGAAACTACCAATCTAAGCAGTATCTGCTCGTCAAGTCAACCTTAACTGTTGACACAGTGATAGCTGTTCGAGACAGCAACTGATAAACCAAAACCGACAATGCCCTGCTAAAATATTAAGCAGTAAGGTAGCAGCAGGTTAAAATACTCTCAAAAATAGGATATTGTGGCTATTGAAACTGATGAATGTAATGATGGGGAAATTTGCAAGCGATACATTCCCAAAGATGGGAAAGCACGCAAACGTATGGTGTGGTATTCAATTGTTTACCGTACAATTATAAACACAAAATAATGATAATATACCTATTAATCGAGCGCTGCTTTATGCATAACTTTTATATACTCGTAAATTAAACAATGGATTTGATTCGAAGTAATGAGATTAACCCCCCTGAAAGTTTCATGGTTTACGTTTCAAAGGGTGTAGAATCCAAATCTGCAATAAAAAGATTTCCGTCCGTCCGCCGTACAGCGTACGCACGATTTCTCCCGAACGGCTGGAGCAAAAAATCTGAAATTTTCAGGAAAAATCAATGATGGTCCAACAACGCCCCAATTCTTTAGCCAGCACTCTCACTTAATTTATAGTGCCCTTTAAGGGTTGTCAAAGTTTTGTAAAATCCCTAAAAACCTCAAAAAAAGTCAAGGAGGCCTAAATTTGGACTTTTTTTGAAGAACTTTCCATGAGGAACCGAATGAGCCCCTCCCCAGGTCCGTGGGTCAAACCATTCCCGATGTATGGCCCGATTTATGGTGCCAACATTTGCGTTATTTTGGTTTATTGTGGTTTTTGTTTTGATTGCAGTAACATAGTGATGTTGTAAACGTGGATACTGGAGTGAACTCCTAAAAGGGTTTATAGCCGATACACGGATTGAAGTATTCTGATAACCATAGAAATCGCTGCAAATTCTTTCACTGGGGTTCATTATTCTATTGGCTTGATTTCATGATTCGAATTTCTAATGAGCTCTGGAGTGTGAGGGTTTCACAGTTGATAGAGCGATTATTGAATTTCAGGCACACAAATATGATGAACTGATCAATCGTAATAGGTATTTTGGTTGAAAACTGATTTAAGTGCTCCATGCACATATCCTGAAATTCAATAATCGCTCTATCACCTGTGAAACACGCACACTCCAAAGCTTAGTATAAATTCAAATCATGAACGCAAGCCAATTGAATAATAAACCCCAGTGAAAGAATTTGCAGCGTTTTTTTACTTCGAAAACTGAAGAAAGCAGAAATTTGAAATTGTGTGCTGGATAGCAATTTTTGACGGAGTTGAAATTTTGATTCAATTATGGGTGATGAGACTTTGAATGGGGCCTGGTTGGGAGTGCTAAGAAAGGGATATTCAAATCAGCTGTGTGCAAACTTTAACTAATCAGTTTTGTGTTGAACTGACTAAGCTAAAATAAGGAAAGCGACCACTGCATTGAAGTTGCTGCAAATCCGTGTATAACTAAAAAGCTTCTTTAGAAGGTGATTCGTGAACAGGGTGTCATAAATAAACTAACGCGAAATCAAAGTTGTGCAGAATGATATACTACGTAAGATGCGAGAGAAAAGTTTGATTTTAGATGAAAAATACAATGCTCACCTCTCAAAACTGACAACAATGTATTAACTACTCTGCCTAGTCGCCTAGGAACTCGAAATACTACAGGGATAGGGACGGGGCTTGAAAATCAGATCTTATGATGTCAAGCGAAGGACAGAATAGTTGAATCTGTTTCATTACGGACCAATTAGCGAATACAGGTTTCCTCACAGGACACCCAGCACGGAGATTAACTTGATTACAAGCCCTGGTCTTCTAAGTGGAGGCCAGACGGATTTCTCCGCGATTGCATTGGGTTTTACATACTCAAAAATCGTTCGAGAATGCGTCATAAAACTCTTCGTGGGTCAAGATAGATATCGGTGAGTTTGAGAAAGTTTTCTCTCCATGACCCGTTTTCAAAATTGTTGTTGGGGGGAATGAACATACCAAATAATTGTTACTATTTAGGAATCCGACCTCTTGGAGGTGAAATGCAAGAAATGTCGAAAAAAACAAAAAAACGCAAGAATGCTCATTTTCAAAATGGAAAAAAACCCTGCAAATTCTTTCACTGTGGTTTATTATTAAATGGTTCATGATTTGAATTTCTACTGAGCTTTGAAGTGTGCGTGTTTCACAGGTGATAGAGCGATTATTGAATTTCAGGAGATATGCTTAGAGCACTTAAATCGGTTCTCAACCAAAATATCTATTTGGATTGATCAGTTGATCATATTAAATATGATCATAATTAAATATGATCTAACACAAATTTTGTGTGCCTCCTGAAATTCAATAATCGCTGTATCACCTGTGAAACACGGACACTCCAAAGCTTAGTAGAAATTCAAATCATGAACGCAAGCCAATTGAATAATAAACCCCAGTGATAGAATTTGCAGCGTTTCATGCGTATCAGAATGGTTCAACCCGAGTATCGGCTACAAAGCCTTTTAGGAGTTCACTCCAGTATCCACATTACTACATCACTACATCACTAGGTTACTGCGATGAAAATATAAACGATAATAAACCAAAAAAACGCAAATATTGTCAGCATAAATCGGGCCTTATATCGGAAATGGTTTGAGCTACGAATCTGGGAAAGGGCTCATTCGATTCCTCATGGAAAGTTCTTCAAAATGAGTCCAAATTTAGGCCGCCTTGACTTTTTTTGAGGTTTTTAGGAATTTTACGAAACTTGACAACCCTTAAAGGGCACTTTAAATTAAGTGAGAGTGCTGGCTAAAGAATTGGGGCGTTGTCGGACCAATATTGATTTTTCCTGAAAATTTCAGATTTTTTGCTCCAGCCGTTTGGGAGAAATCGTGCGTATGACTTACGACGTACGGACGGAAAATTTTGTATTGCAGATTCGGATTCTATACCCTTTGAAACGTAAGCCATGAAATTTTCAGGGGGGGGGGGGTTAGAATTTTTTTTTTTTTTTTAAGAGCGATTACAATGGTTTATTATTGAATAATAAACCAAAAACGTAATTAATATTTGATTCTATAACACTTAGCATTTTTAAAACCACATAATATTCAAATAGAAAAATAAACTATCTAGAGATTTGTAGAAAACATTTAAATATTGTGAACTTGATTACCATGAATGTCCATGTTATTTAAATTAAAAATAAAAACACTTCGAGGTTGGGTACCGTTATCGATAGAAATCGGGAACTATGATAAAAATAATTTGCTGCCGAAAAGAATAATTCGGGCGTTACGTCTCGGATTAAAGATTACATGTTTTACTAGCTACAGTTGTTCCAGAGGCAATAACCTTGGTACCATTCTTCGATTAGCCTTCAATTTGGAGAGGATTTGGGTCATTAGACCGTGGCCTTTTGCACGTTCACACAATCAAAAATTTACTACCCAAAATGGCACCTCCCATAAAAACCATTTTGTAATAGCTAATTAATTTTGATGTGCTACAGTAAGTAGAAATGGATTCGTTTAGATTGGAGACGTTCAGTTCGAACATACCAGAAATTACTATCAATTATATCGTAGTTACTTAATACCCTTATTAGTAGCATTATTATCTATTGCGTATGTGAAGTAGTGTCCGACCAAATTGATCGGCATTTAAGTGGTAAATTAAAAGGCAAATTGCGGTGAAGGAACACGGGTTTTTTCGTTTTACGGGGCAGTAGGTAAGACTAACTTTTACTTCCATAGATATTCCCCACCCAATGGAAACAGCACTTGTATTTCATGACAATGTAATACTAACCTCTTTCCTCCCTCCCTCTTCCCAAAAAAACATGTGTTTTTTGCTTAAGGTGTTGTTCCATTCACGTTTCACTAGTTCTAGCCTTGATTTGTAGCTACTGTATTTAAACAATCTCTTAGGTCGTACTTTCGGCTCGTTTCATCAGAAAAGTTCGTTCATCAACAATACTCGTTAATTAATAATCTACTTCCAAACGTTAAGATGTACACTAAGAAGTAAAGGATGGTTCAATTAAGGAAATATTACACACAGAGTAAAGCAGATATCTGATGATAACTCATAAGATCTATTAAACAAATGAGATGATACATAAAAACTATTTACATTTGTCGGGTCACTCACGGAACATTCGCCAGAGAGAGGAATGTATCAAAATTCTGCTGTTATGAATCATACAAAAACAATTTTTGAGTGTTGTCACTACTCATGGTTTCAAGTGTCGGTCCAAGGTCAATCCTCCACGATTAGGCCCATACGTGCAGGGGTTCCCCAGGGAGGTTGTCTTTCACCATATCTGTATACTCGGTATTGCCAAGATCTGCCGCTCCCTAATTCGCCTGATTTCTCCGCACTCTATGCTGACGATTTAGTGTATGCTGTTAGCTGCCCAGACTCTGAATCGGCAACGGCTCGACTCAACAGTTTATTGAGAATCTTGGCCAGTGGTGCAACAAGTGGCGGCTCAAAATAAACCTCATCAAACCAAAAACAGTAACATACACCTATAAAACGTTTTTTACGAATCACCCCTTGACTTATCTCAACGAAACCATCTCCTCATCTACTTCTCACATCTATCTTGCCCTAATATTAGATCAACGGCTAACTTTCCACGACTACATCACTCTGCTACTCCGAAAATTAAAAATCCGAACGAACCAGCTAAAATCAATAATAGATAACCCTAACGTTTAAATACACAATAAAGTTAGGATATGCTTGTCCCTCGTCCGTCCTATTTCGAAATCAGAATTCCGCCGAATTGAACGACAACAAAACGCAACCCTCCAGCATCGAATCATCCACACTCCACCTTACGTCAGAAATAAAACTATTTATGATGACTTCAACATCTCCTCCCCCAACGAACTTCTCACCAAACATACCACCAACTTCATCCGAAACAACCATGACCATATCAACCCATTAGCTTCAGAAGGCCTTTCTCTTCCTCCTATAATGCCTCGATTGAAACGTCCCCGCTATATTTTTTGTAATTTCCTTACTCACGAATAGTAAACATAATCAGTAACTAATATGTCCTATTCATGAATAATTCATTCAATTTTTAAATTATAAAAAAAAATCGCCCTGAAATAACTGTAATCCCCCCCGTTGAACTTTCTAATAATTAAGTTCTATAAGTTGTGAACTATTGGTATAATTCTATTACAATATGGTATGTTATGTAACATAACGGTCATAAATAAATAAATGTAAAAAAAAAAAAACTAATCATGGTTGTCTCTAGCCTCACTAACCAAAACTACATACAGGGTGTCTACCTTTCAGGTGAACCAAACTTTAAGGATCGACTCTACTACTAATTTGCGACAAAAAGTGCCCCTTAGACTTTTTTTTTAGAGGCTTCGTTTCCGAGTTATTAACGATTTAAGTTTTTTTTCGTGTTATCGACTTTACTTCACTAAAACAGCCATAACTCCCTTGTTTTTGGAGTAATCTCAAATTTGAGGAAACCATTGGAAAGAGCGTTACATTTCCTATCCGTTTAGTGTGAAACGCTATTTTTTAAAGCCATTTTCTGAAGTAAAAAAATAAGCCAAAGTCAAAGTTTTCATTTTTTTTCGAAAATCAACATTTTTCAGGCTAATTTATCGCCTGTAATAAATTGGAATATTGGTGTGCACTCAACGGAAAAAACTAGCCCAAGACCTCAGCTTTCCAACGGTATCATCATTTTTCTCTTTACATTTGAATAAACCTCGTAAAATGACGTTTTGATGCGAAAAAAGAAGGATTTTTCGTTAAAAATCGCAATTTTAAAAAATGAAAAAAAAAAAAAAAACGGTTTCCTCAAATTTGAGATTACTCCTAAAACAAGGGAGTTATGGCTGTTTTAGTGAAGTAAAGTCGATAACACGAAAAAAAACTTAAATCGTTAATAACTTGGAAACGAAGCCTCTAAAAAAAAAAGTCTAAGGGGCACTTTTTGTCGCAAATTAGTTGTAGAATCGATCCTTAAAGTGTGGTCCACCTGAAAGGTAGACACCCTGTATACGTATAAGCATATGAAGCTGGATTATCATCTAAACTAAGTTTCAACCAACAATGAAATCGTTGTACCTTTCGTACAACTAAACCATTAGGAACGCATCTTCTAATTTTCACGTTAGACTTAGTAATTATTAAGTTGGGAACAAAGGAGGAAATTGAAGAAAACAATTCAGCTGTTCCATTTTTACAGAACGAGAAGGCTATAAGTATTTCTAAAACCAACAAACGATACCTGGTATTGGATATAACTGTTTGTTGAAAATTGAAGAATAGGTGCTCCTTCAACGAAACAATGTTGACACGTATCAGCTCGTTAAAAAAAACCTTTATCTGGATTCCCGTCTACATTCTTTTTACCCGCATTTCACAGTTTATTGACACACCCGAAAATTATTAAGAATGAAGTAATTTTTTGGGTTTGTCAGAGTAAGCTAAAGGTGAATTGGAATAAAATAAAAATCGAAATTTTCTAAATTTGATATTTATTACAGTAGTAATCTATATATACTGACCATAAGGAGAACCGGCTAATCGGGGCTACAAAGGTTGGGATATTACTTTCTCAGAAATGGATCAACATATAAGTGTGGACTGGAACCCACTGGGAATCTAGTGACGTGTAAGACAAAAGTTGTACCTACCTATTTCATAATTATAGGATTGTTCAAAGATTCAAAGTGGTCAAAAATTATTGTCAGATCAAAAAAAGCTCACATAAAAAGAATACATTTTGGACAGGAAATTGTAACTTTTTAATGAAAATTCAAAATGGTGATGCCACCCTTGCTGAGCGTGAAAACTACATGTATTAGAAACGTGGAGATTGTCAGTTTGTGAGATACGTTGAACATAACTGGAAGTACATATTCAGTACTGTTTGATGTGGTATTAGAATAAAAAATTATGATGTTGCAAATTATCATTGATAAGGATATCAGTGCCGAATTATATGAGGAGATAGGTACTTCACAGCATATAACACGATTTTCAATTTTCGTGTAGGTAATAAAATAATTACATTATGTTATCCACTTAGTAAAATGTGTAGTACTTAGTAAAATTAGTAAAATGTGTATGCTACTCAGAGTAAGTAGCATTAAACGTGTGCGGACGTACACGTAAATTTTTACTTAAGAAGTTTTTAGTATTTCCGGTAATATTGTGTAAACTTTAACTAATCCAGATTAAATATTTGGTGCAATAATTAACAGAAAAACGTTTAAATCTAGATTTAAACGATTCCAATTTAACTTCATTTCAATGTTGACGGATGTCAACATTTTCAGTGAGTATTGTGAAACGTTTGTTAATGATTGTTGGTAAAACGGTGATTTCGTTTAGCCTGATGCAGTTTTCTGTATAGGTGCATATTAGGAAGGGAAATTTGTTCAGATCCCTTAAAATGATTGCTACATACATTAATGAGATTTAAAATTCGGGAAATTTCGGTGCATGTAGTGGCAAATGATTATTTTGGCAATCGAAAAACCAACTTTGTTATGAATTATGATGTCGATCGACGAAATAACGTCAGTGGTTTTGTAGGCGGAAATAAAAAAAACGGATGGTTGGGATTCGAGAAGGGGTGGGGGATGACTGGCGTTGTTACGTGTTGCCATGTTGTTGTGTTGCTAAGCAGAAAACCTCATTCGGACTTCCTTCGAAAGCTCTTACCAAGAGGAGATAGGGGGTAACTTGGAAGCCGGCTGGTTTGCCCCTGAGTTATCATGATGGAAGGTTACAATTGACTATATACTCACTGGTTGTTAGCCATGGGAAGTCAGGGGGACGAAGACGTGCCGAGGACAGGACGGTATCACAACCCGGACTGAAGCACTTGGAACGGGGAGTAAATTTCGACTGAGTTTTGCGATTGAGTCAGCGGGCAGCTGTGGAGCTGGTGGGGACGCCAGGCCAGCTGGTTGAGGATGGTCGGGGTAAGCCTGCGCACTACTCACAAGGTCAATGCTTCTCATCCTTAGGGCACCGTCAAAAAACGTTCAAGTACAACATGTATATGGCAAAAAAACATTTCATTTGAACAAAATCTGAAAAAAAAAGCCCGCAAAACAATGAAGAATCTTCAAATCATTGAACTGAATGTGATAATATAGAACAACATTTATCGATCATAGTTGTAACGGTTTCTCGTACTTTATCGGCATCTAATAAGTGAGTCACTACAACTAGTTATATTTGACAGCGAAATGCTGAACCCCTGTAGTAATATTCCAGTTTTAATTAACAAATTATACAAATCAAAGTCTACCTATTTGGCTTGTGTTAGGCATCTTCCTTTTCAATCTCACGATTTCATATTATAGTTAACAAATTGAAATTGTTATGGATGAAAAATTACACAAATCAAATTTATTGTAGTTACCAAATTGTGCAAATTGGTCGTGTGTTAAACTTTTTCCTTTCCAATCTTACAATTTCAATTTTAGGACCTGTCCAAAAAACTCTTAGGTTTCAGAGGGTCTCTTAATACTAAATTACATTTTGCCTTCCCCCACAGTTCAAATTCAATTTAAATTGGTGTGGAGTTTTAAATGGTTGTTGGGAGGGAACCCCCTCCTCACATGGTCGGCAGGCCGGGGATCGGTGATGTCATACGTTATTGGCGGCCTTGATGTTTTTTGTCCGCCGGATCGATGGACACGCTAGGTCTAGCGTTCATCTTAGTGTCCGGTTGTTTAAGAAATTTTCCACTACACATTCTGTAATCTTCGAATCAAATATATGTAGTCATTACCACCATAAGTCATAGCTGACTATGTTAACAATTAGTCAAATGTTGAAGGCATAATGTTATGTTGAAAATTTACTACTTACTAGCGAGAGGGGCCTCAAACAATAGGTTCACTATGTGATCCAATGCGTACAAGCTAAAAAGTCGCTCTAAATTCAATCGCACTGGTGCTGAGATTCATATGGTCAGCTCACAGTTGAAAATATATTTTCAAGCTATTCACAAAGCGTTGAGTGGTCATATGAAAATTCCTCAACGTGACACAAGATCAAATAGTCATAATATTATGGATTAATGGTGGTCTGGTGGTGTGAAATAGGCCCAAGTAGGACCCCTAGGAAACTCGGAGGTTTCGAAGCAAAATTGCACAGTTGAAGCTTTATTTAAACGGAATGTGTAATACAGGATGCGGCAGTCAATCCTGCGTTTTGGTTTATTATTCAATAATAAACCATCGTAACCGCTCTGGAAAAAAAAATTCTAACCCCCCTGAAAATTTCATGGCTTACGTTTCAAAGGGTGTAGAATCCAAATCTGCAATAAAAATTTTCCGTCCGTCCGCCGTAAGCCCTACGCACGATATCTCCCAAACGGCTGGAGCAAAAAATCTGAAATTTTCAGGAAAAATCAATATTAGTCCGACAACTCCCCAATTCTTTAGCCAGCTCTCTCACTTAATTTAAAGTGCCATTAAAGGGTTGTCAAAGTTTTGTAAAATCCCTAAAAACCTAAAAAAAAGTCAAGGCGGCCTAAATTTGGACTTTTTTGAAGAACTTTCCATGAGGAATCGAATGAGCCCCTCCCCAGGTCCGTAGCTCGAACCATTCCCGATGTATGGCCCGATTTATGGTGCCAACATTCGCGTTATTTTGGTTTCTTATTGTTTTTGTTTTGATATCAGTAACCTAGTGATGTAGTGATGTAGTAATGTGGATACTGGAGTGAACTCCTAAAAGGCTTTGTAGCCGATACACGGGTTGAAGCATTCTGATATGCACGAAACGCTGCAAATTCTTTCACTGGGGTTTTAGTTTATGATTGTTTTTGTTTTGATAGCAGTAATAGTGATCTCATGTGGATACTGGAGTGAATAGGCATTGTAGCCGAAGCACGGGTTGCATTCTGATAACATTAAAAAAAAAAAAAAATGCTATCGATATAATCTCATTGAATAGCAAAAAGCATTGACGAAACGTAAGTGTAATTAGTCAACGTTTTAAAATAACACCGGTCTAGATGGCGTCCATCCCGTTTGTTGCATTCTTGTAGGCGATTTCTGAAATTGTACATCACGTCACAAAGCGAGAATTGAGGAATTCTCAGGATTTCCAAGCGGATTCTTTCCTTGAGTTCTTCAACTGTACGAGGTCGTTTTTCGTACACTTTACTTTTCAGGAATACCCACAAGAAAAAATCACAAAATGTTAAGTAGGGTGAATGGGGAGGCCAAGGAATTGCTCCGTTTCAGAAAATCACACGATTCTGGAAAAACTTGTAAACAATATTTTTGTTAACACCGGCTGTGTGGCTAATGGCTCCATCCCGTTGGAATAAGGTTTGATCAATCACTGCATATTTTAACGATATAATCTTATTGAATAGCAAAAAGCATTGACGAAACGTTAAGTGTAATTGTCAACGCTTAGATGGCGTCCATCCCATTTGAATGCAGGTTTGATAGCCAATGTATAATTGCATCACGTCACAAATTAATTAATTTCGATTACTGAACCTCAAGATTGGGCACCAAAAGATTCTTTCCTTGAGTTCTTCAACATGTACGATTTGTTTTTTTTGAACTTTGGTACAAAATGTGACCTAAAGTCAGGTGAATGTGGCTCCATCCTGTTGAAATAAGGTTTGATCAATCACTGCATATTATTGCGATTAACCTCAAAATGGATAGAAAACGACGATGAACTGGTACAGTTTGGTAAAACGCTTTCACAGCAAACGTTCGGGGTTGTTTTGACCATTGTTCCACGGCCACTGAAACGCTTTGAGGTATGGAACATAATGGTAACTTTGACAACTTTCCCTTCCCATTTCCTACGTATCCACAGCCATTTCAAAAATGCAGGAATGATTGCCGCACCCCGTGTAATATAATAGACACCTTATACGTACAATAAATGTTAGTTATTTATGTTCATAAGTTCATAAATTTAATTCTATGTAATACTGAATTTACTGGGTTGGTAGGAGTTGTGCACCCAAACATGATGCTCAGTTCAAAATGTGGGTGAATCGCCAACACATTTTCCTGCAACATGGGATCTTTGTTTTTCGTGGATTTGTTACTTATTCTTAGGTGACATAGCCCAAGCATATCGTTGGAAAAATAACTAATCTAAGGCGAGTAGCTCAAGTTCCCAATTCTACTAAATATGTGCGCATTCGTTCCGATCATTATCGAATAAATATCCAACTACTTATTAACTATTCCCGGGGTGCTTGGTAACTTCTAAGCAGCTATTTGTGTAACAGTTAACTGATGAGAATTAATTAGGTTGTAGGTAATGGTCAAGTTATGTAGGTTAGGTAACAAGTTACGATAATGATTTATCGTATCTACAGCTATGCTATCTAAGTAAAACTTACACAGTTTTGTTTATATTATATCCAATAATGAACGTTCGAAATCGACTGAGGAAACGAAATTTTTCAACTCCCCACAAACTTGGTTGGTTTACATTTCAAGATTGGCAACATTATCCAAAATCGATAGAAAAGAATTCGTTCTGTTTCCAGAGCTTTTTTGCAACTCTTCGTTTCGACACCACTAACATTGGTCAAGTTTGCTCAATGAAACTAGGATCAAAATTTGCTCCTGGGCCGACGATGATCCTGGTACACCGGCATCCCTCGACCGAACGAGAGAAATTAAATTGTAGGGTTGAAATATAAAAAATTTGAGGTCTTTCGATGTGAGAGGGTTCCGTAAAAACCGATAGGGTTACAGAACAGAGAATTATCAGAAGAGCGCCAGTCGACAGCCCTCTGACAGGGTGGATACTAAACTAATATATTATCTAAAACGCTGCCTCTCAATCTTCAATGCAGTTCAGTAATAATCGGTTATAGATGCAAGGAGTAGTGCTGTTGTTACGGATACTTTGTGATGATTTTTTTGGCTAACTTTGCAAGCGGTGGTTTGGTGTGGCAAGCGGGAGGTCCTAGATATCGCAAAATAACACTAAATTTTTAATGTTCCCCTCAATCCCCTCAATGAGTCAAATAAGACCAATCGGACACCTTTAAGTTCACATTTTCCACATTTCCGAATTCATAACCAAATCGACGCAGATTTCATGTTGGCTCTCCTTCAATGAGAAACATTTATGTAAATTTTACGCGCGTTTGTTCGATAGAAAAACCCCGATAGTGTCTTTTATTTAAAAAACCAAAGACTGAAGGAAATCGCTAAATAAATTCCCACAAAGGAAATTTAATGGGATTTCTTAATAGTTCCCAAGGTAGAACCGATGACTCCGGAGATATAATTAGTTCTTCGATTAAAAAAACCCGAGTTTTCGGATAAAATTAAACACTCAAAACTGTAGTTTACTTTGTTGCAGTTGGATGGCTGCGTGAAACAACGAGAAACCACGTACCCGATACAATAAAGCCTAAAGCTAAGCCAAGTTCTTTCCAGATAGGTTGGTTATTGTTGTAACCAACGGTTTCTCGGCAGGAAGCAGGAAGGTTCTGACGGTTCCCAATATTTGGAGGGACCGGTATTTTATCCTAGGACGGCCTTACCCTTGACATCCAAAACTAGTCAAACTCACCTGACTGCTCTTCGAGGCCAGGAACCGAACATCGGAAGACGTTTCGAGTAGGCAATTAACATTGAGTCTTCTAAGTTGATAATAACACCATAAATCTAGTGCTTTCCACATTTCTATCAATGGATTATAATCAAAACTGATTTTAATATTGGATTAGCTTACAAGGGATTTTATTATTTGCCTTACTCATTATACAAAAGGTTTAATTATTATTATTTTAAATCTAGTAAGTAAGTAAAGTAAACAAGGAATTTCACCTTGGATTTTCGTCCGACTACCCGGAGGTGTCGCGGACGTCGCCAGCCGTCCTCCAGAGAGGATCGGAACTAGGTCTGACGATCTCGCTCGTGGCTTCCCATTGCCTCACGCCCCTGGGTTGGGAGCGTTTTGGATTCACGTGATATCGAGATCAGAGGTGAACTGTCAACGACAGGACAGGTATACAACACTTGATAGGATTTTGGCCCTAATCATTGGTGCCAGCCGGATTCGAACCGTGGCAATCAGTACTCCCACTGAAAGTAAACAGCTAGAGGACTGACGCCCCAGCTCGCTTTGACAACCTGTCCCCTAACTTTAAATCTATTATCTTTATTTTTTTTTTCTTCAAGAAAATCATGTTTTCTCTCAAATTAACCCACATTTCTGTATTTGAAAGCTATTTTCTTCAACTGCCACCTCAACAGATTCAGCGTTAAATATCTCATGTACCTGAATTTATATGATCAAAATCAAACTTGTAGAGATCCTAATTACAATTCAAACGAACAGTTTTTTAACAAGGCTGAACATAATTAAACTGAGGTTTATTATTTCTGCATATACCCCTTCTACAGTAGCTGCAAATCGCTTATCGCTTATCTCGCGCCTCGAAATCTTGCGATAGTTTTCAAGACGAAAACACTTGGGCTACCACCCGCCATCCGGTCGATCTTGGATCTCTCGTTGATAGTCTACATCAGGGGTCTCCAAAACTATTTGCTCTAAGGGCCGTATCATTATGTGGAGGTGATGGGGCGTAGTCACCCAGGTGAATGAGGGCGGGGGCCTCCCCCAGAAAATGTTGAAAATTAGACACTTGAAAACCGTGTTTTTAAGCACTCCTAGACGAGTTTGACCAATTCAAAATTAGATCTAATATAATGAACCAAGCAGTGGCGAAGCCTGTGGTCATCTCTGGATTCGGCGATGACCAGACGATTTAATAAATTTAAAGAATTAGTTAATACTAATGTTAAATATACAATTTCCTCTTTATAAAAAAGAAACGTACATGCTCGCATTTCCAATTACCGTCTCATCGGCAAAATTGTGACACAGCATCGACCAATCAAATCTCTTTAATGCTCGAGCTCAAACACACAATTCCGAGCGAGTACGGCAACCTTCGGGTTACCGTAGCAAGCAATTTTCTACCTTAAGTCGGAGTTTGTGAGCTGAGGTAATACAAATATTCAAATTAACATTAGCATTAGTGAACCATGGCGGAAGACACCGAAATAATACTAAAACTGAAGGAAAGACCTTTTAGTTCTTTTCGTTTTGAGGAAAAACTGTTGACTCTGCGAAGTGGCAGGCCTTGTCCCGCTGCCAAATTTATCAATTAATGTTACCGACAGGAACAGGTCTTCTAAGAGGATTTTTAATGTTTCTAATTACGATACCTATGAATTGCTATGTGGAAGTAAAACATTGTCCAAACTGTTTTGTTGGCCCTGAATTTTGATTTCAAAATCTGCTAAATCAGACGTGTGGGTAACGGTAGATTAGGTGTGTAATCAGGTTTGTGTAATGGACCTTCAACCATTACCTACTTTAATCTTAATGAAATTTCTAATATAAGTCAGCTTCTAAGCACGAAAAATCGGAAGTTCATCTCCAGAGTATCCTTGATCGGCGTTAGTTTGGCGTTTTTGACAGGTAGTTTTCCAACATTTCCCGGACCCCGATTCTTTGCTGGGGGGAGTGCACTTCTGGTTACTAATCGCCTCCACTGGCGAAGACCTAGCAAAATTGTCACGCCTCGCCACTGGAACCAAAACTAAGTTATTAGTGATTGAACATATTTTTTTAGTTCCATGATTATTAGGTTTTCATTGTTCGATAAAAAATTATAACAATTTCATTTTCAGGAATTTAAAAACAAAGCATTTAAGAGAAACAAATTTTATTTATTTGAAATTATTACATAAGTATTTTTGGAAAACCAATCTAATGTGGTGTGTGCAATTGTTTTTTACTTACAATATCTTTCCACTTAGAATCAAAGTTTGTTGTTCCAATCATGAGTAAATTTTATTTTATTATTCAATCATAAATCATTGTAATCGCTCTTGAGAAAAAAATGTCTAACCCCCCTGAAAATATCATGGTTTACGTTTCAAAGGGTGTAGAATCCAAATCTGCAATACAAATTTTTCCGTCCGTCCGCCGTACGCCGTACGGACGAGTTCTACCAAACGGCTGGAGCAAAAAAATCTGAAATTTTCAGGGAAAATCAATATTGGTCCGACAACGCAACAATTCTTTAGCCAGCACTCTCACTTAATTTAAAGTGCCCTTTAAGGGTTGTCAAAGTTTTGAAAAATCCCTAAATACCTCAAAAAAAGTGGAAGCGGCCTACATTTGGACTTTTTTTGAATAACATTCCATGAGAAATCGAATGAGCCCTTCCCCAGGTCCGTAGCTCAAACCATTCCCGATGTACGGCCCGATTTATGGTGCCAACATTTGCGTTATTTTGGTTTATTATTGTTTTTGTTTTGATTGTAGTAACCTAGTGATGTAGTGAACGTGGATACTGGAGTGAACTCCTAAAAGGGTTTATAGCTAATACACGGGTTGAAGTATTCTGAAAACCATAAAAAACGCTGCAAATTCTTTCACTGGGGTTTATTACTCAATTGGCTTGCGTTCATGATTTGAATTTCTACTAAACTTTGGAGTGTGCGTGTACCACACGAGATGGAGCGATTATTGAATTTCAGGAGGCACACAAATATGATCAACTGATCAATCCAAATAGGTATTTTGGTTGAGAACAGATTCACGTGCTCTATGCATATCTCCTGAAATTCAATAATCGCTCTATCACCTGCGAAACACGCACACTCCAAAGCTTAGTAGAAATTCAAACCATGAACGCAGGCCCAATTGAATAATAAACCCCAGTGAAAGAATTTGCAGCGTTTCCAAATGTTCTTCTGATAGCATCGCTCGATACTTGGATTTGACATTTGTTGGGTTGCTTTTGCTGGGTCACAAGGCTGCCTTTTCTTTCTGTTCTGTTCTTCGCGGGTGGTGGGCCCGACCAAATCCTTCCGTGGGCCTTTGGAGACCCTTGGTCTACCCTTGATCTATTTCAACACCCGAGGATGAGGTTTTTCAAATGGCGAGCGAACGGATGATCTCACCCGACCCTTCTCATTCGATTCACGGAACTAATTTCTATCTTAATCCAACAAAAAACTACCATCTTACGCGAAAAATATTTGAGAACTCGATTTTTTGATAGTTCAATCTTTAAATAATTACTTTGGGTTGGTTGATCAAAATGCGGAGAGAAGTGGCACATCCTGGATCTTCGTCGGATTTCGGATATTTTTTTAATTCGATTTTTAAATCCACGTACCTTGAAAGGTAAACCACAAATTTTTGACCGTGAAGGGAGGGGGGAGAATTGATCATTTTTGTTTATCGTGATCGATTGCAAAGGCTCATTATTGAAAATAATGAACCAAAAACGTGCTCGAAAGTGTTGAACTTCTAGAAAACTATCAAATTTAATCAGATTTTAGTGTTTTGGTCTACTTTCCGATTACTGCTTAGTTTAGTGTTTGAAAATATTTTAGGACGTTCAATTGTCATTATAGTAGAAATCATTATCATAGTAAAAAGGAAAAAAACTATTGCAATTAGATTGAAAATTGAGAGATGTGGAAATGGAACGGAATGTGTGAAAGAAGGAAGGTTGAGTAATGTGAAGGTGTACCTATCGTCGCTGACATCGGAGTTGAACATTCCAGGTAACAGTTTTCGTTATTGTACATTTTTGTCATGTTTCCTTGATCTTTGATGGATATTAATATACCATGTAAATTAGAAAAACTATATTTCTACATTTCGCGGCAAGATTCCCGTATTCCTCCTGATATCACTAACTTACTTTCAATTCTTTCCTCGTCTCAAAGATCATATTGCAACGGTTCGACATAGAGAACCTCAAACTGGAAGTGGAAAACTCATAGGTACAATACCGGTTTAGAAAACTGCTGGTGCGTTACAAAAAAATGTGCACAAAATAATGGCGATTAAGAGAAAAAATTGTACTAGACCAAATAAAGTTAATTTTTTTTTTTGTCACAAATTTTTCGAAGCATTTATGAATTTTTAAAAGCAGAGGAAAAAAAGAAAATCAGATTAGTTTAGCAAAATCAATTTGAATTTTTGGCATATTATCAAATTGAAAATTTCGGCAAATTAATTTGAACCTTTCTCACAAATCAATTTTAATATTTTTGGCATCTCAATTTAAACTTTCGGCGACTCAATTTCGACTTCTGGCATACCACTTCGAGCTTTTGGCATATCAATTTATACTTTTCACAAATCCCAACTAACCCAACATTCCACCCCATTATCATTAAATGTTTTTTCTCTCTTTTCTCTCAAAGCAGAGTAAACTTTTTTTAGGAACGCACCTAACAAGCATGACCACAAGAAACGGGTAGGGTCCGTGAGAGCCTTCGGGAGGGGACTAGCGATTTGCAACGCTTACGTGTTATACATGCTGTATTCTATCATTCGAAGGGGCTCTTACTGTTGATAGATTGATTTATGACTGTATGATCCAGTTCATTGTACTGTTACCTTGTTATTTCATTTATGGAAGTGCCTCACTACCTAATTCGTAGTTTTTCCATCCTTGACGAAGTTCATATCAAAGGTACAGCTTACCAGAGTTGCGACCTTATCAATATGAGACTCTTAGTGACGATATCGACAATTCCTCTTCCAACTCAACGATGGCGTTTCATCCGTATTATCAATAATTCATCAACGAAATGACCGTCCACTTAAAAATGTCATTGGATTGACCGCGTTCAAGGACGAGTGGGAGTAACCTAGATTCAAGGTACGACAAACCTGCGTATTCATCGGAAGTGAGGGAACTAATAACCAATCGCTCACACGAAGGCACCTAATTATGATGATTATACATTTTAGGAATGCGATAGAATAAAATGAAACTGAGTTGAACCCGTTAGTAGTATCAACACGATAAATTATAATTCTATTGTATAGGAATGGGTGGATGGATAAATTTTTAAATTCGTAGTCGGTGCAGGGTTGTCGCATAGTGGGACAAAAAGGCCATTTCTAGATGTTGTTGCACGAACAATATTTTTCTTTTCTTGGGTTTGGGTCGCGCTTATTCTGTGGATATAGAGCATTATCTGGAGATGAAGTTTCAATTTATGTAATACCCTGTATAATACCCTTGTTTTTCCTAAAGATCAACGAAACGAGGTGAAATGGCAGTATATCTATTATTCAACGTCGAGTTTATCGTAGACCAGAACCTTCCGGGAATGCTTATATTATATTCAATAAACATTGTGTTGAGCTAGTCGTCCGCTTGAAGCGGGCATTTGCGAATTGCGAAGCAATGAATTCACGAAAACGCCATTCGTCCGAAATTGTGAGATTGATGATTGTCGAACATTTCTACTCAGTACGTCCGAACGCGTATACGCGTTCAGTACATATGAAATTCCTCGTTACAACGGTATTCCCGATGACTCTGGCGACGAAATTTAGCTTTGGAATTATTACCTTTGATTTTTTAATCGACCTGAACGATTTGGTCGTTGAAGACAAAAAATACGGGTTAATCATATTTTCGAGAAAAAAAACGCTGCAAATTCTTTCACTGAGGTTTATTATTCAATGAAGGAGGCACACAAATATGATCAACTGATCAATCCAAATAGGTATTTCGGATGAGAACCGATTCAAGTGCTCTATGCATATCTCCTGAAATTCAATAATCGCTCTATCTCCTGTGAAACACGCACACTCCAAAGCTTAGTAGAAATTCAAATCATGAACGCAGGCCCAATTGAATAATAAACCCCAGTGAAAGAATTTGCAGCATTTCCAAATGTGCTTCTGATAGCTCGATACTTGGATTTGACATTTGTTGGGTTGCTTTTGCTGGGTCACAAGGCTGCCTTTTCTTTCTGTTCTGTTCTTCGCGGGTGGTGGGCCCGACCAAATCCTTCCGTGGGCCTTAGTTTGGAGACCCTTGGTCTAAATGGCCGATTTCAGCACAACACACCCGAGGATGAGGTTTTTCAAATGGCGAGCGAACGGATGATCTCACCCGACCCTTCTCATTCGATTCACGGAACTAATTTCTATCTTAATCCAACAAAAAACGACCATCTTACGCAGAAAATATTTGAGAACTCGATTTTTTGATAGTTCAATCTTTAAATAATTACTTTGGGTTGGTTGATCAAAATGCGGAGAGAAGTGGCACATCCTGGATCTTCGTCGGATAACTTCGTCGGATATTTTTTTAATTCGATTTTTAAATCCACGTACCTTGAAAGGTAAACCACAAATTTTTGACTGGGAAGGGGGGGGGGGGGGGTGAATTGATCATTTCTGTTTATCGTGATCGATTACAAAGGCTCATTATTGAAAACAATAAACCAAAAACGTGCTCGAAAGTGTTGAACTTCTAGAAAATTATCAAATTTAATAAGATTTTGGTGTTTTGCCCTACTTTTCGATCACTGCTTAGTTTAGTGTTTGAAAATATTTCAGGACGTTCAATTGTCATTATAGTAGAAATCATTATCATAGAAAAAGAAAAAAAACGTCTAGTGGGTGTGGCACATAGATCCTCGTAATAACATTGAGAGAGATCATTTGGAACAAAGAATTATTGACTAGTTCAATCAAGCTCGAGGCTAAAGCTTTATTTTCCCTTTATTACTCATGAGGACCATCTTTACATCAGTCCAAACATCCCTGAAAATTTCATCGAAATCAGTCATGAACATTTCCGGAAATGCGTATAACAATTTTTCGTTTCAGATACTTTTGATCCGGGTCATGAAACTTATAGGGGATTTCTACACATCAAACCGAACAAATCTGAAAATTTCATCAAAATTGGTCAAGAACTTTTTGAAACATTTTGGTTCACGTTTGCGCATACGCAAACTATTGATTATGAAACCTACAGGGGAATCTACACTCCGATGCACAATCCCAATGAAATTTTGGATTGTAACTTCGTGTAGTTTTGCCCGTAACAAGGATTTTGAAGACAGACAGACACACAGACAGACACGGCAAACCAAAATTGTGACAGAAAGGGAAATGCAAAATTGATGGAATTTTAGATTTTCGAGACTGAAACAAATTTTCACATTCCGAAAGTGAAAACAGTGCTTCCGCTACCTTGGTAGACTCGGAAGCTAAACTATTGCAATTAGATTGAAAATTGAGAAATGTGGAAATGGAACGGATTGTGTGAAAGAAGGAAGGTTGAGTAATGTGAAGGTGTATGTGGTATCGTCGCTGACATCGAAGTTGAAAATGCCAGGTAACAGTTTTTGTTATTGTACATTTTATCATGTTTCCTTTATCTTTGATGGATATTAATATACCATGTAAATTAGAAAAACTATATTTCTACATTTCGTGGCAAGATTCCCATATTCTCCTGATATCACTAACTTACTTTCACTTCTTTCCTCGTCTCAAAGATCATAATATGATAGATCATATTGCAACGGTTCGCCATAGAGAACCTCAAACTGGAAGTGGAAAACTGATAGGTACAATACCGGTTTAGAAAACTGCTGGTGCGTTACAAAAAAATGAGCACAAAATAATGGCGATTAAGAGGAAAAATTGTACTAGACCAAATAAAGTTAGTTAATTTTTTTTTTGTCACAAATTTTTCGAAGCATTTATGAATTTTTAAAAGCAGAGGAAAAAAAGAAAATCAGATTAGTTTAGCAAAATCAAATTTGAATTTTTGGCATATTATCACATTGAAAATTTCGGCAAATTAATTTGAACCTTTCTCACAAACCAATTTTAATATTTTTGGCATCTCAATTTAAACTTTCGGCGACTCAATTTCGACTTCTGGCATACCACTTCGAGCTTTTGGCATATCAATTTATACTTTTCACAAATCCCAACTAACCCAACATTCCACCCCATTATCATTAAATGTTTTTTCTCTCTTTTCTCTCAAAGCAGAGTAAACTTTCTTTAGGAACGCACCAAACAAGCATGACCACAAGAAACGGGTAGGGTCCGTGAGAGCCTTCGGGAGGGGACTAGCGATTTGCAACGCTTACGTGTTATACATGTTGTATTCTATCATTCGAAGGGGCTCTCACTGTTGATAGATTGATTTATGACTGTATGATCCAGTTCATTGTACTGTTACCTTGTTATTTCATTTATAGAAGTGCCTCACTACCTAATTCGTAGTTTTTCCATCCTTGACGAAGTTCATATCAAAGGTACAGCTTACCAGAGTTGCGACCTTATCAATATGAGACTCTTAGTGACGATATCGACAATTCCTCTTCCAACTCAACGATGGCGTTTCATCCGTATTATCAATAATTCATCAACGAAATGACTGTCCACTTAAAAATGTCATTGGATTGACCGCGTTCAAGGACGAATGGGAGTAACCTAGATTCAAGGTACGACAAACCTGCGTATTCATCGGAAGTGAGGGAACTAATAACCAATCGCTCACACGAAGGCGCCTAATTATGATGATTATACATTTTAGGAATGCGATAGAATAAAATGAAACTGAGTTGAACCCGTTAGTAGTATCAACACGATAAATTATAATTCTATTGTATAGGAATGGGTGGATGGATAAATTTTTAAATTCGTAGTCGGTGAAGGGTAGTCGCATAGTGGGACAAAAAGGCCATTTCTAGAGATGTTGTTGCACGAACAATATTTTTCTTTTCTTGTGTTTGGGTCGCGCTTATTCTGTGGATATAGAGCATTATCTGGAGATGAAGTTTCAATTTATGTAGTACCCTATATAATACCCTTGTTTTTCCTAAAGATCAACGAAACGAGGTGAAATGGCAGTATTTCTATTATTCAACCTCGAGTTTATCGTAGACCAGAACCTTCCGGGAATGCTTATATTATATTCAATAAACATTGTGTTAAGCTAGTCGTCCGCTTGAAGCGGGCATTTGCGAATTGCGAAGCAATGAATTCACGAAAACGCCATTCGTCCGAAATTGTGAGATTGATGACTGTCGAACATTTCTACTCAGTACGTCCGAACGCGTATACGCGTTCAGTACATATGAAATTCCTCGTAGTCCCGATGACTCTGGCGACGAAATTTTAGCTTTGGAATTATTACCTTTGATTTTTTAATCGACCTGAACGATTTGGTTGATGAAGACAAAAAATACGGGTTAATCATATTTTCGAAAAAAAAAAAAAAACGCTGCAAATTCTTTCACTGAGGTTTATTATTCAATGAAGGAGGCACACAAATATGATCAACTGATCAATCCAAATAGGTATTTTGGATGAGAACCGATTCAAGTGCTCTATGCATATCTCCTGAAATTCAATAATCGCTCTATCTCCTGTGAAACACGCACACTCCAAAGCTTAGTAGAAATTCAAATCATGAATCATGGAATATACTAAACCCCAGTAAAAGAATTTGCAGCGTTTTTTCAAGAGCGATTTCAATGGAAAAATATTCTGTTTGAAAATTTTAAATTTCGTAAGAAGGAGCATGCATATCAGAATGCTTCAACCGGTGTATCGGCTATAAACCCTTTTAGGAGTTCAATCCAGTATCCACATTCACTACATCACCAGGTTACTGCAATTAAAAAAAACTCTCGTGTTGGAACCATAAATCGGGCCATACATAGGGAATGGTTTGAGCTACGGACCTGGGGAAGGGCTCATTCGATTCCTCATGGAAATTTTTTCAAAAAAAGTCCAAATTTAGGACGCCTTGACTTTTTTTGAGGTTTTTCGGAATTTTACAAAAGTTTGACAACCCTTAAAGGGCACTTTAAATTAAGTGAGAGTGCTGGCTAAAGAATTGGGGCGTTGTCGGACCAATATTGATTTTCCCTGAAAATTCCAGATTTTTTGCTCCAGCCGTTTGGGAGAAATCGTGCGTACGGCGTACTTCGGACGGACGGAAAAATTGTTATTGCAGATTTGGATTCTACACCCTTTGAAACGTATACCGTGAAATTTATGGGGGGGGGGGGGGGGTTAAAATAATTTTTTTTCAATGGCGATTAAAATGGTTTATTTTGAATAATAAACCAAAATGAAAGGATTCACTTGAGGCTTGACTTCAAACAGGGGACAAATCACCTTCTCCTATTTTCGGATTGAAAAGGTCACTGTACTTGAAAAATGAAACGATGTTTGATCCGATTTTACTTGTGTTAATTATGGCAATCCGTCTATAGTCAATATACAGTCCAGGGTCACAAATACATACGGGGCAAGTCGCGTCACTACGAACGGTTGAAATGAGTAAAATGTGGTTTAACTTAGTATAAGCGCTTCTGCACTTTAGGAGACAACAAACATTACTGGTGGTAATTTGTACGTCTATATGGGCCGGAGGTAAGGGAATGGTAGGAATATTTTGGGTACACGGTAGGCCAGGGGTTGCTTCGAAGGGAAAGGAATGTCTTACTGCAAGAATAGGGGTAGAAACAAAAGGTAGGTAAATGACAGGCCACTTAACAAACGCTTTTCGATTCTCTCTTAAAAACTTATATTTTGAGCAATCAAAACTCAAAAAATGCAGCAATTTTCTTGCAGGAACCAGCTTTTCACAACCCATGTCTTCAACATCTGTTTCGCTAATGTTCGTCCGGAAAATCTCAGCAGAATGGGATTCGCGCTTGTTTGTACGGAATCGGACGAGCTGTGCGATCATAATGGGTCCCCACTCCCACACACCCCCGAATCACTTATTTCGAGTTCGCAGCTTTGGGACCAGAGGCAGGCAGGACAGATTTTGAGGGGTTCTTGCCTACTCCCATCGCCTCCCACTAGGGATCCACTTGCTAGGTGATTATCAGTCGAAAACTCAGCTTTTTCCGGTAACAGTGTTATCGATTGGTCATGAAGACGCCTCCAATATTCATCAACATTCTGTCATATGGATTTTGTTCCAATCGATCATATGTTTCGATTAATAAATGATTCTTTGCTGAAAACTCGGAGTTGTAATTTGTTCTCAATTATATTTTCTGTAGTTTTGAATTTTGAGTTAGGCGCTCGCCAACTAACAGTATATCCCGAATACTGAAATGCCAAAAAAAAAGTGTTTAACGAAAGACACCGAGAGATGAGACTACGATCACTGGAAAATATAATCATTCCCCGAAGCTTCTGGGCAACAGTACAGTCGACAGTTCAATTGCAGAAAAAAACGTAATTTTACATCGCTTTGTTAGTGATCTCTGAGAAAAGCCAAGCTAAGGAAGTACCTAGTTAAAAAAATTGAAACAGACTCCAGACTGAATATACTCAGAATGGGTCCCCGAATTCTAAAGGAACAATTTTTTTCCGACCATCTCCCTGGAAAAGGCTAATGGTCCAAGGTTGTTGTACGAAGGGTGTAACCCCCTCCACACCCAACTTTTTCAGTCGTCTGAGAAAATCTGCAAAAAAATCAACATTCCAGCTTTCGAAAAATATTATACGTACACTAGTTCACCCGTCGGTGAGACTCACACTCATCATTATTACGTCAAAGTCCAGCTGAAATCCGGTAATCAATTTTATGTTTTGGTTTATTATTCGATAATAAACCATTGTAATCGCTCTTTAAAAAAAATGTTAACCCCCCCTGAAAATTTCGTGGTTTACGTTTCAAAGGGTATAGAATCCGAATCTGCAATAAAAATTTTTCCGTCCGTCCGCCGTACGCCGTGCGCACGATTTCTCCCAAACGGCTGGAGCAAAAAAATCTGAAATTTTCAGGAAAAATCAATATTGGTCCGTCAACGCCCCAATTCATTGGCTAAAGAATTGCACTGAAATTTGAAGTGCCTTTTGAGGGTTTTCCCTAAAAACCCCAAAAAAAAGTCAAGGCGGCCTAAATTTGGACTTTTTTGAAGAACTTTCCATGAGGAATCGAATGAGACATTCCCCAGGTCCGTAGCTCAAACCATTCCCGATGTATGGCCCGATTTATGGTGCCAACATTTGCATCCACATTCACTAACTACATCACTAGGTTACTGCGATCAAAACAAACACAAGATTTTTTTTTGTTTTGATCGCAGTAACCTAGTGATGTAGTGAATGTGGATACTGGAGTGAACTCCTAAAATGGTTTATGGCCGATACACGGGTTGAAGCATTCTGATGTGCATGATCCGTCTTACGAAATTTAAAATTTTCAAATAGAATATTTTTCCATTGTAATAGCTCTTGAAAAAAAAAAAAAAAAAAACGCTGCAAATTCTCCCACTGGGGTTTATTATTCAATGATTCATGATTTGAATTTTTACTTAGCTTTGGAGTGTGCGTGTTTCGGAGCTGATAGAGCGATTATTGAATTTCGGGAGGCACACAAATATGATCAACTGATGAATCTAAATAGGTATTTTGGTTGAGAACCGATTTAGTGCTCTCTGCATACCTCCTGAAATTACCGCAACATTCTTACGTTGAATTCTGTGGAAATGTTCCCCGATATATTTGTTCCGTGAATCCTTGGTCATCTTTCAAAATTCTGAATCTTTTTTGATGATGAAACATTCCAATGACCTATACATTTATGTTACCTACACGTACGAGGAAGTTCCACGCCCTACTGGGGCGACGTTTTTTTTCTCTCCAATATGATCAATGCTAAGACACGTTGAGGACGGGTCAGTTTAGTTATTCACCTCGGAAGGGGGCCATCGTGACTCTGTCGATATCGAAGCAACGCTAACAAGTTCATTGTAGTAAAACGTAAATTATTATTGATCAGCGACCTTGGCGGTCGTAGTGACTTGTGATGGTTCGCGTAAACTCTCCCCCTACTACCTACTTACTACTTCACAAATGTCAGGCGAGCTTAGGTCGATCGGACGCCAGTAGGTTGATCATCAATTTTTCAAACCATTGAGCATTGACCCACCGTTATTGGTGGATTAAACGGTAAACTATCCGTTGTAATAGTTCACGAACAAGGTAACGTGATGTAACCCGTGAAGTTTGTTTTTATTGATTAAAGGTTATCTTTAAATGATTTATACAAAAATAAGGCAATTAATACAGTAATCAGCAGTTCAGTTTTCAACATGTTTTATTTTTGTATAAAAAATTCAACACAGTATAATAAACAAACACCATACGGCTTTAGCATTTGCTATCCGCCGGGGTCGCGTATTCTAACCGCCAAAAAAAATAAATAATAATAATAATAATAATTCCAATGACATGAACAAAGTAAATAAAGCAGAGTGAGCAAATTATTATTCTAGTGAGTTGCAATACGACAAACTTCCATCATTCAAATATAACACTTAGAAATCACAGAATTTCCCATTCCTTGTTCCCATCAAATTTATCTAGCATGTATTTCTTGTGGATTCTATTAATTACTGAAGTTATATTCCTCAATCCATTCTTTTCTGTACCTCATTGCATCAATCACATACCACCCTAGCAATCCAGTCCTACATTCAAAAATTCCATCGCTAACTGGTCGGAGATGAATCTAGAACCTAACCGGCTTTTTCTTATTCCACTTAAAATAGGACATCTAGCTAGAAAGTGTAGAAGGTTTTCATCTTCTCCAGAATTGCTCATAGCGCACGTATAAATCCGATCTTCTATCCACAATTTACAGTTTAAATCCAACATTTCACACCTAGCTTTACAAATAATTTTTACAACATTAAAAGTTAGGCATTCTCCTTCATTCATTCATATTCCTTAACGATTTTAATTAACATGAGCTTATCGACTGGCATCTTCCCAGAAAATCTGAAATTGGCAATCGTTTTCCCTCTCTTTAAGAGTGGCGACCGGAAGGAGGTGGGGAATTATCGCCCTATATCTTTGCTCAGTGTCATTTCAAAAATCCTTGAAAAATGTGTGAAAATCCAGTTCATTGAGTACCTGGAAAAGTATAACTTGCTAGATGAGAGGCAGTTCGGATTCCGTTCAGGTAGGAGCACGCAAGATGTCATCGCTTATCTTACAACTCTATTAATTCAAGTTTTGGAAACTGGAAATAAGCCTCTGGCAGTGTTTTTGGATCTGGCAAAGTGTTTTGACACTATTTCCCAAGATATTCTTTTTGATAAGCTTTATGATGTTGGTATTACCGGTACGGCGCTTCTATGGTTTAAAAGCTATCTGAAAAATAGAAGCCAGGTGGTGCGTGTGAACGGTGTGTTGGGGGAGGTTTTACAGACGCAGGGTTATGGAGTGCCACAGGGCACGGTACTGGGGCCTATTCTTTATGCTCTATACGCCAATCAGTTTTTCAAATCTGAAGCTTTGTCAATGGGTGAGGCAGTAATGTTCGCCGATGACACAGCTATGATTTTTAGTGGTGGCACCTGGCATGAAGCATTTACAAAAGCGGAAACTGGCATAAAATTTATTAGTTCGTGGCTGACAGAAAATAAACTAACGCTTAATGACACCAAAATAGTCTTCCTACCATTCTCATGGTCTACGAGAACTATGCCTTCAGAGGACATGATTTTGAGACTGCATCGACTGGATTGTGAAACCCCCAATGTATGCTCATGCCCTGCTTTAACCCGTTCTAACCAAGTTAGGTACTTGGGTCTAATTATTGACAATTTATTGAAATGGGATCAACATATTAATTCGCTCCAGGGCAGGCTGAGAAAATGTATTTATGTATTTTCCTTTCTAAAGAAAATAGTTAGCACTAATGTGCTTAGGCAGATCTACTGTGCGCTTATACAGTCTTTGCTACTTTACGCCTTACCAATTTGGGGCAGTGCCTATGAGAGTTCCCTTCACAAGATTGTTGTACTTCAGAAATATTTTGTACGAGCAGTATCAAAATCGGACATCAGAGCTCATACTACTCCGTTATTTGCTAAGCTCAATGTTTTAAAGCTCAGTGATATGTACAAGAAAACGGCAGTACAGCAGTTGTTTAGGAGTCATGAGCTTTCTCCTCCAACTCATTCCTTTTTCACCCGGTTCGCGAATAGCTGTTCACTACCTCTCCCAAAATTGAAGTTCACAGCTTCTCAAAAATTTTTTTCCTATCAGGGTATTGTAATCTTCAACAGTTTTCCTAATACGTTGAAAATTAATTTAATAAAGCAAATGAGAAGAAACCCCAAGAAAATAAAAATTATTTTGAAAAAACACCACTCTTACAAGTAGACAGAAATATTATAAGTAGGTACTTCTATGCTGGAATTATTATTAAAATTTAATTAGAATTAATTTGTGTCAATTGCCGAGCAAGTGGCTCATTCCCCAACACGGGCTGGTGCCCATATGGGGAATTATATTTCCGGACATTCAATTTTAATTTATGATGGAGTTTTTACTTTGAATTGTTCACTTTCTTCTCAATTGTCAAATATTGTACATTACAGTTATAATGGAAATAAATTAATATAAAAAAAAAAAAAAATTCTAGTTTCATGTAGTTAGGAGGGCTCAAGTTCTTGTAGAGTATGTGAAACCGTGCGTTGTTTGCGTCATTCTTACACTTTTCAACAAAGGACAGTCTTAACTTATCCCGCAACTTTTCCCATTGGATTAGAATGGAGCTTGGGTTGTCGGGGTTTATACTGAGAGTCAAATCATTTTACTCAGCTAGCTCAGTGAGAACCTTATACCAAGCCACTCGCTTTTTCACTACTTCTAGTGCGACCACACGAGTAAAACGTGAGGGTGCACTCTTGAATTTTTTCACCAAACTTTTAATAAAAGATTCTAATGTAAAAATGAATAGCTGATCAACTCCCGTTTCTAAATAGATCATATAATCCGGTGTATTCATTGGCAACGACAACAGCTTTTTTATGAAGAACTTCTGTATTTTTTCAACGATTTCGTGATGCTGATATCCCCAACACTGGCTACCATAACAAACCATCGTTCGGCTTACTGACTCGAAGATTAGTACAGTACAGTAATCAGCATTGTCTGTATATAGGGTGTCCCGCACTTAGTGTAAAAAAAATTTGAAATTCATTAGTAAATCGCCGCCAACCGCGATTTTTTTTCAACCCGTTGCTGAGATATGCTATTTTTAAGAGTTTTTTCAAAAAATCGCGTTTTTCGCCATTAAAACGCTTTTTTCTCGGCAATTTCCCAACATGTTTGCACATTTGACCACATTTTCGGAATCTGCGTTAAATTTCCTATAAGATGATGTTACTTTGATTTCCGAAACGCATCTTCCAAACACCGAAATTTTCAATCAAAGATGAACATTTTTCGCAAAGTGAAATTTTTCAAAAACTTGGAACGCTTGGCGTGACCACAAAAATAATTTTTTTCGTTGTCAAATTTGATAAAAACTTCTCCCGCTTCTAAGCTTTCCAACGGCGTCTCAACCATTTAATTCTGATTGGAATTGACGGAGAAATTAAAGTTCGAATGCCAGAAAACGTGTAGTTCGTTTTAACGTAAGTTGGTAGGTGACGTACGATTGGGCCACAGAAACTGATTTTTCTCGATTTCAATTAATATTTTCCGGCATTCAACTACAGGTTTGGATTGGGCGTTCATTTTGTTTCCAAAATGTTTTTTTCCAGGTACTGTAAAAAATTAAAAATTGAGAATTGTGATAAATGTGTAATCGATCTGTTCCTTTTTTCCCCTGAATTTGGATTGAAATTCTGGACACAACCCTGGAAACAGATTTTTTCTTTGAACACCGCAGATTTTTTGGCACAAGCTCATAGATGAATAAAGAAAAGTAAGCATTCTGGCGGTCCCAGTAAAATCTACAAGGCAAAACTCCGAAATCCAGTTCCAAGATTCTGTCGGCATTGCAATTGTGCAAATTAAAAAAAAAAGTTGAATTTGGACTGAGTTGGCAAGAATTTACTGAAAACAGCAACTTTTCAGGAGAGCCAAAAAACGGCAACGGACAATCTCACCGGAGCGCGGCCGCTCCTCGACTGAAGCTTTCTCGCTCTCTTCTTACCTCCTTTCATTTTATTCTTAGCAATTTTGAAATGCCTCGTAAATTTTACCAAAGACGGAAGTCTCTGATAGACAATATCAAGACAATAAAAGAAGCTTTGAAAGAAGAACATTGGAGGAAGATTAGCTGCAGCAGAGCGAGGCTGACCATTCTACACTCCCGGAAAAACGGCCGCAGTAGCCCTAGGTTGCTTGGATAATTCGAAAATTTTCAGGAATTGTGCGTCATATATCTATCAAAAAATAAATGACATTTTTTCGTTGGCCAAAAAATTTTTTTTAGGTGGAGCGCAGCTTCCCATAGTTGTTTATTTTACTTTTATTGAAAACCTAAAACAATTTCCCTCAGTGAAGGGAAACATTTCAACGATTGTCTCAAAAAAATTGATCAGTTGCAAAAGTTAAATAGACAAACATGTCATATTTGTAAAAAACGCTGCAAATTCTTTCACTGGGGTTTATTATTCAATGATTCATGATTTGAATTTCTACTAAGCTTTGGAGCGTGTTTCACAGGTGATAGAGCGATTGTTGACGTAAATCTGCTCTCAACCAAAATACCTATTTAGATTGATCAGTTGATCTCTCCTGAAATTCAATAATCGCTCTATCTCGTGTGAAACACGCACACTCCAAAGCTTATAGAAATTCAAATCATGAATCATTGAATAATAAACCCAGTGAAAGAATTTGCACGTTTGTTTTTGAAGTATTAAACCATTGCTCATGAACTTCACGTGTCTGGACTGCACGATTCATAATTCTTAGAGTTTTTCTAAATAGCTCGAAAAATCATTAAAACACATTTCGACGGTATTTGAGGACATTAAAGATATAGGAAGCTTTGATTGAAAACCACGTTACTTTTTTACCCTGCAAAACAAGAAAAATTGTGAATATTTCTAGGCTTGGGAATCTTCCACCCATGTTACAGATTATTCGATGTACAAATAAGGAGGAACTAATGAAAAACGGAAGAAAGTTCCGTTATAGGTCGGTACCTATATTCACTCAAAGGCTTAAATACTCTCCCGAATATAATGACGGAAGGTCAACGTGAGAGTGAAATCAATTTCTCCCGATTTCTTTACCACACCATAGGCTTCCATTCGAGGAATGGTATTGTAAAAGTTTCAGGCTGCTCCTACAACACAGTTATTTTCACAAGACTGTGTGAAGAGGAGTGAGAGCTCCGCATTTCAAATTATTCTTCCTCGTTGGCCAAAGAACCCGACGATTCAGTCACAGTTGGAGACACCAAACAGTCGAAACGTTTGCTTGGCGATTGGCGAGGAGATGAAGCCGATTCTACTTTTGTTGCCGGTTCTTATCGTAATGGCACGATCTGCTCCGAACCAGTAAGCATATGATAATTTCCTTACACCACCATCACATGCTTAAATGATAATCCAATTCTACATATAATCAATTAGTTCATATTAGGAATTTTTGTTGAATACCAATGTAAAGAGTATCAATAAAATGCATTCAAAATTTGCTAAGTAGGACAAAATCGACTAAATTGTTACTTGTTTTCACGAAAAAAGCTGCACAGATGTTTTTGTGCTCATTTTATCCTTTTCTAATAAGAAAGTTCTTGACGAATGGAAAATGTTATAGTTGTAAGATGAGTGATGCCACCCAAGATAAAAGAAGTATCTAGTAGCCGTCCGAAGATTCTTTAGTGTACTAACTTAGGAGGAAAAGAACCACATTGTACGCACCTTGTGATTCATCCATTCCATCACTGTATGTTATACGTCAGATACCTTATTAGTAGTAACTACTAAAATGGCATGTGTAGTAGCTACGAGCATTGACAAACTCATATTACCACTCATGACATCCAAAATCAAAATTTCTACTCGCGTTTTGGGTTTAAAGCTTTCTGAACAAGTTTGGTCCCACACCTGTCACTAAAGTTGTCTCTAGATTAATTATTCTTGAGAGAATGTACATTCACGCTGCTGTCTATTTTTCAGATTAAAATACACATTTCCAGGATCATCTCGGGATGAACTGAAAAAGTCTGATATCTCCTCCGAGAACAACGGAGTTGAAGCCACGAGGACCCTGATGGCTGTGACCTTCCTGAGTATGATAATGAACATCTTCAAGGCAATTGTGAAACCAGCCAGAAATATGTATCTTTCATTCACTCCAGAAATATCAGCAGTTAGATGTCTCTCCGAGTCAAGAGAGGTGCAGAACATGTTCGGATTCAACCCGGATACTCTGGATGATGGCTTTGAAGGTTAGTCTCCAGAGTTTTGGAATCATCATTCAAACAAACTCTTAAGTGTACATATAATTGGTTATAGCTGAATTTGTGATAGTTTTTGTAAAACTTATGTATCTTGGAAAAAACGCTGCATATTCTTTCACTGGGGTTTATTATTCAATGCGTTCATGATTTGAATTTCTACTAAGCTTTGGAGTGTGCGTGTTTCACAGGTGTTAGAGCAATTATTGAATTTCAGGAGATATGCATAGAGCACGTAAATCTGTTCTCAAACAAAACACCTATTAGGATTGATCAGTTGATCATGTTTGTGTGCCTCCTGAAATTCAATAATCGCTCTATCACCTGTGATCCACTGTCACCACTCCAAAGCTTAGTAGAAATTCAAATCATTAATCATTGAATTATAAACCCCAATGACAGAATTTGTAGCGTTTTTCTTGTGGGTATTCCTGAAAAGTAAAGGGTACGAAAAACGACCTCGTACAGTTGAAGAACTCAAGGAAGAATACCCGCAAAAAGAGTACAAATTTAGGCCGCCTTGACTTTTTTTGATGTTTTTAGGGATTTTACAAAACTTTGACAACCCTTAAAAAGCACTTTAAATTAAGTGAGAGAGCTGGCTCAAGAATCGGGGCGTCGCCGGACCAACATAGATTTTTCATGAAAATTTCAGCTTTTTTGCTCCAGCCGTTTGGGAGAAATCGTGCGTACGGCGGACGGACGGAAAGATTTTTATTGCAGATTCGGATTCTACACCCTTTGAAACGTAAGCCATGAAATTTTCAGGGGGGGGTTAGAATTTTTTTCTTTTCAAGAGCGATTATAATGGTTTATTATTGAATAATGAACCAAAATGTGTGAAAAGGAGTGTGAAGAAGTCGAGAGAATTTCACGAATAGGTGCTCGTGATATTTTGATAACAAACCCATGACCATGACCTTCGATACCAAAACCATGATCCAAATGAAATTGAATCCTTTCGAAGATTAACTGGATTTTAATGTACACGGATCAAGGATTAGACTGTTGGGGACTCAACTTTCTTGGAAGCTATGGATAATGAATAGATTATGTAAAGTGAGGGCGGACTTCACCTTTCACGAATGAACACAACAACTGCTTTGAATTTTGTAATGGATACGTACAGTGCTCCCAGTCTCTTTCTTAAAACTGCTAGGCCTGGAGCTTCAAGGGTATCCTCTGGGTGTTGCAGGCATATCGCCTCAACCCTTGGAAGGGACAATTTCCCCTTCCGTAACCCCCTTGGTGTAGTTGGGTATGAAAGAAGTTGATTTTGGCTTGATCCTGTCTTCCAAAGAATTATGTATTTAGTTTCAAGTCCTTTAAATCTCCTGATAGTCCTCCATTAACTCATTTCAGCCATTCATTTTCATTTCAGCTTACCAGTTTCTGATTTGTGTTGTAGGCTACTTCTATGAAGCTAACAGATTCTCTTCAAATGGCCCTGACACGAGCAGCAGTCGAGTCCTGAAGAGAATACCAAGGTTCATCGATGAGGTGGCTTCTCTTTTGAAAGACGGGGGCACCATGAAATGTGTTGTCCCTTACATGCGGGAACGGGTCGTAAGGTGGTTAGACGGATAAACGTTAGAAATCAATCCTTAGATCTTTCGAGCATCAAATACCTGGTACTGTGATATGTGAAATACGTTTATCTGTAGCGATTCATTGCCAGAATACTTGCGGAGTAAGTCATTTCCATCAAACCTGAAAGGTAATTTGAACAAACTCGGTACTTATTTCTAAATTCGGAAAAACTAAGAGATGCAGATCAAAATCTGATTGGGACTTAGGCTTGAGTGGATTACCTTCAACAGCTAAGGGTGAAAGCCGCATAACAGTATGTTTTCACAACCCAGAAATCCACAATCGAACTGAGTCTTAACATGAAAGGATTGGGAGCGGTATTTATCAAATATTCCCAGTATCACATCTAACCAAGCTTTAAGTCACAATTTCGTCATTTTCCATGCAAATAATACCATGTTTCTTCTCAGGAATAGTTGACAACACTAAAATCAATTGCACTGTTGAAAATATAAAATTATTGTCGGATTTACCGTTTTTGTATCTTGGCTAAATATTGGTACTCTTAGCTAATTTAATTTTCGATTGAAAAAACTCGAAATTTCTCAAGTTCATCAAAATTTTGTTTTCCAGAGGGCTTTTTCAGGTCACAAACATCGATCATAAAAAATAATCCGGCATCCGTCCCATATAAAATTTAATGGTTTTTAAAACAATATAGGTACTGAAATAAGAATTAAGGTAGGAACACTTAATTTGAAAATACTGAAGTTACAGTAAATTGAGGGAGTTATGACTCCAGGTGTGTCATGGGCCCCCGCAGAGCCCACTCCCCCCCCCCTGAGAATTAGGATAGTATGCATACATTTTTGTCAGGTTTTAGTGTTTTGAAAAATTCAGTATGTCCAAAATTAATAAATATCGGCAATTCCGTTCCAGTTCATTTTGAAGCAAATACATATTACTTTAAAATATTTTTGACTTTTACTTTTTTACCGCAAAGTTTCATACCCCCCAGACCCCCTGGGGAGCCTTCCAACCCCCCCCCCCCCTGGGAAAATATTCTGCGGGCGCCCATGATGTGTGTTTTATGCACACCTTACATAATCGCATTTACAGTCGGTGTCAATTCGATTTGAAGAGCGATAGTATGTAACTATTGATTAGCAAAGTTACACATGTAAGCCAGGACTGTAGTAGGTTCTAATTATGAAATACTCCCAACCAGATTTCCTCACATCATTTACCTAGGAACATGTTTTAAATTATAAGTTCTCAACACCGACATCATAGATATTCGACTATCAAGACTTGATTACTTAGTACTTAATGCAGTTGACTTCATGAGGAACGTTCATGATCTTAAAATACGTTTCTCTTCTACGAAAAGGGACTTTCCATATTGAAAAACATCTGCTAAAATAAGAGGATTTTGAAAAATCGACTAATTTGAATAATGAACATATTAGATTTTATATGAGCGAATGAAAAAGTGAACATTGAAGGTTAATAATTTTTGTCAATGATCTAACTTCAATTAAACATTGTAATCTTCTCTTCGAACTCGTGCAGCCCCCCCCCCCGTGAGGACCAAGTTATGGTTTTTTTCAAACTTTAGAACAATATGCAATATCTATATTATTTTTATATTTTTTAAATGTATTATGATAGACAAAAAATTGTTTAGATCAATCCAATGGAGAGATTGAAATTACCATTGGTGGGTATTTACTGTACCTGATGGAACTCAGTCTGTAGCAGGGCGAGGTGATTTACTTTAAATCACATTTTAAAAGTTTGATATTATTATCAAAACCTATCGAATACCCATTCATCCTTGATTTGGTTGTTTTTTATGGTAACACAATTAAAGTAAGACAACATTGCTATCCAGTAGTATGCATCTTTCGTTTGTGTTTAGATAACAATTTTAGTTTAATTGAAGTGCTAATCAAATACTATCTATGTATCTTCCTCAATAACAATAACGGTCTTTGTAAATTGTTGAAAATAACGTTTGGAAACTTCATACTCCAGGTATTCCTAGTTTCTATTTAGATTTAGTTCCGACTACCACGCCATAGTAGATTGTTAGTTCTTATGAAAAGTTGTGGAACAAAAGTTGTCACTACCGTTGTAAAATGACGAGCGAACCGATTGTTGTATTCGATTTTTGGAATCTACTCATCTTGAAATGTAAACCAACAAATTTTGGAGGATGATAATAAAAAAATTATACAATAAAAATAAAGTTATTGAGTAGAAACAATGACTACTTGGAATTGTGAAGCGTGGGGAGATTTTAATGTATTTTACTGGTGCCTATGTTCACTCAGTTATTTGAAGATAATAGTTTTAAGATAAGATTTAACTAATTTATCTATTTTTAAAAATAATTTTTTTAAAAGTTTTTATTCCGATATTCGGGATCAAAATTAATAATTGGTAAACTTTCGGCCTCTAAAGTGTCATAGTCCTAAAATGAACCTGCGTGTACAAAATCAAATCTCACACGACACAGACACACATGGTTGCATTATAAATCTAGAAACAAATAATAATGCCTAGTTGATGCTTGATACCTTACCCATCTATTTAAGGAAACTGTCCGAATTTTCATCAAATTAATTTGACATTACTTTGATTACTTATTATTGTGAAACATGAGTCGTTTCTCGAAATAAATGATTGATTTTTTTTTCGAGAGCTTATTTGCCACTGGATAAAATCCCAATTTCTGGTTTGGTTATTGGCGCATAGTGTGTACCTAATAGAAACAGATGAAGGGTTTGTCATCCCGATATCCATTAGATCTGAACAACGTACATCCTTTTGACGATAATGCAATTTCTGATGATCACCACTGAATGTAGCTGTCATTAGCGATCGCTCTAATATTCGTTGTCGTCTAATACGGACATACATCATCGTTGGATGTTGATCAACATTTGGTTTAGGGTTCCGACATCAAACCAGTGATACAGTTGCGATGTGGCCGATTTTTTTTATGAGTTTGGTGATACTTTTCCTTGCGAACCACCAAGGGAATTCGACGCCTCTAATTGTGAGTGCTCATCTGATCTCTATCGTGGAAAGCTAGCATTAGCTTTTTCGATTTCCAATGGCTGAGGTTTTCCAGGAAGGATTACCTACTGTTCTAGTAGAGATTTTTCGTATTCATGTCATACCTAGCTCGATAATTTGAAGTTCCAAAAGTTGGAATTAACGTTTTTTAGGGCCGAGTTGTACATATCTTGCTCGTGCACTTTTCTAAAGAAATTTAGTGTTTCAAGTTGTACGTAATTTTTATTATATTCCAAGGATGCTTATGAAATATGGTGGCATGAATTCATTCTTATTAAGATACAATTCTCTTTGTATTGTTTAAATTTCTGTCACTGGCAGTAGCAAATTCTAGTGCTGTCATTCGAGAAACATCCAACCTAATTCACACTCATTTTCCAGTACTAGTTATACAGAGTTTACAGAGGTTAGAATAACCGGTATATGCTGGAGTACCTACCTAATTACAGGTGGTACCTGCCTGCTTCAGTACATATTTTGTTGTGAGACATGAAGGATACAAAACAGGTTTTTCGTGGCATATTGACCTGACACTTTTGGTCAATTAGGTCATGGCAAAAGCGTGTTCCATGATAAAATATACTAATTCGACTAGTGTGTGATGGATATGGTTAGTTGGCCCCTTCCCGATTTTAGAATCTGACGCCTTGGGAGATGAATGGGACGCCTGCAAGCGTTTGAATCATCCTCTCAGCGTGGCGGAGAGTTATATCCGCATTATGCTCATTGGAAGGGGCAACTATACCATTCCTTCACCTCACAAGTGGGTGCGTACATATTCGTTGTCTCCTCTCAGAGTACCCTCGCAGTAACCTTCACAACACGTGTTACAGACTTGTCTCCACTAAAGTCAAATCAAGTAAGAAATGACAAACTAGTAACTGGTCAGGTCCAATAACTTCTATTGAAGTTTATTGAAACGATTAACTCTTTAATTCTTAGAGTTATTTATTAGACATTGTTGCATTGGGAAACCTTAGCCTTTGGCGTTCACCCCCAAATAACCTATGAAAGGCAGATAGAGGGGATTATCGAGCGTCAAAGAAAACTTTCCCATTTTAACTGTGGCCCTTCTGCTGCTACGAGGCCTGCCACCCTGACCATTTATGTTAAGAGGATGTTCTGAATACCTTCATTTTTGAATGACTAGATATCGTAATCAGTGGCGGCTCCTACCCTGTAAAATGAGCTTTTCTCGCCTATATACAGATTTCAACCACTAATATGCAAAGGAGATCAATCTTGTCCGCTTTCTAGGCTTCTCAAAAAACTTCACTAGTAGGGATGTAAATACCTAAAAAAAGAAGGAAATTTTAAAATGATTGTCGAACTTCAGAAAGCCGAACTTTGCGAAAAATCACTCTTTGCTCCACCGATAATTTAGCGAACTCACGTTTTATGGCACTTATGTATTCATCACGTATTTAAAGCTAACACAGTTCATTCACAAGGGTTGGGAACAATCAACTGATAATAGGATAATAGTGTGTTTTGGTGATCCACCCCAGTGTGTGAGCAGACAACTACGTGTGCTCCTGTATAAGCTTCCTGAAATTTGGCGCGCTTTATTTTGGGCCCTCACGTCGGTTCATTCCTTGGACCCGGATCCAAATAACGCTGTGTTCCCCTTCCATTCGGAGTATAGACAGGCTTTAGCTCCTGGACAGTGAAACCCTAACCCCCCTCAGCAAACTGACAACTTAACCATCCTCTCCCGTCCTGAGGCTCTGTTTGGTGCGTGGATTTGAAAGTCTTCGGCTCTTCAATGAGGATTCGTGGGAAAATATTGGACAGTATGATAATATTATACTTATAATATTATTATCATCAGGTATCCATTTCATTTTGGCTAGAGGGTGCAGATGCTTTAAAAGCATGCAGAAGCTCCTGGTCGCAATAAATAGTTATTTTAACTGGTTATGTTAACTGTAACTGCAAAGTTTAAGTTTCATCCCTACTTCGTACCTGCCTGATGGCTTGCAAGCCTTTAACCACTATCCTCCAATCGTGCTGCTTCCATGTCAATGTGGTGGAGATTCTAGGAAATGATAGGATTTTCGGATATAATTATTATACAGTTAAAAATTGACGAAGAATAGGGTACTTAAACACATCCTTGAATGAAATATATAATATATAAATGTAATATATATTATGTTTAAGTGTGCTTGGCAGTGAGGAAATTCCTCGGAAGATTGTCAACTTCCTCAAACTCTTTGAATCTCTGTGGCACATATGAATATCGTCTAAGGCTACTCGTCCACTGGATCAGGAAAGATGCTGTGAAATCAATTCGGCCGAACCCGCACGAAAACGGACGAACGATCCCAACACGTAGTTCGGTGGGGGACCGCGTCCACTGGGCCCGTACCGTTCGTCAGTTTCCATCCGTACAGTTGCGAACTGCGAACTGATCCCGTTTTGCTGGGATCGTAGTTGCGAACAAGTGCGAATTGAAGACGAAAATGGACATCGAAAAGTTAATTCTGCTAGTTAATAAGAATGTATTGAAATGTATCCTTTCTCATTCGAAAATAGGAAAAATGGTGGACATCGTCGATTTGAAGATCATGCCAAAAATGAGAAAATTCCCAGAACTCTTTCTTTTGGCGTATATTCACTAACATTTTCCGTCCAGGTTGAGACCGCCTGCGCTTGATACGTCAAGAATCAAAGGAGAGAACTCCAAAGCAAAAAGCTCTTCATCAGAATCATCAGAAAACCCGTTCCGAAGAGCCATCTCGTCTACTAGGAATCCGGACGAATACTGATGCAATGGACGAGAGGCATTCGACCGATGTCTGACGAACGACGTTCGTCCGAATTCGTTGTTTCGCACTTCGCAGCTTTCCTGATGTAGTGGACGAGAAGCCTAATGGTCGTTGAGGAAGAACTCAAATTTTCCAACTCATGTCAAGAAGCATCATTTTTGCCTAGAAGGCCGTTAAGTCCGAAATGTGTTGTTCTGCGCCTCTTTGCAATGGGCGGAATCAAATCAAAGTTCGAAGTCAGTTTACTTCAATGGCTTTATAGATTCACGATTGAGGAACCAATTTTCCAATTTCATGGATTGCCCTTTTTTTCAAAAAATCATCATTTGCTATTAGCCGAGGTAAGTTTTAGTGTACGTTTGACACAAAAAACTGTTATCAAATCCTCTAGTACTGTACTGACTATCAGCAAGGAAGATGCAATTTTCAGCACTCATCAGGAGGCATTTGATCTGCATCCTACCCTTTAAGACTAAAACTTTGTAAGTAAATAGCCCGCTAGAGCTCGCAATTCACACAAATTCCTCAACTGTACTATTGTATGAGTTCTTGTCGCAACTGATGGTTTGCCTAACAATAAATAAATTTCATGAATCCGATTGGTGAGTCAGTAGAGAGGAATGACCCTGATTCTAGTGTATGTTTATAATACTGCAAACTAGTGAAATAGGTTGTTGTGTTTTCAATCTCTCTTTAGTGTTGGTTGCAATCTAAATCCTAAAATACACATTTGCCTCGCAGGGTCCAGCTGAAGTACTGATTAAATTCACGGAAAAGTGTAAACTGTCCCTACCGACGTTGATTGACCTGAATTTTCGGCTTTACTCGAGGAAAGGAAAATCTATTTTTCAAGTTAATTCCACGTTCCCGTATAAATTTTCCGACGATTTAGGAGTAAGTACTCACACCTTCTTGTAATACCCAATTTAATTTCAATGATAACTATATAGTTGTGTTACCGATGAATTTTCTGAAAGATGTGTTCAACACTTATAATTTTATGTACCTTTTTATACTTAATTCATTCTCAGTACGTTCTTATTGTTTTTACCATGGCGGTACATACTTTTACAATGCCTTAGTTAACTTTGCAGAGGAGAAGGATTCAAACACCATTAAAGACTTGATACTTTTCAGGATTTTATCAATAAAAAGTTCTGTTGAAAACAATAGTAGGTAATTCATTGAACAAATAGTTGAATACAACAAACATCGAAAGTGAACAAAATATATCACTAAGATAAATACATATAACCCCTCCCACCCTTCTTTTTAAATGCTGTCCTGGGATATAATCTATATTCAACCTCCAACTGAGTTCTTAGTGAGATCGTACAGACGGATTTATTTTATTTTTGTTTCCCAATCAGATGTGCGGTCGCATAAGTATTTATTAAATTTTCACGTTCATTAACATATCACAATACACAAGAGAACAAGTTGTACTAAGTGAAAATATTTGAGCGCAGCGAAATGTTTTTTTTATCTCAAGAAACTAGCCGAGCTACCGCGAAACTATGTTATGAATCATCAGAAAGCGTTAGAGAAATCCAGAATTGTTTAAATACTTGAATCATATTTGTGTATTATGTTGTTGACATTAATTTTCGCCAACCTTTTCCCACAACCAAATAGTTGAACCCCCCCCCCCCCGATTTGGATTTATTATTATCAATAACGAACCTTTACAATCGAAAAAATTGTTGTTTCACACTTCAAAAATCAGAGATTTTTTTTTTTTGGACTAAAGTTAGTGACGTGGGTGAAAAAATTACAAGTGGCTCTAGTAGAATCTCATTTTTCATCAAAGGCTGAAATGTTACAAAATCAGAAAATCGAAAACTTTCGAAATAACACTAATGTTGTTATGTTCGCTATTGATAAACATCCCTTCAATGAATCGATTGAGCCCACCCAGGCCGCTTTATATTCATCCTTTTGTACTCACTAAGGGCTAGGATTATAACAAAAAGAACAACGTCAGCCCAAAGTGAATGTGAGTGGCCTTGCACATAATAAAAATTGCCTATCACGTAATTTGTGGCAAACAATTATTGTGTCGCAACTAGGAGATTGGAAAAGTTTTAGGTAAATTTGCGGATTTTCATTTATGACGATGTATCATCTTAGATGTATCTAGAAATCAATTATAAGGATTGGATACACACTGATCAACTGGAGGAGCCTTGTGGCTTAATTATTTCCTAACCGATCTATGTACTTAATTTGTAAATGGAGAGGTCTTCAAGGCGTCTAGAATGGAATAGGGTACATAACCGATTTATAAAAGGAAATTTTATAGCAAGCGAGAAGCGAATTAGAGCTATTGACTCTAACATTTGACAGGTGAAGCCCCGTTTTAGCCAGCAGAAGAATTCGTAAATTTGAATTGTCGTTTCTGGCTGATGACGTCTTAAGCCTCAGTGGCAACCCTATTTCTACTAACCCATTTCTAAAATTTGTTGTCTAACGAACGAATAGTCTGTAGATTGCGTAACGAATTCTCAAAGTGACTGTTTAATTGTTTCGACTGTTCAAAGGGCTGTCAACAGTCAAGACAATTAAAAACGGTTTAGTAGAGTACCAGTTATTTGAAGATTATGATTGGGAAAAGTAGACGTCTCTGCCATCTGGACTCCAAAAATACTCAGGGATTAAAACTCTTTTGAAGTGGATACAAATTAGTATTTCATGCTTTAAAAAAATATTTCACTGGCGGAATTCGAATTAGTCACCACACCTATACACCCCATTACAAGGTAGGTAATCGCCGAGTTTAGATAGTTAACCGTAGACTACATCTAAAGAATAGATCAATGGTTTAGGAAGAATGGACTATATAAATAGTTGCATTTTTTTTGCAATAATTTGCAGCATTTTTAAATATTCACGTGGTGTGCCACATTTAACGTCTTCATCACTCGAATAGGAGAGCAGGAGAAGAATAGGAAAAAGAAGAGTAGGTATGTCTGTTGGAATCGTTAACAATGAGTTTTGCTTTACAGTACGCTGTGAACGTGGCAGTGAAAAGAAGCGGTGCGTGGAAACCGAATTTCATGAAGCTCCATGGAACAGGAGTGTGTACGTTTTTGAAAGAAGCGTCTCCAGAATTCTTCAAAGTATTGGCTGAGTCGTTCAAGGCACCAGAACCCGCCAAATGCCCTTTACCATCGGCAAGTAGCTTCGCTCATTTAAACGGAATGCTTTATCATTATTAAGGCCGGGACGTACCTGCCCTGCACTCTTCCGATGCAGCTCCGATTATGCTGTCGGATGGGTGTCGGACAGGGCAATGTATTCGAACTTGAAGCGCTGTGGCTCCGATCCTACCGATCCCACTCCCGTCCGACTCCGATTTCGCTTCCGATCCTGCACCGGAATCGGGATCTATTCGTTGTCCAGCTTGCGAGAAGGGTGCAGGACGGCCGCGCTCTTATTCTAAAAGCTCCAGTGAATTTGTTCGTGCCGTTTTATGGTGGTTATCCCAAACTAAAATAAATAACAATGTCTATCAAACCGGAGGAGCTAATTGAGTGTGTGAGGGAATATCCGGTACTGTACGGCCAACCCTTTTATTTACTTTTGCTTCCAACAAGTTGAAAGAAGACATCGACATTCTAAAATATTGATAGAACTTGGTTTCATCGTCCATCAGATGAGGTAGCAACGTTGAAAACTCTCCTTCTAGTCCAGTCATATTAGACAATTTTTTTGCCAAACATTGCAAAAAGGACTGTAAACTTCCTTTTTGAATATGTTGTTAGGGTTCACCCAGATAGTACGAATCTAGATTTGCAGGCCTGAAAACCGCGAGCGACGGGAGTTACAGCCGAAAAACCACGAAATTTTCGCACAGTTTTCAGTTTTTCGCAAAAAAGTCACCAAAGGTCCAAAATTTTGATGAACAAAGACTCGGGACCCATGATGCAAGAAAAAAAGTTAATACTAGATAAAACCCCTTCTAGTAAAGTCGACACTTTCACAAAAATATCATTGGAAGGTAGTCCATTAGTTTCAGAGATCCTACTCATGCAAATATTGGCAAATTTTTCTATGCAACAAAATTCACCATGAGTGAAAATTTTAAGAGTTTTGGTCTATTTTCGATCGAATAGTCTAGAATCATGGATGTAAATGCCCATTCTACAGTGGCTTGAGTTGGGAATTTTAATAACATAGATATCTGCCTAATATCAGAGACATTTACAAAGAACATCACTTTAAAATAAACGGAGGACTGCTATCATAGCTCTTTTTTTAGCAATAAAGCAAAGAAAACCAGAATATGTGCTGTTCAAGGAAAAGTTGAATAATGTTGAGTATTATAATTTGTAAACATACGAATATGAAACTTGAGACAGAAATGTTTAGATATTTAATTACTATCATTTTATCTTGAAACTTCAATTTAGATGTTAAAACATTAAATGCTAATGCATTTAACTATTGGGAAACCATCATTAAATGTTTCAATGCGATAAACACATATTTCAGTTACTACAAATAACTCAAAGGACAACTGTCCCAATAATGGCGTTTCTATAAATAATTAAGTTAAACAAAAATCTCATGATGATAAAAAACCCCCGATGGTCTTAAAATGCAAAAGCGACTGTAGATGAATGTCCTACAACTTCATTCCTCACAAGTTTACTGTAGAATGACTATTTACACCAATATATCGGTCGAAAATAGACCAAAAGTTAAAATTTTCACTTTTTGGAAAAATTGGTCAATATTTGCAGATCTGTATCTCTGGAACTAATGGAGCTACAGAGGCCAATTACGTCTCAAATTGTAACAAATTTTACTGGTTTAACATTCGAAACCATGAGAGTCTTTTCTCATCAAAAGCTCCTTTGGTGACTTAACCAATCCGAAAAACTGAAAATGTGCGAAAATTTCGTGGTTTTTAAGTTGTAACTCCCGTCGCTAAATCATTTTTCAGGCCTGCAATTCTAGATTCGTACTATCTGGGTGAACCCTAACAACATATTCAAAAAGGAAGTTTACAGTACTTTTTGCAATGTTTGATGTTTTAAATGACTGGCCTATTCTTCAGGTCTGCTTTTCTAAGCATCCTGCACCCAGAATCTACGTTTATTTTGGTTCTTCGTCACCAAACACCTTCCATTCTTTGCAAGTGCCACCATGGCCAAATCCCTGTTGCTAAAATTCTTCAACATTTTCTTTCACAGTCACAGAACACTGTTAACATTCGAGAGGCGACTGGCGGTCGGAATGAAGCTGGACGTGGCGAGGCGGGACGAATGTGACCATCCCTTTCTGATCCCGCACCGATCCGATTTTGCCCCGAAGCTGGATCGGAAGAGTGCAGGACATGTGTGTCCCGGCCTTTAGGCTTCGTCATATTTTTTGAAACGTTTTAAGAACGGATTATCAATTAATTTGATAACACAGTCGTTTCAGCACATTATTTCTCATAGTTCCAATCATTCCTTCCACTCACGTGAATTTTACCTACAAAAGGATACCCCATGTACCATTGTTCTTAAACCAGTGCATTATCCAACATGCCAACTCTGCCAAATATTTGGGTATGACCCTGGACGCAAAGTTGAAATGGAAGGAACACGTAAAGAAAAAAAGCAAGAGCTGCAAATCAAATTTCGCAAACTTTATTGGATTATGGGGCGATACTCACAACTCAACGTTTATAACAAAATTCTTCTGTATAAGACATTGCTAATGCCTATTTGGACTTATGGCATCCAACTATGGGGCTGCACAGCAAAATCTAACATGCAAATGATTCAAACTTTCCAAAATAAAGTACTGAGGTGTGCAGTAAACGCTCCCTGGTACATCAGAAATGACGACCTCCATAAAGATCTCAGAGTGGAAACCGTAAGAGATACTGCGAAAAAATTATCTCGAAGACATGAACAGCGGCTTCACGCTCATACTAATTTGGAAGCCATTCAGCTTCTTGACAACTCCAGTACTATTCGGCGCCTGAAGAGGACCAAACCCTTGGACTTGGGATGCTGATACCGATGTGATAGTGTAGTGTGGTGCTAGTTAGTGAACTCTCACCATAAAATTGAGTAATTATGGTATAGCTAAATAACTTGATAGGTAGTTACTTACTGTATTTGAAATTGAGAAATAACATGAGATAACTTTAGAGCTTAATTCAAAGGAATACATTTTTCTTACTAACATAGTTTTGAAATTCCAGGGGGTGATGAATTTCAACTTCTCTAATCTTGACCCCGTCGGTGCTCTAAGTAAGTTCGGTATAAATGTTGTTCCTTACGGTGAATTCAGACTGTCATTGAACATCACTAACAAAGGAGATGTGATTTATTGTTGCCGATCTTACGTGGATTTTGTACCCAAAAAAACTCGTGGAGGATAAAGAACAATTTGTTTTTAATAATGTAATAGTAGTATTGTAATGAAAAACTGTATTTTATGGTCTAATAAAGATTTGCATACAATATTTAGGCAACATTAATAAGATGAAAGAATTACATTATTCTTTGGTCTATTGAGTTCAGAAATGTTAATCATACGCATTTCTGAATTAATCCTTAGTTAATCTATGGAACAAGTGGACTTAATACAGAACTAACCGATTGGACCTTGAGATGGCTGACAGCGTCCCTTTATTTTTGGGTCTTTCTGCAATATATACAATGTGTCCCAGTAACTACGCTCCACCCCCCCCCCCCTTATTTTCTCTAATTGCGGACGAAAAAAAATCGGACTAACTGTATTCTTCATAATTTTTTTGCGTAGAGTTCAAAAATGACGAAAAAGCGCAGCACGCAACCGCGCAATCATGCACAACTAAGATCAACTTTGTTTTTTCAGATAGAAACCCCCATTTTTTATTGCAGATTTCGAACTCTACTGAAAATTTCATGAACATTTGGATCCTCAATCGATTTTTTTGACCGCTCAGCGAGCGCTCAAAGATGCGATGCGCCAAAATTGAGATGAAGGTAGTCCTCAAAAGAGGCACATGACTAAGCACTGTTTTTAAACGCTGAATCGCGTGTTGATATCCTTTTCTTGATTTGATTTCATTTTACTGCATTTACAGCCAAAAAACGTCTGCCAAGTGGGTGTGGCACATAGCTTCCTCGTATCCATAACATGACTGTATAGAGTATGCAATATTGTTCGATCCAAGCTCGAGGCTAAAACTTTATTTTCTCTTTATTACTCACGAGGACCTTCTACACATCAAACCGAACAATCCCTAAAAATTTCATCGAAATTGGTCAAGAACTCCCGGAGTTATGCGTGTAACAAGGATTTCACGTTTGCGCATGCGCAGAGGCTGCTATTGATCCGGGGGTCATGGAACCTATAGGGGACCATCTACACCCCAACCCGCACAATCCCTGAAAGTTTCATCAAAATCGGACTATAACTTCGTGTAGTTTTGCCCGTTACAAGGATTTGCTGACAGACAGACAGACACACAGACAGACACGGAACCAAAATTGTTCAGAAAGGTCTAAAACGCAAAATGCGAGTGGAATTTTTGATTTTGGAGACAAAAAAATTTTCACATTCCGAAAGTGAAAACAATGCATCCGCTACCTTGGTAGACTCGAAAGCAAAAGTTTTTTATTAGGAGGAAATCATTGATTTTCCGTGGAATCTTTTCCGAATATTGTTCCCTTCACGAATTATTTCTACTTCTTGCAGCTAGACAGAGGCATTGCTTCTTAGGTACACTTGGAAACATGCAGAAATCCAAACGAAATTTAACAAATGAAGGATAATCTGCAGCATCCCAATTGTTCAAATTTGATTCACGAAACTATTTTTATATCCAAATGGAAAAAAAAAAAACACACACGGTGTAAGAGGGTCTTTGGGATTTCGATTTTTTGACACATTAATCGTTATACAGAATCCCTTGAAGTTGATTCGTCAAGATTTCGAGATTACTGGCACGTTCCGGATCGATGTTCTTAATAATAGTAAGAATGAATTAATGTGTGTGTGTGTGTAGTGTGTGTAGGTATTTGTTTGATTTACATAGAAATTAGTTTCTTGAATCTAATGAGACCACCCCAGTTACAGTACGATCATGCTTACCAATCGAAAGGTGTTCTCTGATTTGAAGAATGAGCGTGGATAATATAAGGTGGCTAGCGACAACTCCAGAGCATGGAGGGCACTACATGCAGCCATTTCGCGGCCTCCCTAGCTTCAATTAAATTAGTTAGCAGACCCATTCTTTTTGGCTGTGTTTTTCAATTTTATCTTGTTAAATTTCAGTTGTTCTATTCGTGGGTTTCTTTTTCTAGTAAGCACTGTGTGAAGAATTCACCTATGTAACACAGAATTATTCCCTAATAAAGAAGGGCCAAGCCGACCAGGTAGCGTCGCCCCTTCCACCCTCCTCCGAAGGGAGCAGGGTAGAAGGGGATCCCTATCCATATACATATAAACCCGGCCTGCGAGCCGGAAGGATATAGTCGGTGGAAGCCCTAGCAGCTTTAACCAAAACCCTGCGTTCTCATTTCACTTTACCTAACCTTGCCTTGGAGTACTGTGCTCGGTCAGTTAGTCCTACCTATTATCCTTTCCACTGAGGTGCTGTAGCCTCGAGAGACGGGTATCGAATCAGCACCCAAAACCTCTCCTCCGTAGCAAGCAAAGCAAGCAAACAAATTTGGTGCTTCGGACGCTCGCGGTCGGCATCGCCAACTTTGTGCGCTACTCGTCTTCTTCTCCTCCTATCCAGCTTCTCTTGTGCACTTCTCGCCATATCGCTTCTTATCCAGCAAGCAGATTCAGTTCTTCGCTCGCACGCGGCTGGCACCGCAGACTTTGCGAGCTAACTCCGTCAAACACGCCAAAAACCTCAATTTGACTCAACAAACCGAAAGGGGTAAAAACGTAAGCGAGTATCCCTTCAGGAAAGGAAGTTAAATAGTAGGCGAATTTCCCTTCAGGAATCCCCTACACACTCTGCCTACACAGTCCAGTGGTAGTTTCGTGATCCGCTAAGGAGGGATATCTAATTTTGAAACAATAAACCTTTGTGTAATAATTCGCAGAATTCTATATTAGGTATTGCGTGGAAATAGTCGAAGCTTTTCATTAACGTCTTGTTCATTTGGTTCTAATTGTAGTAATTTTACCTATTTTCTTTCAGTAGTCACCCGGACATTCTAGATTCATCGAGATTTAGCATGGACCCCGTTTAATAGTTATCGATTATTAGTACTATTATTATTATTAATATGAGCCCGTGACTGTACTGCTGGTTGCCCGTGGCTATCTACTCGTAATGCTGAGATAATAAGCCTTTGAATGATAATATGCAGCGTTTCGGTTTGTGATCTTATCAGACACATCAGTGGCCATTCTGTTTCCTTGGTTGGAATCATAGCAACCAGTTAGCCCAGTCGATTTCCTTATCAAAATCGATCTTTCCCTACTTCCTGCAGATACAAAGATCTAGGGCAATAATTGAATATTTTGATACCAAGCACTGTCATCATCGTTGGCAGTCGTTTCCGCCATGAATTGAAGTAGTTACAACTACTATCTGCATTGTAATGGTAGCTCTAACTTTCGTTTAAAATCCAAGCCCTTTAATCATCCTTCTCCGTAACTGACGTGCATCTTGTATGTCAATGTTTAGCGTTTCCCCGTTTGAACAGAATTCATGACTGTTTTCTCCTAAATGATATGTAACACTATGACATACATTTAGACCGAGTAACTGTCAGAACAATTTCCATCGCTTTAAACAGATATTTCTATATTCACAACCACTCCAAAATGTGTACAACATTTTTTGTTATATTAAAACATAATTTTAAAATAAGATGAAGAATTGAGTCATAACAAGATGAAAAATGGAAGGGGAATACACGTATACAACTTTGTACTTATTTCAAACAATTGCTGGTAGATGTTAAAAATCATAATTTTTTTCAGCTCCAGGCTACTACCCCCTCCCCGTAACTCAGCCACTGCTATGTTTATCGAGTAGTATAAACTTGAATTTTTGCAATAAGTTTGTTTGCCGACATTTTTTAGAATAACGCTTTGATGAATCAAGCTGATCAACAATATTGTCCAGTTCTCTTGCCCAATGGTTATTCAAGGAGTAGCTCCAATTGAATCAGGATTCAGACTCTTCTACAAGAAGAAAGACATACTAAACTATCCATCTATTTTTTTTTTTTTGAATACCTAAATTGTCCGATCCTTAAAGATAACTTTTGTTGTGAGTACGCCAATTGGTCTTAAATAAACTTCTTCCACCAACGTCGACATAGCTACTCCAGCATTCAGTAATTAATGTTCCAATAGCCCAGTAAAGACGAAGATTTATAAAATGGGCCTTTGTTCTAGATCACTTGTATCCGAATCAATCTTGTTCATGAGCTGTGTTCCTTGTTGATTCTCCAGCCCGTTCCTTGTGATGTAAAACTGTATTGTTGTTTCAAGTTTTAATATGTGTAAAATCCGAAGCTCAAATCAAAAAACTGGTCCGTTCGCCTTCCATCATCTGGTACTTTTGACCGGAACACTGAACCAAATGTACTTAACGGAACTTGCGTTAATAATCGTATTTGGGGTCTAGTTGGGACTGCATTCTCGGCGATACTCTCAGTCAATCCTAAGGGGTAAAGTCAATAGCTGAAATAAGTATTATTGGTGTAATAATACACACTTTCGAAAAATCACCAATGTTTCTATGTTGGTTATGAATCGAATGAGCCTAACCGGATCGCTACACGTTCATCCGCTCACTCCCCTTAAGAGCTTGTACTTCGACAGAAAAAAATACCGTGAACGTGATTGTGAATGTGAACGTGGTTGGACCTAATCCTAAAAATTCCCGACTATCGTGCGTAGATCGAATCAGCTGATGCAATAACAATGGAAATTTGTTTTCAAGAATTACTTTTGAAATCGAGTTTTCTTGAAGACTAACACGAAGGACTATATGAAGTTTTTGAATACTTATGATAAAGTAAAATAGAAAAAAAAGTGTAAACTAATAAAAAGGTGTAAACCAATACATATAATTGTAATTAAAATTTAATGACATGGCTGTTTAATGCCAATAAAAGAAAGGAAAAAAATACTTATGATTTTGTATAGCTTTTCCAAGTCAGATTCAGAAATTTTTAAACCAATTTCAGAATTTTCCATTTCAATTTCAGACTTTTCCATTTCAATTTCAGAATTTTCCATTTTAATTTCAGAATTTTCCATTTCAATTTCAGAATGTGATCAATATCCGGGTGGGAGCGTTTTATGAAATTGAAATTGAAAATTCTGTAATTAAAATGGAAAATTCTGAAATTGAAATCGAAAAGTCTGAAATTGAAATGGAAAATTCTGAAATTGGTTTGAAAATTTCTGAATCTGACTTTAGAAAAGCTATACATGTGAAACGTAGGTAGGTGTTTAATTTCATCCGTTTGGTCTATTCGTTGATTTTTACGTCGCGTCCATATGTAGTATATTGGATCATTGTGGGTGTTTTGATATCGGCTTTTAGTTCGTGCACTGGTGTTTACGTAGTCAACGGATTCTTTGGGACATCTAGAAGTCAATTACAAGGTATGGAGACACGAAGATCAGCAGAAACACCCTTCAGGCTAATTCCTTCTTAATCGACCTAAGGTGCTTAAATATAAATAATTCTCCACGATTAAATGCTGCACAATCCCTCCCCCTCTCTACCTGTATTTGCGTTAATATCATTTTCCGATCTCAACTAATATTTAAAGATTGGATCCGTTCCTAAATGCCACTACATAACAGCAACACGTTATTTGGAAAGCGATCAATAGCTCAGAATTGTGTTTTCTCAATTTTTGAGTTCTTTTAAGTTGGCTATTCAATTTTTCAGTCCTGTGACCGTAATATGGGCAATGTGTTTAATTGAATACCGAAATGTGTGTGTGTGTTCTTTTCTTAGAAGGCCCGTTTCGGTAGGAACCATGATTTGCAAGTCAGTGCTGAAAGCATTTCATCTTATAGTATTGTGCTTCGATTGTGGTTCGGCTGTTTCGGTTAAGGCTGTTCGAAGATATTGAGTTATAAATATAATTCTGAAATAATGAACAGTGTGATAATTAGCAGCATTCCTATCATTTCTTAGTTATTCTAAAACACTTGAATTATTATAAATCTGGCTTAGCGATATAAATATCACATTGGGTACACAGGGTTCAAGATGGAAAGTTTTTCTTTGCATTTATTTTCTTGCACAAGTGAATATTTTCAGATTTTTTCTCGAGTGGGACGGCTACAAAAATGATCTTATCCTGCTTATTTAACGAAAATCTGTTTAAAACTCTGCTTAACGATTCTGTAATGGTTACCTTTCTGAATAGTTTTTGAATTTTTTTTCTGAAGGCGCGTCTGACTATGGTGATGGTGCGGTTCAATACATTGACGTTCGCGAAAGGACTCTCATGATCCAATAACATTTCATGGACCGACGGATTCCCATAAATTTGTGGACCGTAATCCTCTGATTCGCTTGGTGGTATAATAGTGTAAGGTTGAGGTAGCAACAAACATGCAGTTTCCGGGAACAAACTTTGGATTTGCAATGGCATTTGATTTTCTATGTGGGAACCGTAATCCTTCAGCTTCCAGATATCCATTATTTCTCCCATCCTCCAACCCTCTTCGGCTCTTTCGAAATCCCAATCCGATCTTCCAGCTAGCTCTCCTCTAGGCTCATCTAATGTAAAATGTGGATACCTCTGTCTTTCAGCTTTGTTAGGATTTGGATTTGCTGATCTTCTTCGATTCAAGTTCATTGAGTGAGAAACAGAAATATTCTGATAACTTCTCGATTTGATTTTGAAGGGACGAAAACGTCTGCCGTTTGTCTTGGCTTGTGTCAAAAAATCAAAATTGTTTTCAACTACCTCATGATCAATATTCCTGACTGGTTCGTCACTGTGTAGTTTACTACATACAGCTACGTTAAATAAGCTCTTTGGTCTTTCTGTACAATTGGAATCACGAATCGGGATACCGCTTGAGTTTTTCCCATTTCCTGCCCCAATACTCTTCAAATAGAATTCTTCATTCAAGTTAGGTACATCTAAATAATCTACGGTTTCTTTCAGTTCAACTCCGTTTTCCAACTGATTCTGTACTATAGAGTCCATATGAACATTATCTAACCACCTTTTTCGTTTGTCTACGAATCGTTTATGAGTTGGATCGAAATTGCCGTAACAATGATTATTGGAACCTAATGTTTCTGACATCTGCTTGCCAGGCACCGAAAATGTGTTTGATATGAAGTTCTCTACATCATTTTGAAAACTGATATCACTTTGAGTGTAGCTGCTCACAGTTCGATTACTACTGTTAGAATTCTTACTCATCAAAAATTTTCCTTTGTAAAGGTTCATGACCTCGATTTCAGATTTAGTCTCAAACTTTATGTTATCATGATAATATCCTGTTTGGCTATATTGATCAAAGCAAAGAGCATTTTCATCACCACATCTTTCGTCCTTCATTAAGTATGACTTTTCAGACTTATTGTAACCGTTTTTGGAACAGTAATTGTTTTTCAGCTGTCTTTCAGAACCCTCAACGTGAGAGCTAAATAAATCTAAATTCCTTTTTGATGATTTCCCATGATAATTTGTGTCGGTGATCTTTTCATTTTCATATGAATATTCTTTACTGCCGTGTTGGGTTGAAGAGAGGTCGAAATATTTTTCCTTCGTCGCTCTACCTCCGGCTGAGGTACTCGATTCACCAATCGATTTAAAAAACGCACCATTTATCACCTTGGCATTTGAATATTTACAATTTTCATCGGGAACAAAAAGAGAATTGGCATGAGGCTCGTATAATTTGTACACCAAATAAGGCATACGGTTAATTCTTGTGCCTTCATCCGGTGACCTATTAAATTTGAAAATACTCCCATTTCTATAGAGTTGGTTGAAATCACGTTGAAGCAAATCAATGCGCCTTTGACCACACAATACAATTCATAAGCGGATTTTGATAATGAAATTGGCACGAGTTGTTCGGTTTTGAACTTTGAATACGACTAACGTTTGAGGCAGATTTTCTATCAACATTCTGTCCGCGCCTCAATGGGCAATTGAAAAAACACCGCGGTACTTCAAACTCAGTTAAATTGAGATCCTCTTGTGGAAGTTCCATCTTGTAAGATTCGTCGTCACTATTTACCTCGACAATGTCATCACTACGTTCCTTAATTGTTTCATCAGGATTTTTCTGATCATATAAAAAATAAAAACGACTGTTATTAATCATCTCCTCCTTCCTTTTGTTAGTTTCACCATGTCCCTCGTTCTGCGTTAGTCTATCTCTCATGTAACGACAAGTTTGTTGTTGAGCTTCCAGTTCTTTTTTCTTGCCAGTTTTGTCACTCTTCTCGTTTTTTATATTTTTATTACGGTCCGTGTTAACTGTGCCATAACTTTCTTTTTGGCAAGCTAGCAATGGAAAACCTCTGTCGTTAATCACTTGCTCCTCTCTTTTGTCAGTTTCCTTACAGTTCTTCATTGTTGTCCTATTATTTGTCAGGTTAACTTCTTGGCCATTTTCTTCAGAGAAACCTAGCATCGAAACACTATCTTTGTACATCTTTTGCTCATCCTCGTTGTTAGTTTCCAAGTTTTCGCGGTGAACGGTCCGCCGCAAAGAAGAATATCCATCAGATTCCCCTTTGATAATAATTCGCATCGATCTTTTATGAACAGATTCGTTGATGTCGATATTACAGTCATGGACTCTGATTTCAACCTTACCATTGTCCAAATCGTTAGAATCACTCACGTCCTTTGTTAACGCATTTGTTTTCAAATGAATCCCATAATCCTTTCTATTGAATGTAGCGGGTGGAACCATCGAAATTCCATTTTCAGAAGTTGATATGGAGGACATCTTCCGAAGTAGATTCACTGAAAAGTTGTCTGGTGGTTTGCAACAGTTCAGTGTTGGTTCTCGACAAGGCACAATAATTTGGGCAACTGCCGTTTTACTCAACCTACTCGATGAACATACATTTCCTCTATTGGCAACTTCATTTGGTTCATATAATTTTATGAATTCAGGGGATCTGCAAAAATCGCGACGTTCATGAATGATACTGACGTCTAGATCTTTGAGTTTTTTCTGTTGTCCTGAAGAGCATCCGTTGTTGAGCCCCTGTAAATCGGTTTTCTGGTTAAAGCACTTGAAAACAGACAGCACACAATTTCTGGTAGATGCTTCCTCAATTTTCGATGGTTGATGGTCTAACCCAGCTTCGATATCTTTCATTGTTTTATAAATGGCGTCATCCACAGCAGGATCGACGGACATCAGAAATGAACCGTTGTACCTCGAGCCAGTTATTTTAATCAAGCACTTCGGCGTTTTCGATTTACGGACCGTTGCAGAGCAGGACATTTTATTAGGAATGCTTATATACTTGGACTTATTTCTCTTCAATACATTCTGGTTCTTCTCTACAACTGAACAAAAAAAAATCATATTTTACTATTTCAGCTTAAGTATTTTTGTAGATCTCTACTGATTAACATTTGTTCCAAAAAAAGTAAAAAAAGCATAATATCCCGCTACACTTTTAATTAAAATATGGTCTTTGATAAATGGCATAAAGAATTTGAAAAGGAATTGAGAGACGGCAAATGACGACTCTTAAGACATTGAGAACCTCAGCGGTAATGTACCGTCCTCGGAATAGACAGCTTCTCCTTTTCACCCCTATCAGCTGGTTTCTCTGGCTAATAATGTTATCATTAGTGCGGAATTCTAATTATAAAGGATACGACAAGATCATTACGTAATTGCTGGAATGAAAGAAACCAAAAAATAATTAGGGATTGTAGTGAAGGTTGAATAAGCCCTTGAAACATTTCTTAGCTCCTATGGAACAATTTTCCCCATTATAAGGAACTTCCATTTTATCTGGTTCACATTTTATTCAGTGAGTTTATAGTTGTTTCTGATTGCATCCAACTTGGCTTACCAGACGTGCGATTCCATTGACCCGGCTCTGGTAATGGTACCTTCATTTTGATGGATTATGATTGGCAGATTGGTTTACACAAGGTTCTGAAACAACAAGCGTAATGCACTTATGTTAACGTGGAATCAGACTCAGGAGTTTCAACATGGAAATATGGCATTGGGTATCTTAGATTTCTCTTGAATGAAAGATGAATGTATTTATGAAAAAGTGCTTAACTGGGAAGCGTACAGTTCCTGCAAAATCTCGATCCAATTGTTGAAAAAACAGATTAAGATTAACTATCTCCTGTTCAAAGAAAAATTATTTGCATTGAATACCGAGCCTGTAATTGAAGTAATAAACTACAAGAAGACCTGTAATAATATACAAGATTCTAATGGTGAAAACATTTGTCATTTAATACTGTAAGTTACTAAGGATGATTGAATTTAATCACTCATTTAACCTAGAAATCAGTTACTTTTGGTTTATTATTCAATAATAAACCACTGTAATCGCTCTTGAAAAAACAAATTCTAACCCCCCCCCCCCCCCCCTGAAAATTTCATGGTTTACGTTTCAAAGGGTGTAGAATCCGAATCTGCAATAAAAATTTCCGTCCCTCCGCCGTACGCCGTACGCAAGATTTCTCCCAAACGGCTGAAGCAAAAAAGCTGAAATTTTTAGGAAAAATCCATGTTGGTCCGTCGACGCCCCAATTCTTGAGCCAGCTCTCTCACTTAATTTAAAGTGCCCTTTGAGGGTTGCCAAAGTTTTGTAAAATCCGTAAAAACCCCAAAAAAGTCAAGGCGGCCCAAATTTGGACTCTTTTTGAAGTACTTTCCACGAGGAATCAAATGAGCCCCTCCCCAAGGGATAGTAGAAACCAATCTGGGACGCTTGGGAAAAACCAACGGCACAAAGCACCTTGGGAAATTCGGAGTCCTTTAAAGGCTTTAAATAGTTTCACATAGGAACAATGGCGAGTATGGTCCCGTCAGCTGCGGGCGTTGAATACGAGTCAAGTGTGGTTTTCATGGGGTAATGACCCAAACACCGAAAAACTCTTCTGATCCAAAACCATTTCAGATGCATCTGAACAAGTAGATATGTATACTTTGTTGCAAAAATTTAACAGCAAGGGTATATATATATGAGGAAGGACATGCCCTCATAAAGTGTCGAAAGTTCTCCCCTGTTCCCTCCCGAGAAGACGCAAAAGGCTTTGATTTAAAGTGAGAAAAGCTCTCGCAGAAAATACAGACCAAAGAGCAGCGTGTGCGTATTGGTTGCTGTCGTATATTTTGTGTGTGTGACCCTTTGATCACGTAAGTGAGTGGAATCGAAGGTACCTCGCTCCAGCCCTAGCGGCCACCCCTCACTTAATTTACTCGTCTTTTCTCTTTTTCAAAGCAGCCCCAACTTCCCCGAGCCTTCCTTACTCCTTGAATATTCTTGTGAAAGAACTTTGTTGACATCGCTGCAACGTTTTCTTCTATTGATGTTTCTTATGTACGACTAGTCCAAAAGGAGCTCAAAATGTAACGAGTTTTTTTTTCTTTCTTCAAGAGATAAGAAAGTTGGGGGAAAGAAGAGTTTTATTGCCTTGAATGAGAGGTGGAAGAGCAGGTTGGTAGTCAACCATTTGTACTTTCCCAGAGAAGAAAGAAAACTGATGACTAAGGGATGGAGTTATGAGTGTAAAACTTCCTTTCTCACATCCTAAAATAATGAAGTCAATGTCTTTAGAACGCGAAAAACGCCTACAATACGGATGGAGGACTTCGACTTTCATAACACAACTGTAAAAACGATTGAAGTATTTTTTTTATTTTGAGGATCTTATGGTGCGTAAATGTGTAATAATAGATATTAGTGGCCTCATTGACTCAGAGGTAATCGCACCCCTTGCCGAAAAAAAGCGTTACGGTCAATTTTAAAAGTTTTTCAGTAAATTTGTATTTGAGTAAATTTTTCAGTAGTAGGTATAGTGTGAAAGCTTTAGTTCAAGTTTTGGTTTATTATTCAATAAAAAACCATTGTAATCGCTCTGGAAAAAAAAATTCTAACCCCCCTGAAAATTTCATGGTTTACGTTTCAAAGGGTGTAGAATCCGAATCTGCAATAAAAATTTTCCGTCCGTCCACCGTACGCCGTACGCACGATTTCTCCCAAACGGCTGAAGCAAAAAATCTGAAATTTTCAGGAAAAATCCATCTTGGTCCGACGACGCCCCAAGTCTTGAGCCAGCTCTCTCACTCAATTTAAAGTGCCCTTTAAGGGCTGTCAAAGTTTTGTAAAATCCCTAGAAAACTCAAAACAAGTCCAAGCGGCATGAATGTAAACTTATTTTAAGAACATACCGTCAGGAATCGAATGAGCCCCTCCCCAGGTCCGTAGGTCAAACCATTCCCGATGTATGGCCCGATTTATGGTGCCAACATTTGCGTTTTTTGGTTTATTATTGTTTGTTTGTAACCTAGTGATGCCGACAGCGTCGAGTTGTAGTGAATGTGGATACTGGAGTGATAGCCGATGTTGATACTTCTAGTTTATAGCCGATACACGGGTTGACGCATTCTGATATGCATGAAACGCTGATGATATATAGGTAAATATTATTCAATATTATTAGTGGGGTAAATAAATATTCTATCTCTTGGGTTTTGGAGCTCTTCAAAAATTTTTCCCCCATTGAAATTTTCATGGTTCTTATATTAGATTTTGATATTCCTTTCAAGAAGTCGTCTACAATCGAGTTTATCTTTTACTGAATAAAGGCTTTGCAAAAATTGGTTGGGTGTGTTCTTATTCTATGATGCTTGCCTTGAAAGTCATGATTTGAATTTCTATCAATGGCTTGAGAACGTTGTATTTTTAGAGCTAGATTATTTAATTTCAGGAGATATGCATGGAGCACAACCAAAATACCTATTTGGATTGATCAGTTGATCATATTTGAGTGCCTCCTGAAATTCAATAATCGCTCTACCCTGTGAAACACGCACACTCCAAAGCTTAGTAGAAATTCAAATCATGAACGCAAGCCAAATGAATAATAAACCCCAGTGAAAGAATTTGCAGCGTTTTTATTTGGAGGTTTTTAAAAATAAATGTACTCGCAGTAGTGTTTTAATTTGTATCTGTAATTGGTAACTATGCTTGAAGTACTGAGTCTTTTAATTTCCTTGCTATTTGAAAATTCTCTGGCAAAAGCGGTGTAAGAAATAGTGCAGGATAAGTCCCTCACACCACACTGTAAACAATGGGTTTGGGCAACGAATCCGTCCCATGGTCCAAGTACGTTAATTAGTTGTCAAGTTCAGGTAATCGAAAACTTCGTTCGAAAGTGTGGGAAGTTCAACTATAAAAAATGGTAAGCTGTTACGATTGGCTGAACAAAAATTATCAGTACCTCTGCTTTTGAGGCAGTAGCTTTGTTTCTACAGTCAATGATTTCGTAAAATCTACGAAGTTGCATAAGTCATAATTTAATTACAGTTGGGCTCTCGGATTGAGAACTGAGTTTTTGGTAAGTAAGAAGTTTTTTTCTGAACTGAGTTATGATAAGTCAAGTTTTTCCAATTACAGTTTTAAATATTTAGGTACTTGTATTTGTCTCCATTGTTCAACTACTATAACTTTCCTTAGCATGTCAGTACAATTTGTTCAACACTAGATACGGGAAATATATTTAATAAGCGACTAAGACGATAAAATTTAGTACTTGTTTTCCGTTAAATATAACATGATCTTATTTATCGAATAATTATATCATTCGATACAATACCGAGTTAGGTACAGGTTTAGGAGAACAATCGCCTCATTAGCGGAAATACCAAGTCATCTACGATTGCCGGTTATTAATGCGTAGATCGACCAAGAAGTTGATTTGATGATCATTATAAATAATGATTCAAATTGAAATAAACGAGAGCAAGGAGACTTTTAGGTACACAATGCTGGAGTGAGGTTTTTAATGATTCGAGAGAAATATCTTTGAGAGCATCGTTACAAACTAACTTACTTCAAAGAAAAATGAGAATTCTTGTTTCTCCCGTACACTGACGACTCCTTTACTTTTGAATTAGCAATTGATGCTGTCGATCCAAAAGCCCTAATTGAGATCTACAGACCAATTTTAAACAGAACGTAGTAGTGTTCAATTTTTGGGAAATTCGGTAGTGCAATAGTACCCTCTGCTCTTTCTTGATTCTTGGTATTTTGAATTGCGAAATTGGTTCTATAGTTTCACCGGTTTTTTGTCAACTTCGGTTCCTTAGGTATTGGCTCGAACAAAACAATGGTAATTTGAAGTCTGATAGCACTGTAATTTGAAGGAATTGAGCAGATTAGGTATTAAACTATAACGACTGTGGCCAGATAATATGTTGATCCACAATTACTGACTATAGTAATTTATCTCGTAGATTTGTCATCAACTAACTGGAGACGGCCACATTTCAGCATGTCAAAAAGCTATATAACACATCCAATTCGAAAGTCTTTCTTCCAACTTGATACTCACAGTTACAACAACTCTACCGTAGAATGGAAGATACAGCATTTTTGCTTCGATTTTTTTGGGGGAGAATGTTTGTTCGCAATCTTAGACGACAGAATAATCAGTGTAAGGCACTTATTGAACTGAAATATTGAAAAAAGTAACACACTTGAAAAATTTAGATGTATAACATGTTCGATATTTTAGAAAGTATGAATCAGTACGCGTTCCAGTATTGCAAGGTTATAATATCCAAGCGACATTTGTTCTTATAAACTGATGTTTGATTCTGTATGATAAAGTGAATCAAATCCATGATTTTTTTTAACACGCAATCTTGATTAAATATGTATTTGTTTGAGAGTTATTTTTAGTTATAAAATTATAGGGGTGAGTTTCGGGAGGAACATTTGGGTGCAAGGAATAACCAAAAGATAAACGGCTTTAAAAGCGATCACCTAAAATTTGGCTGCTTGAAAGTTGTCAACATTTATTAAATAAGGAAGATAAAATTGAAAAACATAAAAAAAGTTTGGGAATAATGATATAATCATGTCAGAAGACATCATTATGAAGTAGTCAGAATTAATTAAGGTATATTCAAAATTCAAGCTTTGTTATTTTCTACCTAACAATAACACTCCTCTACATTAGGATTTTACATAATGAACATCAAAGATTTGTATTTTGACAAAAATTACAGCACAGGGCTATATTTAGGGCTTTTAATTGCAAAAGTTCCTCAAAACTTCGCAAAATCAATTTTGATTTATGAATGTAGGGTATCGAATGGAGAAGCTCTTCACCTAAAATTATTTGACGAATATTCAAAAAAATCTGACTTAAAAACATTGGCTGGAGAGTGACTTGAAATCTCAGCCTGTTCCTTAAGCCGTAGACCGGTAATAATTAATTTGTCCAGGAATCAATTAATGGGGTCAATATCCCATGCGTCAGGGCTTTAGGGGACTTTGCATGTGTTGAAAGGTACCAACTATGAGAGTTTCTTTCAAATTTGACGTATACGTATAGCAAAATTGATGGGTAAGTTATGTACGGTGTCTCATATTGATCGTCGACCAATTTAAATACCTAAATTTGTTGAAAGATGCATACATTAAATGTTGAACTAATTTAAACTTTCTACGATTCTCGAGCCTTAATCAATCAGTCAGTTTACGATTTGATAATCAATAATAATTTGGCGTTCAGGAGTTAAAATCAATAATTCACTAGAGATATTATCTCCGACAACACATTTGTTCTCCATATGAATATACTAGTAGATAGGCAGACAGCTACAAGGTATTTATAATGGCCCTTCAGTTTCCTTGATGGATTTAGTACCTATCTAACCGTTCTGGCCGCCCTGCGCTATACAATGTCTCGAGACACCGATTAAACTTAAGTGGTCAGTTTGGAAACCACCGTCATTTACTATACACTGCGGTCATCCTACAGTCTTGAATTATTTAGGAAGGGAAGTCATTGAGAGAGGTGGTGGGGATTTCGGTAATAGCTACCTCCTGCCGGGCGAACCAGGCCCTGTGGACTCAGACACTTTTAGATTAATAATGAAATCATGTAGACATATACTGACGATATAGTGACGTATTTTCAATTATCACTGCAGTTTATGATTCGGGAATTTTCAATGAAACAGAACCATTACAGAATCAAACACGTAGGTATCATCTAATGAATTCGATGCTAAACGTGCACGTGTAAGGAGGAGAGGCAACCCCATTCGGACAATAAGGTCTAATGTTGTTGCAAAATACATTTCCTTGTTAAACTGAAAGGGACACAGAAGAAGTGCAAATGAAAATCGTGGGTTTTAAAAAAACAAACAGCCAATTGTGTTTATCAACAGAATAGCAGCAATCGTAATAGTGTTATCGTGGAACGTGTTGTCGTCACCAACGGAGAATTTTGGAGAATATCCAAATCTTGGAGAATAAAGTAGATGGAAATTCGACACTAGTTGCAACCTTTCCACCTCTTTGATAGTGAATAAAGCAAATTTGAGATCTGTCATTATTTGTACAATTTCAATTTCAAGCCTCAACCTCCAAATTAAAAAACGCAGCCAATTCTAATGCATGGCTTTGTTACTTTTTCAACAATAGGTGATCGCTCTTGCCAATGTGAGGTTGAGGGGTGTTAACTTTTAGTTCTAGAAATTGCGAATATCTGCTGTGATTGGATTTTCTACTGATCTAAAACCTATCCCAGACGATTTGGAGTCCAAAAGTACTGGAAAATGACCACTCACTTGACTCATGTCTGTAAAAACCTCGAAAAACCACTTTTTTGTTGCACGCTTTGGACCAGTTTTTGGTCTATAGTATGTGCGCATGTGAGGCGATCGGGCTGGCTAGAAGTTAAAATCAATTACACTCAAAGTGGAGTCCATGTGTAAAAGAGAACGGACTTTTTCATCAGTCCTAAGGCCTTTTGTATTACGGTGGACGGCGAAAGGGTAGTGCAGATTAGAAATCTTCGTAATTCGCAAATTAAGAAACGTAATTTGAGAGGTTTGCAATTTTTTGCTTCCGAGTCTACCAAGGTAGCGGAAGCATTGTTATCACTTTCGGAATGTGAACATTTTTCTGTCTCCAAAATCAAAAATTCCACACCCACTTGGCATTTTCAACAGGCCCGATCGATTTTTCTACATTGATCTTCAAGACCCTGTACTAGTAAGCAAGGTACTGTGTTTCGTAGATTATTAGTGTTCGGAAACAAGGCCCAAAACAATGCAGAGGAACAAGACGAACCAATTACAGGTCTTTTGCGACAATTGCGTGAGTTTAGCCGTAGCAGTGATTGGAAGGGGTACAAACCCCGTTTAGAAAATTTCTTTAGAGCTAATGGCATTAATACTTCAGCCCGAAAAAGCGCTATTCTTTTGAATGCCCTAGACCAGGAAGCCGGATGCTGCTCCTAGTACTCCAGAAGAAAAAACTTACGCGGAGCTTTTTTGCTATTTGATAGCAAGAGCTTATTATTGACAATGATACATTAAAAGCTCAATTAACACGACTAAATGTATGCTAGTTTTTGTTGATATGTCCAATCCTAAGAAAAACCACGATTTGACATTCCCTCTCCCTGAAATTCTATCTCGTCTTCTCATCTGTTTTGCTTGGCGGAAGAATACCAAGGTGACGTGGCTGCTGATTTTGTTTTCATTACATTAGGGTGACCATTCTCTAAACATTCTTTTATCATTATATGAATGAAGCCACTATTATTATATGAATAGTGGCTTATATTTCTCAAATATTCCTTATGAGTATTTATGGTGGAAGAAAATTTATTTTCCCATCTATTTGAATTATACTACCTAATAATACACATTTTCCCGAAATTCCAATGCCAGTACGTCATCCATGAGTGTTTTGTCTTAAAATCGAAAACTTTTCATATCAAGTTTAGATCAGTCACATCTCTAGCTTGGCGGTCCTGTACGCCCAGTCTACATCCGAAATGGGCTACTTGCATGGAATCAAGGGCGTACCCAGGATCAAAACTAGCAGGGAAGAGGAGGGGGAAGCCACCATTACAATGTTACAAAGTGGAATACACGAGCGAAACCATAATTTTAATAATGGCCATACCCATATAAGGAAAACGAAATTCTTAAATGTTTTAAATCAATGTCGATGTAAGGAATAAGAAGTTCAACCATGTGATTTTCAGTGAAAAGGTGTGGCCAAATGAATATTTGTAAGGTTTTTTACAACTTGTGCATGTAATGTAATATTGAATGCCGGTGCCAAAGGTAGACAGTAGCTTCAGAGTAATGAAATCATCGTTTCCGTTATCGAATGAGGGAATCGTTCAAAATTATTGTATTACATTAACGTTACTTACTGGCTGACCTGAAGAATTGCTTTTTTTATTCTTTAATGCTATAAGTAAGCTTATTTAGGTATGTTTCAGTAACTATGGAATTTTATAATTTTGTTTAAGTAAACGTACTCTATTTTTTTATTTATTTTTTTTCGGAAATTAGTAATGAGTTTTGTTTTTTTAGGAAAGTTGAATGTCAGTTTCGCTCTTTCTGGTGGATTCACCCTAATAATGAACAGAATTTTTTAAATCCTTGACGGATTTTTTTAAACCCCTCCGATAGTTATTGCTCATGGACAATATAAATTATATCTGAAAATGGCAATCGAATTTCCTTTCCTCAACCTCTTACCAGTTGATTTTGATGACGACCATAAATCTCTTCCCATTCTTTTGATAGTGAGGTTTTTAATTTTTCGGAAATCGAAATTTTCTTCCGTAATTTCAATTTTTAGCCCCTACCTCCAAACAATGTGCCAGTCAAGGGGGAAAAAATATATGTGTATCTAAAAAATTACCCTAAATTGTTCAGCATGTATGTATGTCGCATTCATTGTTATGATTTCTACTGCAAGTATTCCCCTAATCTAGATAATCCTATTGACTACCAAAGAATGTCAATCGTTACGTAAAACGTGCGTATGAAGACGAGAGTATAAACCGATAAAGGAGACGGAACCCGAATCGGCCAATAAGTGCCCATGTTGTAGCAAAAGACCGATAACACACATTTTCTTGTTCATCGGCTCAAATTACAAGGGACGAAGCAGAAGAGCGGCAGTTCCAGATGAAAATGCTGGGTAGTAGGCGTAGCCTTGGCCTTTTAAAAAGCGTAGCTTTGACAACCCCTAGGTTCGCAAGAGGCGGGCTGAAGCTGGGAAGTATTGAATCACGGGAGGGGTGGGGGATATTTCCTTATTAAAGGGTACCCCTAGGGCTGGGGTAGGGTAGGTCGCCTGGGTGTCTGGGACCAGGGGCAATGGGGCCTGCGCACTGCGGCCTTCAACATCGCAACAAGAGGAGCAAAAACGGGAGGTTGCCGTTTTCCCTCCCCCCTTGAAACCCTCGCCCCCGGAGGCGGGCTCCAGTAAGCTCACCAGCCGCCACCCAGACCGGAGCATGGTGTCCCTCAGGCTTCCAGACTCTGAAGAGTACATAGAGGCCAGAAGCAGGGCCCTGGACGCCGGTTTCCTTCCCACTCGACCCTCCAATTCCACGCCGAGACGCCTTCTCGTCAATTCCCTCCTGGTCGATTTCGTCATGGACGCCCTCGTCACCAACTCGACGCCGACTGCAGACCCGAGCACGGAGACCCTCAACCAAACTGTGCCCCATCTCTACTACAGGCACACGGTGGCCATGACTATAGTCTACTGCATCGCTTACCTCATAGTATTCGTGGTCGGGCTCGTGGGGAACATTTTCGTGATTATGGTCGTGTATCGCTCCCCCAGAATGAGGAACGTCACTAACTTCTTTATCGTCAACCTCGCTGTGGCCGACATCCTCGTCGTCGTCTTCTGCCTCCCCGCCACGCTGATGGGCAACATTTTTGTCCGTGAGTATCCAAATCTTAAAATAAACCCATAAATCTTTATTTTATTTCCAAACAGGTACATATTTCCAGGTAATAATCACAGCAATAGGTGAAAAAAAAACTGCTTTCAGTAACTAATTTCCATGCCATGGAACCGTGTCTTGTTACAAGGCACCGCGTCTTTACTTACAGCAAGTTTATGTAGAAAATTAAGCTATCACCATGGCTTTGAAATATAGGAAGAAGCTATTTTTAAATTGTTCTGAATGAATCTCATACAGAAACAGTAAGAACAAACTATTGGATTTTAACAGGAGTATGATATTAATTGGTTGCTATTCGTCTCCACGAAAGAAGTAATTTCAAATTTCATCACAACCGTGTCTTAAATTTCGAAAGAAATAATAAATAATAAAAGATGTATTTTTAATGTAAATAAAATAAAGCATGGTATAAAAACTGCAATCTAAACCAGTTACAACTTCTTGTGCTCTCCTAAATTTATAAGTCAAAAAATGTTTCATTTCCACGGTAAAAATATAGATGAAACACCAAATTGTTTAATGTTTTGAAAAGCCGTTACTGAAGGTCGAACATGTTCGCTCACATTGTGTCTATCTGCACATAGTCCATCTATTCCTACTCACTTCTCAGAAATGTATGGACATGAATTCAGCTAACGTCAAAACTCAATAATAGCAGAGTTTATGGAGAAATGGTTTTAGACCGATTTCAATAATTATTTCTTATAATTCTCTTTCACACTCAACAGGTATGTGCAGGAACACGAAAGATTTCCTCCAAAACATATTGATTTAATGTATGACGCTTGTAAAATCAAAATTCAACCATTTCTAATTTAAGAGTAAACAAGGATCTGGTTGGTATTTATTCCACCTCGGCAAATCGATTACATATGGTGGGGGCCTCCACAGCACCTTCCAAACATATCTTAAACTTAGTATTAAGTTAGTTTTAAGCCAGAAGATAATTGTCAACGGTATATGACAGTTTGTTTTTTTGGTGTATTTAACAAGGATATTGTTACTTATAAAGAAATTTCATTGCTCTGAACCCTGTGAATTGCCAGACCATTATGGCTCAGTAATAATAATAACTATTAAAACCAAAACAATTAAGATATGAGTTCGATACCTTTCCGGTATTTGTGAAGATTAGCACTACATACGCATTACCTCATACGCAGTACCTACTTCATTGAATTCACTTGAAGCGAACTTGTAATCTGAATAAAAGTGTCAACTCAACTTACCCATACTGGATTCTTTCATGAAAGTATGCGATTCATCTTGTCCAGATGACCAGCCAAAGCTTAATAATCACTTCTGAGAGACGAAAAAAGTAAAACTAATGCAATCAGCAAATGTTTGCCACCTTTGGAAGTTTTATTTGAAATGAAATGAAATTTTTTTATTGTATAGGCCTTCCGGCGATACAAGAGTTGGTTCAGGCAGTTACAAAAATTGAGAACAAAACACCTTACTCACTGTTAACAGTTGTGAGTTGAGAATGAAAAAAAAAGGGGGGAAAAAAAAACAATAAAAAAACCGTTCTTCTGATGAAAATAAATTTAAATACTTAAATACTTAAATTACTTTTTATCCAAACCATACAAAGGCTAAGGGCTAATTACTAAGGGGTACTAAACTAAGATAAGACATGGCTATGTTGAGGAAAATAAACAATTCAATGGAAAAATATTCACAAAATTATCCAAATAAAAACCAAGAGAAACTTTACAAAGCAAGATCGAAAATTGATGTAAAAATCCCTCATTTAAGAAAAAAACCCGGGTTCTTATGCAGTTGTTGATAAAAGAAAACATTTTCTTGCAATCTAATAGTCCCTTGAGAGAGAGCAGGGAAAAAAGTCTATCATATGATAAATCGTCTTTAATGAAGAAAGAGAATCTCTCGCCGCGAAGGATAGGGCAAACGCAGAGAAAATGGAAAATTGAGTCTGGTTCGTGATAATTACAGAGTGGGCAGTCCACAGAATTATCAATTTCACCACAAACCCAGGTACACTCAGCTTGGCAAAATAATTTCCAGTTAGCCTGAGTTGGGCAAGAACTCTTTTGACATGTATTCCCAGATCGGACTCGAGATAAAAGGGAGGATCTGTTCCTCTCGGACAGTAGATTTTGTAAATAGGGCTGAATGAGGACTCCTCAATACGTTCATCATCCCTTTGCCTCCAGAATAGCGCCATTCTCTCTAACATTTTATCTCGCTTAAAGTTTTGGTAGTTCTGAGCTGACCAGACATGACTTTCTCCATATTTTGAGAACGCTGCACACATCTGGGAGGCCCACTTATACTGAGGACCTGGCCTAGATTCATGAAGAGCAAGAAGACGGTCAAAGCAAAGCTTAGGAAGTCCAGAGGCCTAGGAAGTTTTATTTCAAACTGGTCGATTTGTGTTTGCTCGACTTTGGTCTTTATGACTACTAAATTTTGAAAGTCGGAAGACTGTGCGAAACACAAAGTCCGGTCACTCTGATTTGGTTCAGCCCAAATAAAATAAAAGTGATATTCATGAAGAAGAGGAGTGTCAGCTCCTTTAAATTTTTGATAGTATGTTACTGGCCGCTATAGGAATTACCTACTTCTCTCTGTCAAATGAGGCTGGGGTACCTCCTATTACTGAAATCAAAGTACTGAGATGAACGTGTTCAACTTCGCGATAGATCGCGGGCCAGGGATACCGTAACTATCCCTCTCCCCTAAGACAAATGTATGTATGAGAGTGTGGAATATTGAGTAAAATTATCATGGGTTCCAATCAAGGACATGAAACTGGAAAACAACGAAGCTGATAAGCTTCGTAAAGATATTAATTGAACAGAGTTAGCGGGAGAGAACTATTGCGCTGCAGTAATAGGTACTTCGACATTGTAACGTAAAACAAAATGGATAGTCGATGAATTGTGTACTGGAACAGTCATTGGCTCAATCATTATTGTTCTCAATTTATTAACGATCGGAACAACCAGATTGGGTAGTTTGCTTCAATAACAACTTTACCCTATGAGAAATGTTGAAAATCTTGAAAACGAAATGTCAACCCAGAAGCTCCTAGAATCATTTAGATATTCATTAATGGATATGGGTAAAGTAGACAATTTAAAAAGTTGGTATTGACCAAACTTGACAAGTTAGTCTTTATGTGCACAACGTCAAGGAACCCCGGGTGCCATGTTCTATCTCAAGCGGTCCGCCAAAACAAAGTGGATTCAATTTCCGAAAAATAAATTCCAGGACGTACTCCAACAACACTCTGCAACGATAGATTTAGATACATCAGCAATGGTAAAGGATAGCAGATGTCCTTCCATGGTTGTTTAAAGATGAGGTATTTGCCATTACCGCAATTAAAATTTTAGAAGAGAGCTTCATCTTCATACTCTCAAATATGGCGATAGGTAATAGCGTAGCAGCTCTTGGCCGAGGTGGGAGCCGTCACTCAATGAATAGCCAGAAAAGTTACAAACATTCACGAAGCTGCAGAAATGTCAAATTTCTTTGATCAGAGATTCTTTATAAAGGATCAACAACCAAAAAAAAAAAAAAAAAAAAAAAAAAATCCAGGGTTGTAAACGTGGCCGTTGACATATTTTGAGATGAGCTCGTTTTTTTTTTTTTTTTTGGTGTTCAAAAACGAATAACCCATTTTAGACTACAACCTAAAATCTTGAAAATGACATCAGTGGCGCATGAACTCCCATGAATGGAAATTGCAACTAGATAATGTACCTAGCTCCGTTGAGCTAGGAATTCAATAAAAATCTGTGTAATTCTAAACTGTAATCGATAATTTGGTGGACAGTCCCCGTCACTGTTGAAGTAGTTGCTGAACCTATATTTTTTATCATAATCAAGGCTCAAAATTCACAGTTCCATTGTAAAAAATACAGTCAACAGTTTTTTTTAACACATTATTTTATTTTATTTTATTCATTATACCTTGAACTGACTTGAATAAAGCAAATGATCCACTGGAAATAACTGCCTGCATTTGATGAGGATTTTTAATGTTTTTCAATGATATCCATCCCTGCATCTATGATGCAACGTTACTCCTTTGGGAAACGTGGGGAATAGTGGGATGAAGTTGAAGGAACTGGGTCCAGCAATGTTGTAAAATCACGGGATGTAATTGAAACATTTTATTAATTGTTTAGGATAATACAGGTACACCAATCGGGGACTTATCAGAAGAATTGAAAGAATGCGAGTAGATACCTGCCCACATAATATAGTAATGTACTGTGTAAAGTGTGTAGTCTTGGATTTAGGCTTCATAAACCATTGGTTAAGCATACCATCAGCTAAGGTTTATAACGCAACAATTATTTTTGTGGTGATTACCACAAGTAACGGTTTCGGAGCCATGTAATAGCTTTGTTTTGTCAACAAATCTCTTAAAGCCAGGATACTGATAGTGTTGGATTGTGGTTTAGAATAATTATTGAAGCCAAAATGGTGGAGAGTCAATCTTTACTCGAGCTACCTAGATCGCCGTTAGCTGCATCTGTTTTCCGTACACACACAAGCGGGGGGAACCCTCACCACAGTGCAATAGAGCAGTTGTGTTTGTCTCGATCGCAGTAACCTAGCGATGTAGTGAATGTGGATGCAATTGTTGGTACCATAAATCGGGCCATACATCGGCAATGGCTTGAGCTACGGTCCTGGGGAGGGGCTCATTCGATTCTTCATGGAAAGTTCTTCAAAATAGTCCAAATTTAGGCCGCCTTGACTTTTTTGGGGTTTTTAGGGATTTTACAAAACTTAATTTAAAGGGCACTTTAAATCAAGTGAGAGAGCTGGCTAAAGAATATGGGCGTTGTCGGACCAACATGGGTTTTTCCTGAAAATTTCAGATTTTTTGCTCCAGCCGTTTGGGAGAAATCGTGCGTACGGCGTACGGCGGACGGACGGAAAAATTTTTATTGCAGATTTAGATTCTACACCCTTTGAAACGTAAACCATGAAATTTTCAGGGGCAGTTAATTTTTTTTTTTTTTTTTTTTTTGAGAGCGATTACAATGTTTTATTACTGAATAATAAACAAAATGAGTAAAAATTTGCAAAATTAATCAGCAGAAAAGAATTTTGACTACTTAGGTACAATTTATGATCGGAATAACTCGGAAAGTAATATTTGCATTGCAGTGTAATCAGGATTACACCCTTTATTATGAGTAATATACGAAAGGTATTTGGAAAATTTCCTCTATTTTATAGTGTCCAGATTAATTATTTGTTGTAAACGTACATTTTTCATACGTGCAACATACGTAAGATGGTAATTGATGAACTAACACTTGTGTAAATTCAGTACAAATATCCAACGAGACAAATTGAAGGAAACATGAAACCACAAAGAGCTTTTGCTAGACACCAGCTAAATGATTAACTGGGTGCGCCTCAAGTGGATAATCCATTCGCCACCACGAGGAGTTAGGTGGGAACAGGGGGCTGAGGACGGTGTAAAATTACAATTCGGTTGTTTGTAAACGAGTGAGACCTCGAGACCTTAACTCGCCTGGATCTCATCAGAGGGTTAACAATGCTATTTCGTTAGCTCCGACTTCTCTACTTCCGTTTACCAATTTGCCTACAGAATTCGGACGATGGCTTCATCCAAACTATCCGTTGTCTGTAACTTCCAAAACGAAGGCATCAATTGGAAAGATTTTTCTATTAATTTATCTAGCGCGCTAAAACCTAATTTAACTTACGCTAGCATCCAAGACTGCCTACCACGTGAACAATATTTGTTAGCCTCTCTGTATCTTCCCAGGGGGTTCCCAAAGATGAAGCTTAGGTATCAATTAAGTACATCAGACTGGGTACCTGAACTCTGGAAATGACGGAAACATTTTTGTTAATTTCCAATTATAATGAGGCTGTTTCAACTAAAGTTTTAAGTTTCCACCTGCGGAAAATTGGACGAATTTCATGTTTTGGACGCATTGTAGCCATCTTGAATACGATAGTAATGGAGTTCATGGGAAATCCTGCAACTTTGAGCAAATTATAGTCATAGTACATGACGTGAAGGTTTCTCATTCGAAATCAAGTGGCGTGTTATTCAATGGACCGACAATAATGAATACAATAAACGCTGCAAATTCTTTCACTGGGGTTTATTATTCAATTGGCTTGCGTTCATGATTTGAATTTCTACTAAGCTTTGGAGTGTGCGTGTTTCACAGGTGAAAGAATACTTATTTACCCCAGTAATAATATTGAATAATAAACCCCAGTAATAATATTGAATAATATTTACCTTTATATTATCAGCGTTTCATGCATATCAGAATGCTTCAACCCGTGTATCGGCTATAAACTACAAGTATCCACATCGGCTATCACTCCAAGTATCCACATTCACTACAACTCGACGCTATCGGCATCACTAGGTTACAAACAAACAATAATAACCCAAAAAACGCAAATGTTGGCACCATAAATCGGGCCATACATCGGGAATGGTTTGACCTACCGGACTGGGTTGGGGCTCATTCGATTTCTCGTGGAGTGTTCTTCAAAAAGAGAACAAATTTAGGCCGATTCGGCTTGTTTTGAGGTTTTTAGGGATTTTACAAAACTTTGACAGCCCTTAAAGGGCACTTTAAATTGAGTGAGAGAGCTGGCTCAAGAATTGGGGCGTCGTCGGACCAAGATGGATTTTTCCTGAAAATTTCAGATCTTTTGCTCCAGCCGTTTCGGAGATATCGTGCGTACGGCGTACGGCGGACGGACGGAAAAATTTTTATTGCAGATTCGGATTCTACACCCTTTGAAACGTAAACCATGAAATTTTCAGGGGGGTTAGAATTTTTTTTTCCCAGAGCGATTACAATGGTTTATTATTGAATAATAAACCAAAAAGCCTGTCAAAATGGGAAACTAGAGATTCTCTCTGCTCCCCCCTCCCTCAGAACGCCGAGCTACTGTGGCTTCCTCAACCTGTGGGAAGATCCTGTGTATATACGCTGCAACCCCATTCTCCAAGCCATTTTGCTCCTCTGCAACCCGCCTCGCCATGTCCTGCCATCGAACTAAAATTCCCAGTTTTTAGTTTTCGAGGTACTGCAGGTAGGCACTCTGATAACTAAAAATATTGCCTATCTGCTCCCTGAACATCAACACTTCAGTGTTCAAGTTCAAAAGAAGAACGGAGGTCAATGTGGAGGATTGCTGAATGGGCCACGTCTGCCGGAGATGCGGGAGAGGCCGCACTCTAAAACTAAACTCTGAACTATGAAGAGTATGAAAATCAACCTTTCGAAGAGCGGCAAACATGATTTTCATACAGTACCCACTAACAAGATTTGTTATTGGAAATTAATAACAAGGCAAAATACGGCAGTAAGTGGGGAAGCCTCCGCCACCTAACAGTTCCTTATACTATACATTTTAATTAGTGCCATTATTATTCAGGTCCCCGTCCTTTCACTATTGAATGCGATTGCTTTATCCGTTCGATCGAGCTGTTCGACAAACTGTGAAGTGATCAAGTCCACACAGCCATCGTAATTCTCCCTGTTCCCTCATTCCAAGCCATTACATTTTCTCGGCGATTCCTAATACTTCTTGGGGGATTTGTTCTTCTATCGTTTTTCTCCCTTCTGTTTGTTTCCATCTTCATCCTGTTTCTTTTCTTCATAGCTAGTTGACAACCTTGACACAGATAAGGATTTTTTTTTACTTCACTGTAATGACCAAAGTTCGGTACCGCCCGAACCTTCCATCGAGTTTTCAGGGGCCTCCGCGAGGTTTTTCTTGTACCTCTCCCCCACCCTATTCCGGCCCTTCGCCGATGCCATTACACTTTCTTTCTCAAACAGGGGAAAGGTTTTTTTTTCACAGCGAAAACATGTTATACAATATACACACACACGGAAAACCCTTGTTATATACGGTGACCTGGTAATACGATCCGGGTTGGGGTAGGGCATTCTTGGTAGGGTTATGAGACTTTGGGATGAGGGACGACCAACGAATTTCAAAGATGATTCTGACCTCGGAAGAACGTCTTAACCGGGTCATTGCGAACAATGGCATTGTAGTTATAAGCGTGGTACGGGAAGGTTTTGTTATATTGTGTGGCCAGAGGAAATGAAAACTCTGTTAAGTCCCGATATAAATTTCTGAACTCAGTCTTTACGATTGAAGATACTTAGGATTCTCTCTATAGTCAGAAACACTAACTGCTTAAGAATAATCTCCTACGGAAATATTACAAGATACAAAACCAAGAACTAATGACAGCGTTGTGGGGAAAAAAAAAAAAAAAAAAAAAACCTGCAAATTATTTTATTGGGGTTTATCATTCAATTTCATTCACTTGGCTTGCATTCATAATTTGAATTTCTACTAAGCTTTGGAGTGTGCGTGTTTCACAGGTGATAGAGCGATTGTTGAATTTCAGGAGATATGCATAGAGCACGTAAATCGGTTCTCAACCAAAATACCTATTTGGATCGATCAGTTGATATCATATTTTGCGTTGAGAACCTGAAATTCAATACTCCTGAAATTCAATAATCTACCTGTGAAACACGCACACTCCAAAGCTTAGTAGAAATTCAAATCAGGAACGCAAGCCAATTGAATAATAAACCCCAGTGAGAGAATTTGCAGCGTTTTTCAAGAGCGATTACAATGGAAAAAATATTCTTTTTGAAAATTTTAAATTTCGTAACACGGAGCATGCATATCAGAATGCTTCAACCGTTGTATCGGCTATAAACCCTTTTAGGAGTTCACTCCAGTATCCACATTCACTACATCACTAGGTTACTGCGATCAAAACAAAAGCGAAAAATTGTTTATTGCAGATTTGGATTCTACACCCTTTGAAACGTAAGCCATGAAATTTTCAGGGGGGTTAGCAATTTTTTCTTTCAAGAGCGATTACAATGGTTCATTATTGAATAATTAACCAAAATTGGAATTCAGCGGTTAACTGTATAATTGACCAGCCAAAAAGGGGATTGAAGTCGATATATGTCGTATATGTTACGGAGAGTTAAAATTATAATACAACATGCAGATTTTTGTAGATTTTGTTTTTATTGTTTTGTGGATTTTTTTTGCCAATAAATATTCATTTTTCTTCTTTTTCAAATCGGTCAGTATATCGTGAACTGTTGCAATAGGACCGCTTCTACCTTTTCCGCGAAATTTAACGAAAAAGTTTGTGAATTAATAAGGATCTAACGCGTTAATTAGACGTACCCAACTCATGAAAAATATGCGGAATTGTTGAATAGGGTCAAATGTGCCAAAAAGGATTCTGAGGCTTTTCATTTGCTTGGAATGTGTGACGTGGTGTTTGTGAATGACGAGGGGAAGTTAATTTTTCGGATAAAAGATGGCAGTTCAAGTATTTCTTTCGAAGCTAACTTCAACGAACTATTTGCGATTATCCACAAATCAGGTGGACAGAACGGAATAGGATGATGGAAGAGGTGAGAGGTAGACATGTAAACATAATTAATAACTATCACTATTTCTTTGATTTATTAATCCGATAATTCATTCTATAGAATCTGCAGTTAATGTATGAAATTTCGGGAAATTGCACACATTCTGCGGCTTGCGATAACGCTTATTGGGGATTACATCTAAACGCCAGGACTCAATGCACTTCCCGATTTCATACGTTCTTCAAGAATATATATTGGAGTTGCTACGATATAAACGGTGATTTTGACACAAAAGAATACTGATCTACGCCAACGATTCCGTTTCGGATCGAACTCGGCAGGGACGGTTAGGTATTTTTGGCCTCGAGTGCATCCCATCCGGGCCGGAACGCTATTTTTCTGTCCCTGATTTTTTCGTAGGGCTCGTTTTGAAGCGGCCAAAATTATGCGGGAATCAATTTTGAGGCTCGATTTAGGGCCTTGACAACCGAAGTTACACTTTTCCAAATTGATTTGGAGACTATGCTGTTCGCTGTCCCTTCTCTGTGGGAGCGACTTGACCGTTCGACCGCGCATTCATGAATCAAACTAAAGTGGTGAAATGTTTCTATGCTACAATAAAAAAAGAGAGTTTACTAGATGAAAAAGGATCACTGACATAAACAATATTATCCACCAATATGCTTATCTGCTTATGCCTATCCTTATGCTATCCGACGTGTTCACAGGAGGAGTGTGACTCTCTTGCTGCTTCAGAATCATTACCATTGGCAAAACCGTACACAAAAATCATGTCAACATACTCACTTGTGGCATAGCTACTCAACTGATAGCAACTCATGGCAATCAATCGTAAATGAACACAAACAATAGCCGTCTCTCGGCTCTTCGATTATCTTGACTTTGGCCGGACAGCTCAAAAATGCGGTAGACGCTGTTCACAAACGACCCGGTTTATGCATCCGACAAAACTAACTTAAATCGTCACGTCTGGAAGTTTAAAAAAGTTGTTTAGACATACACCGAAAAATAATGTTGAAAATGAATTTAACACCATTCGAGCCAAAGTCAGGATAATCGAAGAAAGAGTTATTGCTTGTGTTCATTTATTGCGATATCCCAGTTGAGTAGCTATATCAAGGATGCTGTTCACAAACGATCGGGGTTATCCATCCGACAAAACTAACTTGAATCGTCACTAGAGATATGGCGTTGTTACTATTCTATTCAGCGAAAAAAGTTACGTATATCCCGCCTCCAACCTTTTTTCGTTGAGGCTTTTGGAAAAACCTCAATTTTAACAGAAAACACACGTTTTTCTGCAGTTAAACACCAATTCCTTAACAAATATTTTTTTAAAACCAAAACGACTACACCGTTGGAAAGGTTACATTTTAACGCACGCTTTACCGTTGGAAAGGTTACATTTTAACGCACGCTTTACTGGGCCTGCACAGTTCTGCGTCAAGCATTAATGGGGTTTCTAGGCGAGATGAAAAACAGGTGATTTCTAGATTTTGACTAAACTGCCATTTCGCGCAGCAATCGCACATGTTCATTGCAATTTAAAAAAATGTTTTTTGACATTATATGAATAGAAAATTAAACACTCTTTCCAACGGTGTCATCAAATTTGGGCTATCTCCAAAATTGAGGGAGCTATAACAGTTTTAATGACACAAGATCGAAAACACGAAAGAAATCTTGAATCGCGAATAATTCGGAAACGAGGTCTCTGGCTGAAAATTGCTGTGCGGAATTTTCGGTCGGAAATGTGTTGGAGTACACGGAGGAGTCGGATTGTGACTATCTTCTGGGACACCCTGTATAACTAAAAAAGACCAAATGTTTGAAAATCGCGAAAGCCACGGAGGAGGCATTGTCTCGGTAAGGGGCGAGGATATGCAATGACCCGCACTACCGCTCGGTCTTGAAGGAGGGGTTGCTTTGTGCGCCGTGTATTATCAACTCTAATCTGATTTGGCCGTAGCATTGGGTGTCGCAATGTTAATAATTTGTTGTTCCTGACCAAATTCTGTTGTAGTAAAATGTTTGATGACTCGAACATGAACGTTAACATATAAACCAAAAAAATAAATATTTAAAAATGAAAAATGAAAATGAATGAAAATGTTCGTTTGTGAACAGAATCTACGGCATTCCTAAGCTGCCCAGCCAAAGTCAGAATATTCGAGGAGCCGAGAGACGGCTATTGTTTGTGTTCATTTACAATTGATTGCGATGAGTTGCTGTAATACAAGTGAGTATGTTGACATGATTTTTGTGTACGGTTTTGCCAATGAAACGCTTCTGAAGCTGCATAGGAGTCTCACTCCTCCTTTACGCATCTGACAAACTAACTAAAATCGTCACCTGAAAGGTCTGGCGTTGTCACCATTCGATTCAGCTAGAAAAGTTACGTACATCCCGCCTCCAACCTTTTTTCGTCGAGACTTTTCGAAAAACCAAAACGACTACACCGTTGGAAAGCTGACATTTTGGCGCACGTTTTCCCAGGCGATTTCAAGATGTTGACAAAACTGCCATTTCGCGCAGCAACCGCGCACGTTCAATGCAATTTAAGAAAATGTTTTTTGACATTGAATGAATAGAACATTTGACGCCCTTGTCAACGGTGTCATCAAATTTGGGCTATCTCCAAAATTGAGGGAGCTATGACAGTTTTAATGACATAAGATGGAAAACACGAGAAAAATCTTAAATCGCAAATAACTCGGAAACGAGGCCTCCGGCAAAATATTGCTATGAGGCACTTTTGTTCGGAAATGCGTTGTACAACACGTACGGGTGCATAACTTCCAAGACACCGGGTATAAATATTTAAGTAAAATGAATTGATTCACAGGACTTCAGTTTATTCAGGATGTTTTTGTGATAATTGATTATTGTGATTGTGATTATTGTGAAGATTATGATGATTGATTGTGTGAACCGCTCACTTATTTTATCGTCCTTAATTGGGCAACGTCGGATGAACTAGTCAAAGTTGAATACATTCAGTGAGGAGATAATGTTTGTATATTCTTGCTTCGCCTCATTCATAAAAGTGTTAGTATTTTATGATATGATTTGGTTTTGTATGATGAACTCTTCAACGAAAATAGAGAGACGTTCTCTTAACAACGAATAATCGTTCGTAAAATTATGTATTAGAAATCCTTGATATTTTAATGGTGTAATTCAAAACTCTTGGCTGTCCCATTCCAACTACCTGGGTATGAAAATTATTACAAGCAATCCATGGTGTAATATCCACGCAGTATCCAATCCGCTCATCGTTCGCAAAGCATTCTGAAATCAAATATTGGTGGAAGGATTATTCTGGGAGAGTCATCACATCGGTTGTTCGTTGCGTGTGTCTTTGACTTTTTCAGTAATGTGTCCGGTTTGACAGGTTGAATTGTTGTAAATTACCAATGAACAATCCTCATACAAATTTCAGTTTTAAATTGATTTCGAGTGAAGTTTTTGTGTAGAGTAGTATTTAGTAATAGTAAAGTTTAATTGTGAAACATCGTTAGATTATTACAAGGAGTTCAAGACTTGAAGCTGGTTGATAATTCAAAACAACGATGTGAGAAAAGAAAACTCGGCGCTCCGCGCCTCAACGATGATCATCGAACGCTCATTGTCGAACCGAAGGACGATTCGCGAACGACTGAAACTCCGATTTACATAAATAAAATGACTCACTTCAAACGGGTTTGTCGCAACTACTACACATGGATGTAAATATTCTTGTTTATTGGTCTCGCGTCACCGTTTTCGTTCCTGGATACCATACCCTTTTTTGTTCCACTCCCGCGTGACACTTTTCGGCTAGTTAGTCGATGGCTAAAGCGTATTCTACGCTAAATTGCACTTTTAAAAATAATTAAAATAATAACAAGTTCGAATAAGTATATTTCAAAGTCCTTAGGAAAATAATTTGTGCATAGCATAGAAAGTAGCAACGTACCAGCTGGGCTCGATGTAATAAATTATGCCTGTTTCAGTTAAGGAAATTCATTTATCCACTTAAGGCAGGGAACGTTTGCTTGAGGGATTGCGTGATAAACTAAGTAGATTTAATAATTTTTGTATTGTCATTCTTGAGATACGCAGGGAGGTATGGCAGTATGGATGGTCCTGCCTTCCAAGTAAAGTAATAAATAATAGATCCTATAGGACTAGAGTATAGTGCTCCAAAACTGGAAATGAAGCAAATCGTTGGATTCTCTCAAGCTGCAAATATTGCAAAACCCAGGCCGTTAAATACGTAGCGATTGTGATAGATTGAGAACCCAAGAAGTTTTGAGAACGAAATTTCCGTTTTAAAATTATTTAAAGCCAAATTATTCTGTTGAATAGCCCATTTCTTGTAAATGATATAAACTGCATAAAATAGGATATTATCACTCACTAGTTAGATACCCATATTCTTCACGAGCTTCAGCTGAGCGAGATTTATCAGACTCACCTGAAATGATGGATAGCAGTCGAGTCGGAACTCCTTATCATCTCCAACATGCCCTCGTATTTCAACCCGAACGACGGAGGAAAAGCTCGAGGGAAACTTGCTCCCTCGAAATTTGCTCTTTGTCCATCATTTCGAATAGTTCATTATGATAATCTTGGGCTTAATGGAAATGATTTACTACGAGTGGGATTGCACGATAATGCTCTGTTTTGGCGAAGGCTGCTGACTCGTTCAACAGATTTTGATGAGACATTTCAGACGAAATATAGTTCATAAATATTTATGTATATCACGACAGGTGTTATGATTAATGTATGATTCGAAGCGGATAAAAACGAATCTCATGCTATTGTCTGTGTGTAATGTGTTTACATTGTTGAAACTTATGGTAGTTATGTGTAACCTTTTAGATTCAATGTAAGAGTCGGAAGCGATACCATAAAACTTCACTTCCTTCCTGATACACCAATATATGAATACATTTTATTCTTAATATTAAACATGAGATGTGGCGATAAAACGAGCCATAATCTCTCATTGAAGAGACAAAATTTCCCGAGAGAACAGCATAATAACACAAGTTGTCTGCGCTCAGTTAGAGTGTTTTGAGTCGGAAACTGAAAATCTATGATGAGTCGGGGCTGACTCCAAGTTTGTTTTGTTGGGAAATCTTAGTAATTTTGGCGGTACCCCTTTTTTCTCTCAGAAAACTTTAATTAGGGAATAGATATCTGAAGGATACCTACCTGAGGGATGAGGGTTGATTGATTAAAAACCTGCCAAAGCTTTTCCGAAAGTTGGATACCCGAGCTCTAAAAGACCAGTGCTAATTTTGTCACGAAGAAACCCATTGAGACGTGCATTAGTTTTTCAGTGTCCCGTAAACGCATCTATGGTGCACCGTGATAAGGGCATCAATTCCATTCCAACAAGACATTTTCATGGAGGCCAACACCCTTTTGGTTTATTATTCAACCATAAACCATTGTAATCGCTCTTGCAAGAGAAAAATCCTAACCCCCCCTGAAAATTTCATGGTTCACGTTTCAAAGGGTGTAGAATCCAGATCTGCAATAAAAATTTTTCGCTTTTGTCTTGATCGCAGTAACCTTGTGATGTAGTGAATGTGAATACTGGAGTGACCTCCTAAAAGGGTTTATAGCCGATACACGGGTTGAAGCATTCTGATATGCGGATGCATCCGTCTGATACGCATGCATTGGAAATTTTCAAATAGAATATTTTTCCATTGTAATCGCTCTTGAAAAAAACTCTGCAAATTCTTTCACTGGGGTTTATTATTCAATGATTCATGATTTGAATTTCTACTAAGCTTTGGAGTGTGCGTGTTTCACAGGTGATAGAGCGATTATTGAATTTCAAGAGGCACACAAATATGATCAACTGATCAATCCAAATAGGTATTTTGGTTGAGAACCGATTTAAGTGTTCTATGCATATCTACTGATATTCAATAATCGCTCTATCACCTGTGAAACACGCACACTCCAAAGCTTAGTAGAAATTCAAATCATGAATCATTGAAAAAGACATTTTCATGGAGGCCAACACCCTTTTTTTCCTTTTTTTTGGAAAGAAAATTTTATTGCTCTAGACCATTACAGAATATACCTAATGGAATAAGTGTTCATACTGTCATTGTTTAGCGATTTTGTTATCTACAAACCTGGTTGTAGATAATTACAGGGCTAGATAGATAGATAGATAGATACATTTTTTATTTGTATAAGTCAATTTCATGACGTTACAATGAGTTCGCTTACGAGCTACTCGACAAATTTAAGATATGATAGAGTTTAATGATGAAAAAAAGCAAATCTAAAAATATATAAGTATTATAATATATAAGTATTTCTCATGTAAAAATTCATTTTTTATTGCAATTAGTATAACCAATGCTATGGATGGAACTTGGATGTGGACACTGTCCTGTGAATAATTTTGAACAAAAAGCATACAAAATAGGTTCCTACTACATATAACTGCGACATAAACTTTTTTTTTCTCTTTGAGACATATCATTGTGAAAATTAATCTGATTATACTTAATTATTACAAACATAAAAACTTTTTCTTACAATTACAGGCCTTCGTATAACAATTATAAATAATCTGGTTTAAATGAAACTGTTCAATGCCTATAACGTGTCGTGTGCGGATGGGTCTTCTTATGTTCGGAGTTTGAAATCCTTCATCAACTATGGAGTTGTGATGGTCAAAATTACGTTGAACAAAGGAGCTGCAACAATTTATTGAGGATCTCAATTGGCGGTTCAAGCCGGAGGTCTTTGTACGATGTTGCACTCCTTACGAGAGGGGGAACCTGCACGATTCGTCTTTGCAGAATTGCATTTTGTTGCTGTTTCATTCTTTGGAATTCTGACTTGGGACAGGTACTTCAGACAGCTAAGGCATATGTCCAATAAAAATTTCCTTATAGAAATGTTTATTATCTGGCTTAGTTTTTGAGTTATTTCACTTCTAAGTTCAGTAGGCATTCCACCCTAATCTGCATTTGATCAGGTGCCTATAACTTAAAAAAGTGTACTTTAAAAAAAATTGTTTTGGCGCTTGAAAGATAAGAAATTTAACGCACTTTCCAACGGTGTCCTCAACTTTTACTTTACGTAATACTGTTTGCGAGTTAGTGCCGTTTTGCTGAGACAAGGTCGAAAATACGAAGAAAATCAAATAACTCAAAAACTAAGCGAGATAATAAAAATTGCTTGGAGGCACTTTTTATTGGAAATAGGTTGTACAATACGTGGGTGAAGTATTCCGCACCTTATCTGATACACCCTGTATATAAAATAATTTTGTTTTGTATTGATAGATTTGGGCTTAGAAGAAACGAATTCAACTGGGCAACTCGATTTTTGACTTTCCGTATAAGTTCGCTAATATGATCGTGGAAGTTAGCCGTATGTCAAATGTCACTCCAAGATGTTTATGGGAGGCTTTGATTGGGATTAACTGCCCCAGATAGCAAAGTTCGCGATCTTCATGGTTTCTTTTGTAAGAAGAGGTTACCACACTAGACTTTTGACTGTTTATTTTTAGCCTCCATTTCGTGTACCATTGTCCTAGTACGTTAATCAGTTGAAGTTTCCCGTTTGCAACTGTGGATTCCAGATGAGATGGAGCATATACTAAATTGTCAGCATATAGTCCTGAGAACCCCCCTCGGACCTCTACGAGGAGGTCACTGGTGTAGATGGAGTAAAGATATGTCGCCTACACACATCCCTGCGACAATCCAGCTCTGATCTTCCAACACCCTCTGAGTGTAATTAGCTCCTGGACTTGTACTCAAGCATTTCCTTTAAAGATCAACTTTTGGCATTCTCCATACATTTATTATCTTGAATAAAAATTAACCGCAGTTGGGTACGTTTCAAGCAATTTTCGATAGTGACATTTTGTTCTGCTAAGTTGGTGTTTTGTGTACTGGACTTTTTAGGTACCCATATACTAAAATGAGATTAGCTCTTGCGATTTAAAAAAAAAAAAAGGTTGACAGGGGGTCACTTATCATGTGAAGCATTGCAATCTAAGATGATCTACTGCCCTTCGTATGGCATTATTATCACGGGGCGGAGCTGGAATGAGCGCAGGACGTCCGCCCCCCGCTCGCGTATTCCCGGGTACCAAGTCCTGTTAACCCGATGCCCCCCCCTCTTCGCGCTTCTGTCGGACCTCTCGTCCATCCGTGTTAAACGATGACCGTTCGTCAATAATTATAGTGAAACGCCATTATCACCGATCATTGTTGATTGGTTGTGGCTTCGGTTACATTTCCAGCCGCATGAGCTTCGTCCGGGCACTGATCTGTATGCTAAACGTGGCCTCTCAATATACCTCCTGTCCAGATAACTCACTACCCACCCTTCCTCGTCACAACTCTCTCGCCTCAAAACACACACTCCTCTCTCCATCGTTCTCTCCCTCGCTCTCTTTATTTCTTCCAAATCTTCACGGACATCTCTACCAATATGCTAATAACAAATATTTTAGATAAACATACAGAGTTACTAACTGAAGGTCCTGATTTTTGTGACATTTGAATTTATTTGCATTTCGATTAGTTAAAGAATCAGCTCATATCAAAAACTAAATTATTCGAAACATATCAATCATTAGGTATTTTTATAATATTTTTTATAAGGGTACCATTGCAATCAAATAAATGGCAATCATCACACCACAGCGGAAAGAACTACATCCTCCCAATTAGCATCACGTCCATAATCTTTAACAACTTATCCAAATCTTTCCCGTGTTCTATAGAAACTGTCAATGGATATTTTCGTGAAATCAAGTCACAAAGAGGGGCTGCGGTATTTGTCTGTAAATAAGCATACCATTCATTTTGGTTTATTATTCAATAATGAAAAAAATATATATTTTAACCTCCCTGAAAATTTCATGGTTTACGTTTCAACGGGTGTAGAATCCAAATCTGCAATAACAATTTTTCCGTCCGTCTGCCGTATGCCGTACGCACGATTTCTCCCAAACTGCCCGGGCAAAAAATCTGAAATTTTCAGGAAAAATCAATATTGGTCCGACAACGCCCCAATTCTTTAGCCAGCTCTCTCACTTAATTTAAAGTGCCCTTTAAGGGTTGTCAAAGTTTTGTAAAATCCCTAAAAACCTCAAAAAAAGTCAAGGCGGCCTAAATTTGGACTTTTTTTTTTAAGAACTTTCCATGAGGAATTGAATGAGCCCTTTCCCAGGTCCGTAGCTCAAGCCATTCCCGATGTATGGCCCGATTTATGGTGCCAACATTTACATCCACATTCACTACATCACTAGGTTACTGAGATCAAAACAAAAACAACAGGGTTTTTAAAATTTTTTTATTGCAGTAACCTAGTGATGTAGTGAATGTGGATATTGGAGTGAACTCCTAAAAGGGTTTATGGCCGATACACGGGTTGAAGCATTCTGATATACATGCTCCGTCTTACGAAATTTAAAATTTTCAAATAGAATATTTTTCCATTGTAAGGAAGACAAAAACGCTGCAAATTCTTTCACTGGGGTTTGTTATTCAATGATTCATGAATTGAATTTCTACTAGAGCTTTGGAGTGTGCGTGTTTCACAGGTGATAGAGCGAATAATGAATTTCAGGAGGCACACAGATATGATCAACTGATCAATCCAAATAGGTATTTTGGTTGAGAACCGATTAAAGTGCTCTATGCATATCACCTGAAATTCAATAATCGCTCTATCACCTGTGAAACACGCTCACTCCAAAACTTAGTAGAAATTCAAATCATGAATCTTTGAATAATAAACCCCAGTGAAAGAATTTGCAGCGTTTTTCAATTTCAAACATTCGTATGCCCTGAACATTCAATGATCAAGTCTAGTAAGTAGTAGGTAAGAAGTTTTCAGAGAAAGTGTTTAACAAGAAAGAATCCCTGTTACAAGAGTTCATCACCTAACGGTTGAAGAGTTACAACAAGCGAAGTACTCGTATCATGAAAATTCAAATACCGCATCAGCATCGAATTCATCATACAGAGAAAGTGTCGTTGAACGGTGGAGTGTTCGAGGTCCCACGGAAAGAGGGGGGTGTCGGTGGTGAGGCAGCCGGTTCAATAAGGCTAATGCAGTTGTCTGGGTGGACAACTGATTCCCATACTATTCGCGGAAAGAATAACGTTTAAACATATTTGAAAGGAGTAAACGCATAGTATTTGGGTCGTCCATATATGGACATATATGTCCATTTTCCGTTAGATTTTAGTAGGAAAATGGAATAGATTATGATTTTGATATATCCACAACTTTATAATGAACCATAAATAAAGGTGTTCTAAATTCAGTGGCTCACTGACGTAATGAAATTCTATATTATAAAATCGAAAAAAGGTAGAGTCAAGAGGTACCAGAGAATGGAGCTTAACCTTCATGCGTTTGCGCCAACATGAGTAACACCGGCGCTCGCGCAGCTGTCTGTTGATCGCCCTTGCTTTTTCAATGATTATCTTGCATGCAGAACTAGGATTCAATTCAAAAAACAGATTTTTCATCAAACAATTCTTTGTTATTTAAAATAAAATAGCCGTTAATTGTCGTTTATGGCTAAAAATAAACGCTTGCTTCCGAAAACACGGAATGGGCTGCAAAAGCCCTCTTGGAAAATGATTACTTTTGTTCAACTTTTTTCTTTGTTGAAAAACTAGATTATTTATTTCAATTGAGCTAGATAAGAAGGTATAGAATTGCTTACACACAGGTATTTAAACTCACGTATGAATGTTACATGAACTGGTTGCTCACAAAAGCGTGATGTATCAAAAATGGCAATTGCACTATAATTCAAACTTTTGTTGTAAAAATGTCATTTTTTCAATCTAACTAGATGGAAACTAGAAAAAACATTAGCTAGTAGTTCCAAAATTACGAAATACAGAAAAATCACAAATGACAAGACAAAAAAATACGTAATATAGTTTCATTCCAGTCTTGGAGGGTTGTTCAGTCTATCTCGCTATCCTCGTTCTCAAGCAACTGAACAAAAAATGGAAAAGGGTTATTCGTTTTTTTTTTTTTTTTTGGGTGAAAGAAGAAGAGGGCGAGAGAGGCAAGATAGGCAAATTAAGTTGCAAAACTATGCAGAAAATCTTAATTTACTAGGTAGGTACCCACTTATTACAAGCTTTTATTCTTTGAATGAAATTGATTTTAGTTATACACTATTAACGTTATTATAATTTACTTACATTTTATGATGTTGATGAAAGTATTCCGTCAGGAGTCGCGCGGCTGTCTCCTGACCGCCTGACTCAAAACTATCAACTTCGGAACTGTACTGAACGTAAGCGAAGAGGCGACACGCTGACCTCAGGGGTGGAATATACAGTCGGAAGTGTAACTAGAGAATACATGCCCCTCCCATCCCCCCAAAAATCGTAGGTATTTTCGAAATTCAAGAAATGGCGGTCACTTGACCGCCCGCGCAAACGCTTTAAGGTTAAGTTGAGAAATAATGAATTTTACTTGAAACATTAGGAGTTTTTCTAGTGAAATCTTGAGATTGAGTAGAGAAATCTTGAATTTGACTTGGTAAAGTTGGGTTTGGGTTGGGAAATGTTGAATTTGATTTGGAAAGTATTGAGTCCTACCGATTTTTTGTTCGACTGATTCGATTGTTTTCTTTATTCAGCAAGCCAAAGCATTTTGATCAGGTTTGGAAGACAAACATTTAACGAAATTCATGTTTTCCAATAATTTTTATATTTATGAAATCGACAGGGACAGTTATGGTTTAATATTCAATAATAGACCACTGTGATCGCTCTTGAAAAAAAAATTCCAACCTCCCCTGAAAATTTCATGGTTTACGTTTCAAAGGGTGTAGAATTCAAATCTGCAATCCAAATTTTTCCGTCCGACGCCGTACGCACGATTTCTCCCAAACAGCTGGAACAAAAAATCTGAAATTTTCAGAAAAATCCATGTTGCTCCAACGACGCCCCAGTTCTTCAGCCAGCTCTCTCACCTAATTTAAAGTGTAATTTAAGGGTTGTCAAAGTTTTGAAAAAACCCCCAAAAACCTCAAAGAAAGTCCAGGCGGCCTAAATTTGGACTTTTTTTTAAAGAACATTCCATGAAGAATCGAATGAGCCCCTACCCAGGTCCGTAGCTCAAACCATTCCCGATCTATGGCCCGATTTATGGTGCCAACATTTGCATCCACATTCACTACAGATTACTGCGATCAAAACAAAAACAGCAGCGTTTTTTATTCTTTTTTTTTTTAAATATTAGTAACCAGTGACGTAGTGATGTAGTGATGTAGTGAATGTGGATAATGGAGTGAACTCCTAAAAGGGTTTATAGCCGATACACGAGTTGAAGCATTCTAAAATGCATGTTCCGTCTTACGAAATTTAAAATTTTCAAATTGAATATTTTTCCATTGTAATCGCTCTTGAAAAAAACGCTGCAAATTCTTTCACTGGGGTTTATTATTCAATGATTCATGATTTGCATTTCTACTAAGCTTTGGAGTGTGCGTGTTTCACAGGTGGTAGAGCGATTATTGAACTTCAGGAGGCACACAAATATGATCAACTGATCAATCCAAATAGGTATTTTGGTTGAGAACTGATTTAAGTGCTCTATGCATATCTCCTGAAATTCAATGATCGCTCTATCACCTGTGAAACACGCACACTCCAAAGCTTAGTAGAAATTCAAATCATGAACGCAAGCCAATTGAATAATAAACCCCAGTGAAAGAATTTGCAGCGTTTTTATAATTAAATTATAAATAACAAATTTTGTTTAGCTAAAATAGTAACTCTTTACGGCATGTATCGTTTCGGAGCTGCTTTGACGAAATGACGCGGGTTGTTACAACAGCACAACTTCCAGTTACTAAAGCGTGCGGTTTTATTTATAGCAACGCATTCTCCCGATCCCCTGATTTGTCGCATGTCCAACACAACCCCAACTCCTCCAGTCAGTGACCTCCGTTTGCTGTCCATATAAACAGAATATATTGCCTCGGAAAAAACCTCTCACCTCCACCCCGAGGTGTTCCACAGCCCATGGACATTTCCCTCATTCTGCTGAAATCGCTCCAACCCTGTCCATTTGTCTCGTGGAAATGTCCTACTTTCACGTCACTTAAGGAGAAAAGGTAGGAAACAGGGCACAAGGCTTCGTTGTTCGTACGTCAGAAAGCACATTTGACAGTTCGTTGTCAAGTGAATTATTCTTGCTATCCAAGTATTTTAGAACTGATTGAAAAGCTTGTTTTGGCCTTGTTGTTCTTGGTAGAAGAAATTTGTTCTATTGAGCGATCTTTCTGGAATGGTATTTTTATCCGGCACCTTGATTGAGCTTCCATCAAAGCTGCATCAGCGCTATGATTAATCGTACTATTCAACTTCTTTATTCTTCACGTTCGGCAGCAATTCTTAGTCGGTTGAGTACTTAGTGTTTTACTTGGAGAAAAACTACTGGCAGAAAATGTCTTTCTGGATTGGCAGGCTATACCCGTAGAATGGTGGAAGCATCAGTAATTCAGTTGCAGAGTCAGTGGCTGATCAGCAGGGTGATCAGTTGCTTAGGATGGAGCAACTCCTTAAAGATATCTCGAGTTACAGCACTTGTTACTATCGTTAGATGCAGAATGCGTCACGTTTTCAACATTTAGCTAGAACGAAAGAGCCAAAATATGCGGTTGGGAGTGAACAAAAACATTTTTCGTGAACTACGCACAAAACTATTTGCCCACTTAGGTGGGCAGTATAGCTTCCTCATTTATTACAACGTGGAGGTTAACAACTAGATATAAAAACAAGCATGAGACAAATAAGTGAATGCCAATAGTATAGGAATATTAACCAAATGTTCAAAACGGAGATGAATGAATGAATGAATATATATTTTATTCCAGAAAAATAACAATTACAATATTCTTTGATTAAAGTAATGGAATTAACCCCGAAACCATAGGAAAAAGTCCTGTGCGGTTCCGGGGCGTTGCTTTTCATTCTTAAAATACATTATTATTATTATTGTTGATATTATTAACAGTCAATTGAATTGAATTGAATTGAATCGAATCGCCTTATCAAAATAAATCTAAACATTTACAAACAGATTACAAAGAGTTACAAAAATCGCGCGGTACATAGCTTGGGTACACAACTAAACGTAGATGCTAGAGAGCATGGTTTTACATAGCACCATGCCATTTGTAATCAACCACGAAAAAATTTTCTTTTTATACGCCGATCTGGTGTACGCAATACGCCGATACGCTGAAATTGTTTGGTGTACGCAACTCATGAGGCAAATATCTAATCAAGTAGGGCATGCTATAGTATAAGTGCCGGGAAGTGCTCCACAGACGAGTCCGCGGTGCAGAGACTATTGCTTGTGAAGAGAAGCGAGCAGGGAATGGATTTCCTCTTGGATAGCTAAACAACTCCGGGTGTTTGTGGAAAAAGGACAAGGATGCTTTTAAATACAACTGGTGAACCGAGAATACACGTGCTACATTAAAAAGGTCGCTAGTGGGATACCTTCGTGATTTTTTTAGCATAATCTTCAATATACATTTCTGAATAGTGATCAGCGGTTTCATTACAGTTGGAAGACAGCCACCCCATGCAACAATCCCGAAACAAATGACGCTTTGCACCAGAGCTTTGTACATCTGTGTCAGTGTTTCCCTTCCAAGGCATCCTCGCAACACATAGAATAAATGAGTGAATTTTCGCAGTTTTTGGACCACAGAAGATACCTGAGCTTCCCATTTAAGATCCTCGTCGATAATTATACCTAGGTATCTCGTTGATCTCACGCGCTCAATCAAAGGACACGCACATACACAGATCCAATGCCCTCCATCTAAATTACATATTCTACACAAGTAGGAGTTATTAAGGGTAAACCTCGTCTATTTAATCAAAATTGGTTTCTTTGTTTCGTGATTTGCCGCCGTAAAAACATATTTTAGGTTTGCCCATGTGCAATAGTTGATACATCCAATTGAAACGAAATTCACAGGATTCAGCACTTGTTACACCAAATTTGAACAAAATCATCTTTTCAAATCGATGTTCCAAGAAACCCATGTTAGCGCTAGATGACCTGCTGATATTCATCCGGTTGTGTTGGTAGCGATAAGAGATTGTCAAGGGGTCAACAAAATATTTATGACATCTTATTGGAGTATGATAATAATGTATGTTATGAATAATAACACAGTCTCGCTATACTCATGTTGAAAAATACCGACACCATGTAACTGGAACACCGGACTGTCATTCCAAGACAAAATCTCATATTGGTGTTGTTAGCTTTCGCAATATCCCGTCACAGTTTCCCTCTTAATCGACTCCGCGGCGACCCAAATGCCTACCTGACAATATGTTCCTTGGTGAGATTAATGGTTCTGATTCGGCAGAAATTGCTGAGCTTTTTGCTAGGCATTTCTCCTCAGTTTTTGACATGGAGATGCCTCATAAACCATTCTTCCCTATACAGGACATAGTTTCCCTCGGTTCAATGACAGTGTCTGAGGATCAGGTCCTTAAGGAGCTCCGTCGCTTGAATACGGGAAAGGGTATGGGTCCTGATGGCATTCCACCGCTACTCCTGAAGGAGTGTTCCAGTGCTTTGTCTTATCCATTGGCATGCCTATTTAATAAATCATTATCTTCTGGATGTTTCCCTGATCTGTGGAAATTGAGTTATGTTACCCCAATTCATAAGAGTGGAGACAAAAGCTCGGTTTTGCAGTATCGTCCCGTTTGTTCTCTATCGGCACCTCCAAAGGTTCTTGAAAAACTAGTTGTGCAGCGGTTATATACCGAATCCTCCTCATACATTGTCCCTGAGCAGCATGGCTTCATGAAGGGTAAATCTACGGTGACGAACCTTCTCCAATTTCAGGAGTATGTCATGGAGGGTTTTCGGAGGGGCTACCATGCCCTCCATCTAAATTACATATTCTACACCAGGGGGAGTTACTAAGGGTAATCCTCGTCTATTTCCTCAAAATAGGTCTTTTTGTCTCGTGATTTGACGCCGTAAAAACATATTTTAGGTTTGCTCATGTGCAATAGTTGATACATCCAATTGAAACGAAATTCACAGGATATCAGCACTTGTTACACCAAATTTGAACAAAATCATCTTTTCAAATCGATGTTCCAAGAAATCCATGTTAGCGCTAGATGACCTGCTGATATTCATCCGGTTGTGTTGGTAGCCATAAGAGATTGTCAAGGGGTCAACAAAATATTTATGACATCTTATTGGAGTATGATAATAATGTATGTTATGAATAATAACACAGTCTCGCTATACTCATGTTGAAAAATACCTAACCATGTAACTGGAACACCGGACTGTCATTCCAAGACAAAATCTCATATTGGTGTTGTTAGCTTTCGCAATATCCTGTCACAGTTTCCCTCTTAATCGACTCCGCGGCGCCCCATCTGGCGGAGCTGGGAAAATGATTGAAGTTGGCTGAACGAAAAGAGTCGAGGTGGGGGATCGGAAAATTAACCTTGGAGCAAGGGAGAGGAAATTCCAACATCCCCGTCCCTTTCACAAAACTCATCCACTCCTCTGCAACCAGTTAGGAAGCTGATTGGTGGGTTATAAAGTCAGTTAGCCCTCTCCACCACCCGATGGCAAGTTAGCGGCTCTAACTTCGTCAACGGCGACGGTTTCCTAGTGATAAGGTTATGCATTCAACCTTGGAGACTTCTGCCGGTTCCATCGCAGAGTCCATTTTCGGAATGTTTTCACGGAAAACCTTCCGAAGACAACGACAAACCTCCAAATTACGGAAAATCGATTGGTAGTTCTATTCAGGTACCAACATCTCCATTTCCAACGTTGAAAGAATCTGGTTGAATTTGTCGCTTCAATCCAATTTATTGATGTTCGAGGAAGTCCAAGGACAAATCCTGGCGTCACAATCTACTCAATCTACTTCCACCGTTGGAGAAGGAGGTGTAAGGATTGATGGGACCTCCTTATTGAGTTGGAGCGTGTGTCTTCACCCAGTGACGACTCCTTTGCCTAAGATAGTCGACCACATTCCTCGTTAGCCCAAAATTAGTTGAAGGCTTTGTAAAGGAATTGGAAATGGTGGACTTCGCAATACACTGGTGTTCACTCCACATAAGTTTGCCATTTAATTTAAAATGAGATTTTCAAATTCGATTCAAGATTGGTGATACGTGGGTACCGATTACAGTAAAAGCAACTTCTATCCCATGATATTTCTCATCTTTGTAATTAACTACTATTGTCACTCATTAATCTATACGTGGTACTAAATACTTCTGATGAGAAGTGGTATAGTTGGAACTCAAAACGCTGCAAATTCTTTCACTGGGGTTTATTATTCAAGCTTGCGTTCATGATTTGAATTTATACTAAGCTTTGGAGTGTGAATGTTTCACAGGTGATAGAGCGATTATTGAATTTCAGGAGATATGCATAGAGCACGTAAATCCGTTCTCAACCAAAATACCTATTTGAATTGATCAGTTGATCATATTTGTGTGCCTCCTGAAATTCAATAATCGCTCTATCACCTGTGAAACATGCACACTCCAAAGCTTAGTATAAATTCAAATCATGAACGCAAGCCAATTGAATAATAAACCCCAGTGAAAGAATTTGCAGCGTTTTTTATGGTTATCAGAATGCTTCAACCCGTGTATCGTCTACAAAGCCTTTTAGGAGTTCACTCCAGTATCCACATTACTACATAACTACATCACTACGTCACTAGGATACTGATATCAACACAAAAACAATAATATACCAAAATAACGCGAATGTTGGCACCATAAATCGGGCGATAGATCGGGAATGATTTGCCTACGGACTTGGGGAGGGGCTCATTCGATTCCTCGCGGAGTGTTCTTCAAAAATAGTACAAATTTAGCCTTGACTTTTTTTTGAGGTTTTTAGGGATTTTACAAAACTTTGACAACCCTTAAAGGGCACTTTAAATTAAGTGAGAGAGCTGGCTCAAGAATTGGGGCGTTGTCGGACCAACATGGATTTTTCTTGAAAATTTCAGATCTTTTGCTTCAGCCGTTTGGGTGAAATCGTGCGTACGGGGTTAGAATTTTTTTTCAAGAGCGATTAAATTGGTTTATTATTGAATAATAAACCAAAATTTACAGACTAACATAAAACTGTACATTTGAGGAAAATAAACGAAAATTTGATCGAGAATTGATACTGAAGGAGTGGATGTTGCTTTACTCAACTTATTACTATCTACAGTTAATACGAAAGTTCGTATGTTTGCAGGAAGTCAGAGTGCCTACAGGTAGTATGCACATGCAAAATTCTCTTATTGAAGGAGTTTGTTGTCTGCAAAAATTGAAATATGTCATATGGATTTAAACGTAAACATGCAATGTTTGTCGACAATTTTTTAGTTTTCGCGTCTTAGTTTGAATGTTCTCGATCAGATGTTCATGGGAGCCGACTTGTCCTTATTTTTGGTGGTGCTCGACAAGCCGGGGGGTATGGAATTTGACGAATATCCTGCTAAAAGTTTTAGGCCCTTTTGGATGCTTAAAAAAACACTATTCTATCTTGAAAGGAAAGTAAATTTGCTAAACAGCTACTTTTTTAATTTGTGATGAGTAATAAACAACGTTAATAAATCAAAACGGGTATAAAGTTCAATGATACACCAAACAATGAGTACAATGAATAAATGAAGCCAAGCTTCATCGCATAAACAAACAGCAAGGGTTACTGGCCTATATATTAGCCACTTTGCTGCCTTCCCGGGGGATGTGTAGCGTTATACCATTAAAATTTTAAGATTTTCAGTAAGAAAAATATTGGTGGGGCACAGCCCCAAGACTCTCATTATTGGTGGGGCCCGGGGGGGATGTTCATGCATATGTGTGCAGGAGACTTGGTTGCTTGCCGAAGTTGCAGTTTCTGAGGGCGGTCCTCAACACTATTAGTTCGCTGCAGTCTGAATTCGGGTATGGTGTAAAACAGTGTGCTTACCAAACCACTTTCCATTCGAGTTCCAACTGAATCTCAGGTTGTACGTACCTCAAGGAAGAAAGTGTCGCGAGGGGTTGTGCCTGTAGAGGACCTCGGGATTCCACGCGATACGGCATTCCCTTTGACAAAAGAGAGTGACGGGCGGGAGGATTCCTTACATTCTCCCTCCCACGCAAAGCTCTCCGTCCCTTCAAGTGAACCATGGGCTCCGGAGAGGACATGGAACGCTTTACAAAACTGACTAAGAAATCGGAGGAACTTGGGATAATCTGCAGTATTTTTAACCTCACTGAACGGGTAAACATCCTTATACAGGGAATGTCCGTTTGGGGCTCACCTAGGTTCTTATAACTATTTGAAATCAAAAAGGAATTGGTTCGTTTAGAGTGTGGTTAGACTGGAGGGGTTCAGAAGTTAAGTCGGTTGGCTACCGAAAACTACTCAAAACGATCCTTCCTCGCTCTAAAGCAAAGCTCACATTTCAAAGCAACGTTACATTACAAACTTTAAATTCGCTAATTAGAACTATTTTTATCATAATCATTCTATTGAACTAATCGAGATCGCCGCACAGAATCAAAATTTTGTCATAGTACCAGAATGAGAACGGCCAGAGTTATGCAAGTGGAAAGATAATGAAGGTGTACTTACAAAGATGAAGAAATGAGGAATAGAGATGAAATTCCAAACATTAAATTAAGAAATGACAGAAGAGACTGAGCTCTCATGACTGGAAATGATGGAGCAGAAAGATGAGATGACCTACAAGCCATTAGCAAAGGTGGTGTTACTGCAGAAACTGCAACATCGGCAAGTAACCAAGTCTCCTGCACATGCAATGGATGTGCATGTGAGCGCGGACATTCAAACTGCAGAAACTTTATGTGTTCTTGGAGAAAGTATTATTGCCCCCATTAGGTCTGCTATATCGTCAGGGCCATGGGAACTAACTCTTCAGGAAGCTAGGTCCGAGAAGAAGCCTATGATGATGCATAAATTTCTGTCACAGTTTCGTATAATGCTGTGTTAAAGTTAAATGTGACCACATTACTATCTAAGGATGTAACATGATCGTGTACAAACTATTTACCAAGGTAACAGCAAGGAAGATACCGATCACCTAACAAATCATAGAATTTCCCCTTTAGAAGGACAGATGAGGAGAGATGATTTCTACACAACACTGTTGATAGTAGAAGTTTAGGAAGAAACTGTTACTTGCCAAACGTCGTCGTTCTACTTCGTTTTTGGTTTATTATTCAATAATAAACCATTGTAATCGCTCTTGAAAAAACAAATTTTAACCCGCTGAATATTTCATGGTTTATATTTCAAAGGGTGTAGAATCCAAATGTGCAATAACAATTTTTCCGTCCGTCCGCCGTACGCACGATTTCTCCCCAAACGGCTGAAGCAAAAAATCTGAAATTTTCAGGAAAAATCCATGATGGTCCGACAACGCCCCAATTCTTTAGCCAACTCTCTCACTTAATTTAAACCCTTTAAGGGTTGTCAAAGTTTTGTAAAATCCCTAAAAACCTCAAAAAAAGTCAAGGCGGCCTAAATTTGGTACTTTTTTTGAAGAACTTTCCATGAGGAATCGAATGAGCCCCTCCCCAGGTCCGTAGCTCAAACCATTCCCGATGTATGGTCCGATTTATGGTGCCAACATTTGCGTTTTTTTTGGTTTATTATTGTTTTTGTAACCTAATTTGATCGGCAGTAACCTAGTGATGTAGTAAATGTGGATACTGGAGTGAACTCCTAAAAGTGTTTATAGCCGATACACGGGTTGAAGCATTCTGATATGCATGCTTCGTCTTACGAAATTTAAAATTTTCAAATAGAATATTTTTCCATTCTAATCACTCTTGAAAAAACGCTGCAAATTCTTTCACTGGGGTTTATTATTCAATGATTCATGATTTGAATTTCTACCAACCCTTGGAGTGTGCGGGTTTCACAGGTGATAGAGCGATTATTGAATTTCAGGAGGCACACAAATATGATCAACTGATCAATCCAAATAGGTATTTTGGTTGAGAACCGATTTAAGTGCTCTATGAATATCTCCTGAAATTCAATAATCGCTCTACCACCTGTGAAACACGCACACTCCAAAGCTTAGTAGAAATTCAAATCATGAATCATTGAATAATAAACCCCAGTGAAAGAATTTGCAGCGTTTTTATGGGTGGTAATGCTTCAGTACCTATTAATAAGCTAGTATAGGCTCAAATCAATGAGGAAGAATGGACCATACTTGAACCATTGAAACTAATAGTTATTTAATGAAGGCAATGAGATCTGGTATTTTTAATGACATTGGGTGGCTATCCCAGCAGAATGTTCTCCATACAAACGTTTCTTGTTAATGTTAAGTCGTCCCTCGATAGAAAGCAGCCATTTAAACCTCCCAACGATAAATTAGGGCACAATCCCGTACGTGTCGGCCCGACTTTTTACCTCCAACGAAAACGGACGATCGTGATCGGAATCATCAGCGGGCCCTAGCGGGATACTCCAGGCATGTTCCTTTGTAGAGAGCGGGAAGACGAGCGGGGCGACCGGGGACGGGTAGTTCTCACCTGGAGCGGTGGGTGGCCCGGAGATCAATACGGGGTACGCGGCACCTACCCAGCGTCGGCCCGCGGCTCCAATCCGAGTACTCGCGACCCCTGGACGAGTCCGATCGACGAATAATAGATTTCATAAGGGTAATTATTTGAAACGGGTTGTCGGGCTCTTCAAAAAATTTTTGTGGATCTTGAGATCGCTTTATTTTAGGCAATAAAAGATATATTAAATCAAAATAAATTTCTCAAGACAATTTTTTTGAAGAGCTCCGACCTCGTTTTCAAGATTCATCATTCTTCAAATAATAATTTGATGATCTCCTTTATTTAAACTGTTACCATATCGTGGGCTTGCCAAAAACTAGGTAAATCGAAATTCCTTTGATTTTCTCACAATTCAATGTTTTACATTTCAATGAATGAATGAATGAAGTGTTTATTTACAAATGACAGAAATAATATTCGTACACCAAAACACTTTACGGCATTAGCTATGCTATCAGCCGGGGTTCAGTTCATGAATCACAAAAATAAACATAACAGAAATTTCTAGATTCATTATAGTATTATCTAAATTTAAAAGCAATCAAAATTAAAGTACTTTTTTTCTGTATTCACATGATTCATCATCCCTTAAAAATTTTTAACAATCTAATAAATTTTCTAGGATCTTGAATAAAAATTAACATTTTTTTTAGCGAATTTGCCTTTTCTGAAGAAGCCAATTTTGATATATGGGCGAAACGTCCAAAATAAAGCGATCTCAAGACAATAAAGGCCATTTTGAAGAGCTCCGACAACCCGTTTAAGAAAAAAAAGGCTGGAAACAATTTAGACCTCACCAACTCAAATAAGGGTAATTGTGGATTTGTGTTTTCTTGTGAGAGTATCTAAAACTGTTACCATATCGTGGGCTTGGAGATTCATTCAGTATTATCTAAATTAGAAAAATCAAATAGTTGACAGCTTTTTAAATCGAGTTTTCGAGGTTTTTTTTGAAAATTGTTTTTTTCAAATAATAATTATTTAAACCTTGTTCCTCAATTCAATTTTTGAACATTTCATTAGAAAAATGAAACTTGTGAATGAATGAATTGACTGTTTATTTACAAATGACATAAATAATGTTATTCGTATGGTCCCCAAAATCAGTATTTTACGCATACGCAAACATTGCCAGCAGCTATGAGTTTTGACCGATTTCGATTAAATTTTCAGGGATTGTTCATTGATACATAATCGTTCAAAAATAAACATAACAGAAGTTATTTCTACATTCAAAATTTAAATTCATCATTTAAATTATTTGGTCAAGCAATGATCTAAAATTATGGAAGTGAAACACCCACAATTTTTTTTTCTGTATTCACATGATTCATCATCCCTTACACATTTTTAACAATTCCTTACTGAATTTCTAGGATCTTGAATATCAAAATGAACATTTTTGATTAGCGAATTTGACTTTTCTTCCAATTTTGATATATAGGTATATTCTACAGCGTTTTTTTCCCCCAACGTAACCTAGAAGTCCCACTGTGTTCTTCATTATTATAATCAGACACAGACTCGGTCAAAACGATAATCAGAGGGACACGATCTGAGTACATCTGACAACAAACCTCAAAAGATTCAACAATATACAATGGATTGCACCAAAATCAATAGCCAGAACTACCCCTAGCACCTACATATGTAACCTTACCATTCGGATAACCTATAGTTCTTCCGTTAAGTAGTACCAACCCATAATCTTCTAATAATTCCAATTCACTGTCATACATTTGTAGTTCACCCTCTCTAGAGTTCAAATCTCCCATCAAAATAATGTTCTGACCGTCTAAACCCTCCAACAACGACTTCAAACTATCAAAATCCTCCTTCCATCTGTTACAGTTTATGTACATTGGTACAATATAAATCACCATATGCTCTAACTTATTAAGGTATTTACATTAATATATTCGTAACAAATCGTACAATTAGGAATGTTTTTACGATATCCAAATAATAACCCCCACTCGCAGATACCCACGCAACACTAAGTTCACTCAAAATACTTCTCAAATTTATTCATATTAACTCATTCTACAAATGTCTCATATAGATTTTTAAAATGTTTAGAATCCGAAAATCCAATTTAAACAAACCCGTTCTCCGCCTCCTTTTTCCGAAAATATTGAACCAAAGTCAATGAAGGTTCGACCGCAACCATATATCAAGCGGAAACCCATGCTATGGAAATATGTGCACAAGAGATTGCCAGGAAACGACTCAAAGGTGCAACGTTATATATATACTATCTGACAGCCAAGCAGCACTAAAGGCTATTTCTGCCTTCTCGGTAACGTCAAAGCTGACTTGGAGTTGCCTAAACTCCCTCAAGGCTGCGGCCCGGGGCAGCAAACTGATGCTACTACGGGTGCCGGGTCATGAGGGAATAGAGGGCAACGAGGAAGCTGATTGCCCTAAAAAGGGATCAGAGTCCAATCCAATTGGACCTGAACCCCAACTAGGGGTTACCAAGAGTTATATAACTCAACAGGTTCAGAAATGGGAGGACAAAACACGAACAGAATACTGGCACAACACTCCTAAGCAGAGGCAAGCCAAGCGGTTTCTTACAATCTCAAGGAAACGCGCAAAAGCCCTTCTATCATTGAGGCGCAAAGACCTTCGTAAACTAGTGGGTCTTCTGACTGGCCACTGCCCCCTAAGGTACCACCTAAACAAAATGGGTAAGGCCAGGACAATAGATGCCGGCTCTGCTGCGAAGAGGCGGAAACAGCAGAACACATCCTCTGTAATTGTCCTGCTGTTGCATCAACTAGATTCCAGCATTTCGGGAAGGGTGCTGATATTGCCTTGGAAACGCCTGAAAACATCCTACACTTTGTGAACGAAGAGGTTATTAAGAAGGTTTTGAATTAAAAATGGGCGACAGCGTCAGAATAGATCCTAGCGGTATCAGTGACCAGGGGCTCCTCCCATCCCTTAGCGGGGAAAAAAAATGAAACTTCGATCAAAAATCACGTTTGGGACCTAGTTTGACGTAATCAGGTTGGCAGAATTTAGGATTTTTTAAATTAGTAAAAGTACCTGAAGGTCTGACTAAATGTATTATTTGGACAGATCTAATATTTCGACTTCAACGGACGCATGTAAACCTAATTAAAAACGCTTAAAATTTCTTGTGGGTCGATAATTTTCGAAAAACCCATCAAATGAAGAAGAGTTAATGTCATTTATCGCCATATTCCATTTTCAGCGTTTCATTTTTTAGCAGAATTCTTGAAGTTAACTCCCAACCAACATGAATACAAAATCTGCAATTTTCGACTATCAAACTTCGAGTATTAATGAATTTGGAGAGTTTTTTCTTGGCTCTCCATAAGTTATTTAGTCATTGAAAAACATCTAAACAAGGAAAGGTTCCTAGTTTAAGCTGCATTGGAGTTACTGCCTGCTGTAAATATTGTGATTATCGATTTTTAATCAATGCGTTTACTTGTATTTGTTATTGGTGATGCAAATATGATCCAACATTTTCATGGGAAATAAAACTAATTAAATTACTGTTAATGGCCTCCTACTGCACGAAACTTTATAAATATGTGTACAGGGAGTACACTTAAGGTCGCACAACCGTCAGGGTTCGATTCTATGTACTTACTACCAATTTGCAACAAATTTTGGAGATGGAGGGTGGCGACTGGCAATTTTTTTTTTTTTTTTAATAATGAAAACTTTATTGTCAAAAAATAGACATTACAGTTGCTCGAAACAATTTGGGGTACAGTAGGTGAAAGACCTAGTTAACCTGTCAGTTGAGGAGAGGTGGCAATCCAATGATCGTCCTACATTAAGGTGTTACAGAGATGACTAGTTCATGCGGGTATAAATTAAATAACAAAGATGCAACAAATTATAGGTATTAACACAGAGCAAATTATATCACAGAAAGTCTTGCGGTCTTTTGCGCTTCAGACGGCGTTCATTTGGTGGAGGTGGCCCGCTGGTACTAAGATCGACGAGAAGTGGGTTTGGGTGCACTCTCATCGAAGAGTGGAGGTCGGTATAAGCAGACCTTAGTTCGCAGTTCACCTCAGGGACGTCCAAGTCGGTATTTAGTGTGGAATTACGGACTTACCAACCGTGATTAATCTTAGTACTCTGTTTTGAGTTGTCTGAATTCGCTTCAAATGAGTTTTTGCGGCGGACCCCCAAATTCCACAAGAATACATCCACATGGGGCGAATTAATGAGAGGTAGATGAGACGCTTGGTTTCCAGACTAAGAGTGGATTTCCTCCCCAGAAGGCTTTTTAGGGTGCTTATTCTGTGCCTTATTCTTCTTACTAGCCGCTCAATATGCTCCTTCCAAGTTAGCTTATCATCCAATGTCACACCTAGATATCTTACGGACTCGACGACTGGGATGGGCAATGATTTAACATTTTGATTGAAACTAAGTAAATTCACCCTAAACCATCTGATGAGGAAATGGTGTGAGCGCGATTCCATCTGTGCTACTCTAGTGACATTTCAAATTTGATCATCATCCTGTCCGTAAGTGAAGAACCAGTTAGAAACATATGAATTTAGGTATGTAAATTGGTACGCAGTGAAATTAATTTTTGTCTTGGGCGAGCGAGCGAAGTGAACTGGCACAGCATAATTTCAAACGATTGAAGCTCATAAGATGTTATTTCTGCCGTCTGTAGTGCAACCTTGTACCTTCGTGCAATCACGGTGATCAATATGCAAATGTCATCGCAGAGTTTACTATAAGGAAATTGAGTTTAAAGTCTATCATTTCCAAGTTTCTCTCGTGTAATTTATCCCGGAAGGGATGAACTGAGAAGAAAACTTATCGATAGATGTTGCCCTCGATTCCATTTCGCTTTCCTTAACGATTCAAGCCCGCCGTTCCCGCGCAGACATGCCCAGCCGTTTCAACTATTGTGATACTACCGATACAATGTTCTGAGGTCGAGGATTGAAACAGCCTGTTCAACGTCTTGTTCGAGATAGCAAGTACACGAAATTAAAATGCCCGAAGAGTGTTGGAACACATTCACGCATTCCCAAATGAATCGAAGCAAACATGATTCCAATTCAAGCCTCGATATACGTCCACAATTCGATGTATGAAATCACATTTCATTCTGAAATTGGACTCTGCTATCAGTTACTGCCGAAACTGAAAGGACAACGACGTAAAATATTGTATAAAAATCAACAAAGATCTGGAATACAGTCATTGATAAGTGCTGCAATATATATGCTATACTGTTGAGAATGAGATTGCAGGAGTTATACGAAATGATTAGTGAACAAACTGTTGATAATAATTGTTTAGGTAAATTAACAATAATGTTTGAAGTTCCAGGCACTACATTTTGTTATTTTTCTTAATAAATCTCTTTACCCAGTTTTACCCGTCTGATTATTGAAATATTCTGGAGATACTTCGAGACTGGGGGGATTGGATATTGGATTGAGGAGTGGACGGGACTTCTGAACCATTGATGATATTTCAATGGAACTGTTGTCCTAGGGCAGCTAAAATGTTGAGCCACAATAACAAAAAACGCTGCAAATTCTTTCTTCAATTGGCTAGTGTTCATGATTTGAATTTCTACTAAGCTTTAGAGTGTGCGTGTTTCACAGGTGGTAGAGCGATTATTGAATTTCAGGAGATATGCATAGAGCACGTAAATTTGTTCTCAACCAAAATACCTATTTGGATTGATCAATTGATCATATTTGTATGCCTCCTGAAATTCAATAATCGCTCTATCACCTGTGAAACACGCACACACCAAAGCTTAGTAGAAATTCAAATCATGAATCATTGAATAACAAACCTCAGTGAAAGAATTCGCAGCGTTTCATGCATATCAGAATGCTTCAACCCGTGTATCGGCTACAAAGCCTTTTAGGAGTTCACTCCAGTATCCACATTATTACATCACTACATCACTACGTCACTAGGTTACTGATATCAACACAAAAACAATAGTAAACCAAAATAACGCGAATGTTGGTACCATAACTCGGGCCATAGATCGGGAATGGTTTGACCTACGAACCAGGGGAGGTGCTCATTCGATTCCTCGTGGAGTGTTCTTAAAAAAGAGTACAAATTTAGGCCGCTTCGACTTTTTTTTTTTTGAGGTTTTTAGGGATTTTACAAAACTTTGACAACCCTTAAAGGGCACTTTAAATTAAGTGAGAGTGCTGTCTAAATAATTGGGGCGTTGTCGGACCGTCATGGATTTTTCCTGATAATTTCAGAGTGGTTGCTCAGGCTGTTTGGGAGAAATCTCGCGAACGGCGTACGGCGGACGGACGGAAAAATGTTTATTGCAGATTCGGATTCTATACCCTTTGAAACGTAAACCATGAAATTTTCAGGGGGTTAGAATTTTTTTTTTTTCAAGAGCGATTACAATGGTTTATTATTGAATAATAAACCTGTACGTGTTCACCCTTGTGTTACTCGTGATTTCAGAGGGAAGTGCTCATCCTGAACTACTGATCAAAACTCTTTGAAATTTCTTTCTCATTCAACCCACAATGCAGGATTTTGTCATCGTGCCTTTTATGACAATGCCAAAGTTAAAAGCATTATTAGAGTTGAGATGTATGACCAATTTTTACCAAATCACCCTTTTATGTTACTAAAATTTGCTTTCAGGTTACATATACGAAAAAACACGCTACTTGATTGGTACCTAAATGATTGAAATGAAATCCAGCTGAGAGAAAAATTAATTGATTAGGTCAGTTGTATCGAATGTCTGATTTATTTAATTTTGAGATAGACTCCATTTACGAATCAAAATGAACTCAAGAAATATCCAGGATCGATTTTGCTTCTGATGTAGCGGAAGCTTTATTTTCATTTTCGGGAGATCTCGGAGATTTCGGGCTGATCTTGTTTGTATTATCTTATTGAACAATAATGAAATCCAAAGAAAGAAGAGATGAAGTAGGTCGCTGCTGTAGCATTTTTCCTTAACTCAAGTTTGAGGTGAGTGGTTCGTATTGATCGGCCCGATACCGATAACACCTGTATACTGTTATGTGCATCCAAAAGAGGGATCCCTGCAATAGCTGAAGTTCTGTCAACACCGTCTTTTCTCCTTGCCACTCTTAACTACCCGTTAAAGTGATTGTGAATCCGCAAAACATCTGTCAGCCTTTTGACTTCGCTTTGGTAACTCTAAAATCGAACTGCCACCGCACCTTAAGCGTGGGACTTTTAAAGAAGGGCTTCAGTAAACGCTATCTCTTATACAACAGTTGGCAACTTGAATTCCCACTGACAGGAACAAGCCTCGCGAGTACGAACGAATAGCGTCTGCTAAGTAGGTCGATCCGATGCTCCGGTTACAGGTGCGGAAGACCTCATTTACACCCTACGAATCCCATTCAAGTTCTGCCAGGAATCGGGTCACATTACGGTAATACATCCATATGTCCTACTAGAAATCTACAGCGAAGATGGCGTGTCTAATTCAATATTTTCGCATTTATTACCTTCGAGGTTTACCAGGTTCCTCCTTAATTGACCGTTCGCGTGCTGGTCGGTCACTCGACGCGTGATGGTGGCAACCAGAAGGAAGACCTCTTTGACATTTTCATTGTCCGTGCCGGCCTTAGTTTATTTAGGGATTTTTTGTCCCCCAGCTGTGGAACTTTTCTTGATTGACTGAGCTAATCTACCCTCTAACCACCTTCATGTCTTTTCGATGTGTTCAGCTCTTAGGGAACCGATTTAACCGCGGGTTAATATTTTATCTGCACTGAAAATTCGGTCAAACCAAAACCAATGAATAGCAATGGAAACGCTATAAATTATTGCACAGCGGTTTGTTATTTCTGTATCAGATAAATCACTGGACTATACGATTCAGAAGCAGTCTGTGGTACATTACCTACTTAAACTCGGCACCTAGCACGAGACAACGGCGGAAGAAAGAATTTTTTTTATTCGATTTTTGAAATCTACCTATCTTGAAACGTAAAACAATGATTTTAGAGGGGGTTTGAGATTTTGGTTAATTATTCAATAATAAACCATTGGCTCTTGAAAAAAAAAAAAAAAAAAATAGATCATTGAAAATTATTATTGACTAAAGAACTTCGTTCAATTAGCGAAGTAAATGTTGAAAAATTTATTTAAAAAGTGTAGGCAATTCAACTATTGAAAAAACTATAAAATATACCTAATAAGCCCGAACAAAATTTTCATCGATCGGGGTTGCTTGTGGCAAGGATTTCACGTTTATTACTATTGATGTCATGAAAGACATCTACACAACAAACCGAACAATCCCTGAGAATTTTAAATTCTGTCAACTCGGAGTCATGTGCGTAAATTTCGTTTGCGCATGCGCAGAGGCTCTATTGATCCGTCATGAAACTCATAGGGGAATCTGCACATCAAACCGAAAATCCCTGAAAATGTCATCGAAATTTTCGAGAACTCCCAGAATTATGCGCGTAACAAAGATTGACGTTCGCGCATGCGTCGAGGCTACCATTGATCCGGGGGTCATGATAGGGGACCATCTACACCCCAAACCGAACAATCCCTGAAAATTTCATCGAAATTGGTCAAGAACCTCCGGAGTTATACCCGTAACAAGGATTTTTTGCGCATGCGCAGAACTAATTGATGAAACCCGTAATCCGAAAATTTCATCAAAAAACTCTCGAAGTTCAGCCGTAGGAAACGATTTGATCCTTTAGTTCCCTGAAAATTTCATCGAAATTAGTCAAGAACTAAGTTATGCCACGTTTTGCGCAGAGGTTTATAGGGGACCATCGTCCCTGAAAATCGGACAATAACTTCAAAGTAGTTTTGCCCGTAACAAGGATTTGCTGAAAGACAGACAGACACAGACAGACACAGACAGAGACAGACACAGACAGACAGACACATACAGACACAGACAGACAAACCAAAACGTTCGAAACGTAAAACGCAAAATGCAGATGGTTTTTTGGAGAATTATTCAATAATAAACCATTGTAATTGCTCTTGAAAAAAAAATGCTAACCCCCCCTGAAAATTTCATGGTTTACGTTTCAAAGGGTGTAGAATTCAAATCTGCAATCAAAATTTTTCATCATCGGAACAAAAAATCCGAAATTTTCAGAAAAAATCCATGTTGCTCCAACGACGCCCCAGTTCTTTAGCCAGCTCTCTCACCTAATTTAAAGTGTCCTTTAAGGGTTGTCAAAGTTTTGTAAAATCCCTAAAAACCTCAAAACAAGTCAAGGCGGCCTAAATTTGGACTTTTTTTGGAGAACTTTCCATGAGGAATCGAATAAGCCCCTCTCCAGGTCCGTAGCTCAAACCATTCGCGATGTATGGCCCGATTTATGGTGCCAACATTTGCGTTATTTTGGTTTATTATTGTTTTTGTTTTGATAGTCCTATCAAACTCCTGAGTAACCTAGTGATGTAGTGATGTAGTAATGTGGATACTGGAGTGAACTCCTAAAAGGCTTTTTAGCCGATACATGGGTTGAAGCATTCTGATACGCATGAAACGCTGCAAATTCTTTCACTAGGGTTTATTACTCAATTGGCTTGCGTTCATGATTTGAATTTCTACTAAGCTTTGGAATGTGCGTGTTTCACAAGTGATTTAATGATAGAGCGATTATTGAATTTCAGGAGGCACACAAATATCATCAACTGATCAATTCAAATAGGTATTTTGGTTGAGAACTGATTTACGTGCTCTATGCATATCTCCTGAAATTCAATAATCGCTCTACCACCTGTGAAACACGCGCACTCCAAAGTTTAGTAGAAATTCAAATCATGAATGCAAGCCAAATTAATGAATAATAAACCCCAGTGAAAGAATTTGCAGCGTTTGGCAATTTATTACACTTTTGCAATACAATCGGTTCCTGAACCGAGAACATTTTGTATTACAAAAAATTACATTTTTCAACAAAAGCAACTAAAACGTCTTGCGTCAAGAGGGGGTGATTGAAAGGGGCTTTACTGGTGTTAATGAGGGAAAGTCAGCCCAGTTTAAGGGTCCGCTGAGGTGTTGCCACCCGATGGCGGGGAAGGGGTTTTCGTCCCTGAGGTGAGGGGTCGTTCCTATATGGGCAATAGTATAGGTACAGGGCCGCTGGGCGCCTGCCGCGCCGCGCCTCTAGAGAGAAAACGCGCCTCTAGAGAGAAAACGCGCCTCTAGAGAGAGAAAACTGGGGCGCCTGTGTATGTACCTACATGAAGAAGTCGCCAGCCGCAGACGCGTCAGGGTCATATGTGAAAAACGAACGCGAGCGAGCGGGGGCCACCAACGCGATCTGTTCTATAAGCGATCAAACTATGCTGTTCTATGGAATTGTCATACGTTAAAGCGCGGCATCGCTCCCCCCACCCTAGTGCCGCGTGGTGTGACTTTGAAATCGCTTTTTTGCCGCGCAATCGCGTTAAAATCTGTTTACACTTTGTAAGTTAAACTGCTACTGTCGAGATTTACCGTTCTTCGTCGATTTCGCCTTTCTGCCGTATTTTCAGTGAATCTCAATTGAACGACGTTTCAAAAACGTACAGAACGAAAATTTCAAAGATTCTGATAAGACGACTTCAACAAAATGAAACGTTGAAAAAACTTGAATTTTTTTCACGATTGTAATAGTTCGGAAAAAGTGCTTTATTTATAGAAATGCGTTCATTCGATTCAGCGAAAAAATTACGTGGTTATTTCCCCCTCGTCTCATCACTTTCATCCAACAACACACTCATTATTTCACGCCAAAACACCGATTTCTCTCTCAAAAATATGATCAACTGATAAATCCAAATAGGTATTTTGGTCGAGAACAGATTTACGTGCTCTATGCATATCTCCTGAAATTCAATAATCGCCCTATCCTGTGAAACACGCACACTCCAAAGCTTAGTAGAAATTCAAATCATGAACGCAAGCCAATTGAATAGTAAACCCTAGTGAAAGAATTTGCAGCGTTTTTTTATTGAACCTTAATACCCCCCCGCAATAAAAACATCTATAATTTATCAACCTTTAGCACTCGTATTGCGTTAAAACTTCCCCAAACCCAAATGTAAACGATGTAGCCAAAAGTAGACAGATGTAGAGGAGGCACACAAATATCATCAACTGATCAATCCAAATAGGTGTTTTGGATGAGAACCGATTTACGTGGTCTATGCATATCTCCTGAAATTCAATGATCGCTCTATCACCTGTAAAACACGCACACTCCGAAGCTTAGTAAGATTCAAATCATGAACGCAAGCCAATTGAATAATAAACCCCAGTGAAAGAATACTTATTTACCCCAGTAATAATATTGAATAATAAACCCCAGTAATAATATTGAATAATATTTACCTATATATTATCAGCGTTTCATGCATATCAGAATGCTTCAACCCGTGTATCGGCTACTAACTACACTACAAGTATTCACATCGGCTATCACTCCAGTATCCACATTCACTACAACTCGACGCTATCGGCCGGACATCACTAGGTTACCAACAAACAATAATAAACCAAAAAACGAAAATGTTGGCACCATAAATCGGGCCATACATCGGGAATAGTTTGACCTACGGACCTGGGGAGGGGCTCATTCGATTCCCGACGGTATGTTCTTGAAATAAGTTTACATTCATGCCGCAAGGACTTGTTTTGAGGTTTCTAGGGATCTTACAAAACTTTTACAGCCCTTAAAGGGCACTTTAAATTGAGTGAGAGAGCTGGCTCAAGAATTGGGGCGTCGTCAGACCAAGATGGATTTTTTGGGAGAAATCGTGCGTACGGCGTACATCGGGAATGGTTTGACCTACGGATGTGGGGAAGGGCTCATTCGATTCCTCTTGGTATGTTCTTCAAATAGGTAAATATTTAGGACGATTCGACTTGTTTTGAGGTTTTTAGGGATTTTACAAAACCTTGACAGCCCTTAAAGGGCACTTTAAATTGAGTTGAGAGCTGGCTCAAGAATTGTTGCGTCGTCGGGCCAAGATGGATTTTTCCTGAAAATTTCAGATCTTTTGCTCCAGCCATTTTGGAGATATCGTGCGTACGGCGTACGGCGTACGGCGGACGGCGGACGGACGGAAAGTTTTTTATTGCAGATTCGGATTCTACACCCTTTGAAACGTAAACCATGAAATTTTCAGGGGGGTTAGAATTTTTTTTCCAGAGCGATTACAATGGTTTATTATTGAATAATAAACCAATATATATAACGAATAACTTGAAGTGTACTATAATTGCTAGGATCAGTTCAACAACTACCTGGCATTGAACAATTATGACTACCAATGAACTGTACTTTACAAAAATCATTTACTAAATGAAACCCTAGGAGAAGTTTGAGTGGTGTTTCCGTTTGAGACGCCGTAGATGTCTGGGAAGAGGTCGATCTTGCGGAGTGCTGCTCACGAGCTGGTTCGGCTGGGACGATGCCTTTCGGTATGATGAGTGGTAAGTGGCGATTAAGTAGTCTTTTGTAAAGATCTACTGATCAATCCAAATAGATATTTTGGTTGAGAACCGATTTACGTGCTCTATGAATATCTCCTGAAATTAAATAATCGCTCTATCACCTGTGAAACACGTACACTCCACGGTTTATTAGAAATTACAAGCCAAATGAATAATAAACCCCAGTGCAAGAATTTGCAGCGTTTTTTATGGTTATCAGAATGTTTCAACCCGTGTATCGGCTACAAAGCTTTTTAGGAGTTCACTCAGTATCCACATTACTACATCACTACATCACTAGGTTACTGATACCAAAACAAAAACAATAATAAACCAAAATAACGCAAATGTTGGCACCATAAATCGGGCCATACATCGGGAATGGTTTGACCTACGGACCTGGGAAGGGGCTCATTCGATTCCTCGAGAAAAGTTCTTCAAAAAGAGTACAAATTTAGGCCGCCTTGACTTTTTTTGAGGTTTTTAGGGATTTCACAAAACTTTGACAACCCTTAAAGGGCACTTTAAATTAAGTGAGAGAGCTGGCTCAAGAATTGGGGCGTCGCCGGACAACATGGATTTTTCCTGAAAATTTCAGCTTTTTTCCTTCAGCCGTTTAGGAGAAATCGTGCGTACGGCGGACGGCGTTCGGAGTACGGCAGAAGGACGGAAATTTTTTTATTGCAGATTCGGATTCTACACCTTTTGAAACGTAAACCATAAAATTTTGAGGGGTGACTTTCCAAGAGCGATTACAATGCTTTATTATTGAATAATAAACCAAAAGAAAATCATTTACAATCAAGTGAATAAAGCTGTCAGAACAGTGAAAGTAGGTACAATTTTTATCCGACTTAAACATTGTCTGAATAGTATAAATATTTCAATAGTATTCCAGTTCATACCGGAGAATGAACTTGATTAGTTCGAAATTATTGGAAATGATCAATGTTTTCTTGAGGATATCACCATCAATAGATTCCTGTCTATAAGTGTTGACGTGTTAAACTGGTTTCTTCGTCATATCAAAGTGGTGAGAATGTCATTCATTCCCTTGTTCGTTGGATCTTCCTACCCTTTCGTCCAACTGGAACTATGTTAGACTTTTTCTTACTATAATGACATAATCGATCTAAATCACTACTCACTTCGATGAGATAAAATAAGTTTCCATAACGTCCAACAAGCTATTAAACATCGTTCCGTAGAAATACTAATACCACCGGGTTTTCTCAACACTAGCTCGTAATAAAATGGAGTCTAAGTGGGACTGTTAGGAATCGATCAGACGAGCGACTCTACTTCGCAAGGTCCTATTATTAATGCGCCGCTTCAGTGCAACTTTGCATTGATTGTTTCTGAGATCGCACGACTGGGTTACTTACCCGCCAGCTTTGGATGTTCACTCCTCTACCTTATTTTGCTTGTTTACCGAACCCAACTTGGATCGTATCGTGGGGTTCCGGGTAAAAGTGACCAAGTAACATTTTTTTTCAAAATGAGCTTTTTTTGTCATTCCGGTACTAAGGAACGTTGTCTACAGCGTGTTGTTGCTAAGAACGTTATCTTCAAACTGATGAGCAAGAAACACTTGAAAATAAATTTTACCTGCCTGACCCAAAGAGTTTTATGTGACCAAATGGCATTTGAACTCAACCACAAAACACGAGATGGATTATAAATTTACTCTCGCTGGTGCATGTGAATGTTATCAATTGCCATTTAATCACTTTTACTGTGTAAGATTTGTAAGATAGCATAGTGGGCAGGTGAAAATGACCAATTACAGTGATAGGTAATGGATAACCTTTTCTAACAGAAATAGGTATATCGTTGTTATTAGATGCTTGGCAACACGATAAATTAACGAAAAAACTATTCAATTCCTCAATTTCATGTAACTATGCGACTTATTTTCGAAGAATTGAATTGACCAAATGAGTAAAGCTGAAACTCCAGGCAGGTAAAAATGATCAAATAGAGTTTTCCGAATAAACAGCTCTTATTTAATCTGAAGTGAATTTTGAAGCACGATATCATAGGAGGGCACTAGCTAACTTCCTACAGGATAAAGAAAAATGATAGTCGGATGAGACATCACACAACCAGTGTTCGTAAGAAGAAAATAGGTGAAACTTCAGATCGCTCCCCCGTAAAATTTTGCAAATGTTAATTGGTCACTTTTACTCGGAACCCCACGGTATGTTACTGTTAACTTTATAAATCTGCAATACAATGCCACTGTTCATCTAATGAAGATATGGGGGTGTCCAATGAACCGCTAAGAACGTCAACTTCAAATATTTTTTCATTGATTTCATCACCCACCACAATAATTAATTTCGAACGTTGGAACCAGTTTAATCAGGTGCAGACTTGCTTTTGTTCATTTCTCTAATTGGTGGAGGCCAAAGATCTATGTTGTGTTATTCGCCCCACACAGATTTGTAGAGCATTTTTCAGGATAAGCAATATTCAACCATGAGTAGGGTAAGTAAAAACGGGAGGTAGATATAGCTCTTGATTGATACACTTGCTGTTGACAGCAAATTTGTCTGCTCTGGAGGGAAACGAACGAGCAGCTGAATTACTCCGAATTATTACGGTGACGTAGATATATTATTTCACTGCGGCAGAGGTGTCCATGATTGACGAGAAACAGGATAGAGGGGGGGGGGGGGCTACAGAACCTTGACTTTCGGCTTATCCGACTCTTGAAGAGGTCATCCCTGGACCGGCGGTTGTCTCATTTGGAAACCTGTCACCCCCAGACAGCCGGAAGAAGAGACTGTTTGATCACCTGCTGATCCGACGGTCTGGATAATAATAGCGGGGCATCAGTCCCCGACCCCGGTGCGAAGACTCAAGATGAATAGCCTGGCCAGGTCGGCTTTTGATCGCGGAGGCTTTGAAGGGTTAAGGTTCCCAAGGTTTGCACCAGCCATCTCCTGCCCAGTGAAGGTTAGTATGCAGAGGGGGTGTGGAAGCTTGGGTGACGTTCCACACCGCCTAAAAAACGACTTTTCAAGGATTTTGTACGACAACCCCTATAGTTCACTGTATCGCTCTCCTCATTTTGAACCACTAATAACATTTCAGTGATTGAAGGTAATGGTCAAGAAAAGAACGGATCGCGAAATGAGTTTTAACATGCAGTAATATCAATCCATCCATCAACTATAAAGAATTTTATTAAGGCAAATATTAAGCACATGGTTTTTTTCTTCAAAGTGTTTGAGTTACGGACCCCTCGAAAAATTTAATATCGATTTTGGTTCATTATTCAATGATAAACCATTGTAATCGCTCTGGAAAAAAAAATGCTAACCCCCCCTGAAAATGTCATGGTTTACGTTTCAAAGAGTGTAGAAGCCGAATCTGCAATACAAATTTTTCCGTCCGTCCGTCGTACGCCGTACGCCGTACGCACGATTTCTCCCAAACGGCTGGAGCAAAAGATCAGGAATTTTCAGGAAAAATCCATCTTGGTCCGACGACGCCCCAATTCTTGAGCCAGCTCTCTCACTCAATTTAAAGTGCCCTTTAAGGGCTGTCAAAGTTTTGTAAAATCCTAAAAACCTCAAAAAAAGTCAAAGAAGCCTAAATTTGGACTTTTTGAAGAACTTTCCACAAGGAATCGAATGAGCCCCTCCCCAGGTCCGTAGGTCAAACCATTCCCGATCAATGACCCGATTTATGGTGCCAACATTCGCGTTATTTTGGTTTATTGTTGTTTTTGTGTTGATATCAGTTACCTAGTGACGTAGTGATGTAGTAATGTGGATACTGGAGTGAACTCCTAAAAGGCTTTGTAGCCGATACACGGGTTGAAGCATTTTGATAATTTTCAGGAAAAAATCAGAAAATCTGAAATTTTCAGGAGGCACACAAATATGATCAACTGATCAATCCAAATAGGTATTTTAGTTGAGAACAGATTTACGTGCTCGATGCATATCTCCTGAAATTCAATAATCGCTCTATCACCTGTGAAACAGGGACACTCCAAAGCTTAGTAGAAATTCAAATCATGAACGCAAGCCAATTGAATAATAAACCCCAGTGAAAGAATTTGCAGCGTTTTTCAAATTTTAGTTTTAAATCAGTTCGTAAGCCATTTCATTAAGAAATACAGTAATTTCATCTCACCAACGTGACATACGACATTAAAACATATAAAGTCCAATATTTTCATCTTGGAGGCAGTTTTACCTGTACCAATACTTGGATACCTAATTTTTAATGCTCAGATTGTTAAGCTTTTTCAGTTGTGTTACAAAGTGGCTAACGATTACCTGTTTTTAGCCTGATAATTACTTAAGCATAGTTATAGAAATGGATCTTCTAAAAAACTTAAATTTATTGGGGAAAATTTTATACAATTAACATTTATGGGATGATATACTCGACGATCCCTCTTCCTAACATCAGAACAAGTATTAATACGGTTAATAACTACTAATATACCAAATAGCCGGTGAAAGACAAAAAACAAAACCAACCTCAGTATTTGACGTTATCCTTCAATGGAAGTTTTTAATCTGAACTCTTTGTACTTTGGAACACCCTTTCTCTGAAAATTTTAAGGCCCCTGTCAACCCTAGTGTGGTGGACAACACCTAAAAATACGAGCTTTTCTTCAGGCCCTTTCCGCGGCCTGTCTTTCAACAGAAAGCTCTGAATATTTTACGAAAGGTGGAGCCAGTGGGGTTTACGTTCTTACTTTGAGTCGGTCCTCCAGATGTCGCGGGGTGAGGGGAGGTTGTGAAACTGTGAGAGCTTCACTTTCTGTTCTACACTTTCCTTCTCTGCACTTAACTTTTTCGATGAGCTAAATTCAAACTCATATTTTGTCTTTGCCTTCTAGCCGCTGCCTATAAATAGACTTAATGTTTTAAAACAAAATACAAACAGTTCTACATAATGTTATAAAATACCTGTCAAGTCTCGAGTATCTGACTGTTCCCTACGTCTCAATTGATGTTTCCTCAAATTAAAGAGCATATCTTCACTCACAAGCCAATTCATTGATATATATTATTCAGTAATTAACCAATGTAGCAGAAGCAGCAGAAAACATGTTAACTCGTCAATTTAAATTTTTTATTGCATTCAATTTTATTGCAATGCTGAAGGCCGGTAGTTAAACTTTTAAACTCATAGTTAAACTTTTTAGGTTCTGCGCGTATGCAATAAAAAAAGTTTCGTTAGGTACTAGTCCTCCGTAACTTTTGTTGTTCTCTTCCTACTTGGACTTCATTTTTTGGGATTGTTTTGGTTAGGGGCCGCTTCCTATGAGTTAATTTTACCTCTTCTTTCCTTTACCTTTGTTGAAAATGCTAACCTGAGCAAAAAACCTGAAGGCTTTTAGCTTCGGTATCTCTGGGAGCTGCAGCATATCTTCCCAGCCCATGGAAGGGCCAAATGGTCCATTCCATCATCTCGTATCATATAATATAAAATCCACAAGATCCTAAATCACAGTCGTATTGTTAAGTGACACTTGTCTCTGAAATGTATTGTTGAATTGTCAAGTTCTGGCTTAATGTCAGACGTGATAATATATATCATTTTGTCTTTAGATTTCCAAGGCGTTAAGTAGTTACAAAATTCAAATACGAGAAACCTTTTTTTTTTTTTTTTTTTTGAGGAAAAGATCTGTTAAACAGCATGGGATAGTAAGTTATTCCACGTATCGATGTTACAATTTCGTGAATATGGGGTCGCTCGTGCACATGTACAAAAATAAGGAAAATTCCACAGCCTCTACAAATTCTTCCAATATATGTTAGTACAAAATCAAATTATTATATAAAATTCGAACCAACTGCCCCCAATTTCACCTCCTCACCGGTAGATCCCGTTAAAAATTTCCATTATCGTATATATAAAGATGAAACTATCAGAGTAAATCCGTTATTCAGGGGGTTGTGACGCTGGGCGGGTTTAACTCACCCCCCAGAACCCCCTCGACCCCGCCATTGAAGGGGAGAGGGCCCCAGCGAGGCGGAGCGTCTCCCAGGGCGACCGGCATGCTCCCCTCCTCGGGGACTTTGAATATACGATTTTTTGACTTTGCGTATTGTTTTTATACTCCCTCATTGTGTTATTCACCTATTTCTTTTTATCCTGCGTAGCAGGGCCTTTAAACTAGTCCCAAATGGAAAAATAAGCCCAAAAATCTAGGAAGTAACTGTAAATATTTGGAGACAATTGAAGTAACATAGGAGGATTGTGGCAGAATCAATAAATGAAACGAGTTAAGGTCTCCACCATTTCATTCAAAAAGAAACACTGTAACGAGTACCTATATTTCATCCCATTCAATTACGTTTCCTATTATATATGTTATGAACTATTATGGGTGAGCAGACTTATTTATGATCCTACCATTGGGATAGATACACATTCTTGAGGGATATCGGAGGGATGATTCACATATCTCAGTTCGAGGCCTTACCCTCTTTGCTAGTAACATGTTCCGGGTATAATTTTCAAACATCATCAGATCTAAGTACTTTGAAATTGCATGGTACTGATGATTCCACATCGCTGCTGTTAGAGTTCATATCATTGGATGAGAACATTTCCTGGAGACACATCTCCTAACCAAACAATGATATCTATGTTTCCTTCTCGGTCTGTCATTATCATCAGAGAAAAAACAGCTCTGCTCATTTACTTGAGTGCTACAGCGTCCTTTCGAAAATCCAGGTCGTCTTCGAAAATGGACTAGAGTAACATTGTTGTGGAATGTTCCCCATTTAATTGATGCCTGAATATTCTGGAGACGAACATGGTTTAATGATCAAAGGACATCCAAACAGCATTATAAAAAGTCACAGATGTAGAGGATCACTGTGTTACGCATAAACGGTCGTATGGCTATAGTTCTTCTAATCCTTTCGGTTTATTGTTTCAAAAAATGAAACTTTTTAACTCGCACAAATAAAAATGAACTACCTATAAAATGATGCTACTGCTTTCTCATTACCGAAGGTAGCCAGGCTTTCCGTTTGAACAAAAATAGAAGCAACTGTTCCCTCCACAATAAAAATTTCCAATTGCTTTTTGCATTTCAGAGCAAGCAGATCAATGTTGGTTCCGAGTCTGTCCCTTTGAAAAAATACCTTGTCAAGCATAAAACAACACTAATGCGGGTTAGCACACTAGTGTGGGTTAGCTTAAAGATGGAGCCTCTTAGATATAATTTACTTCGGTTGAATAGTAGCATGTGAGCTAGCACAAACATGAATTTCCAATTGATTCCACCCGTTTTGGTCAAACCCATGTTTCTAAAACCTATTGGACAAGAATGTGAATGACCTCATGTAATGAAGACCTCCTTGAAATTTCTCTATGATTTCACTTGAAGTGTTCTTCTTTTCTTCTTCTTTCCTTAATATTCATTTACGTGAAATGTCATGAGAAAATTGAAGATTATTAGACTTACTAAGCTTGCAAATACTCACTAACTGCATTAAATTCTTGAGCAATATCATGTTTCTCGGTTGATTGGCTTAGATTTTGGTTTATTATTTCCGGCACATTGAGGGGGGTTGATAAATCGTTATATCTTATATATTTTGACTGTTATTGTTTCTTTTCTGTCACAATTTTTGTCAAACAAACCGCTCTCATTCAATAAATCACAGAAATTTTAAATTTGATGTTGATAAGGGGTTGAAGAGGGTCATAGCCGAATTTGAACGGCTGTGTATACCTATTAGTATTCTCAAATGATATTCGTGCTGATTTTGGTTGTCACGTCCCTGCAATGCATTTATTACTTAGCAATCATAGTCACCGCTCAATCGGAGAGAGAATTTCAAGAGATAAACTTTAACTTAATCAAACACTGCATTCCACATTTCTTGGGTATTATGGCTTATATTTACCGTCATATGTCGCAGGTAGCAGACCAGTGTAGCAGACCTAATAACTTATTACTAATAAGTGTGGCATTTTATTTTCAATTTCTAAATGGTAAATACAAACAACTCAGTTTTTAATACAAACAGAAATTTTATTGAAACTAATGGAAAACTTCGCGCTCCGCGCCTCGTATTTGCTTTGAGCCTTAGTGGCTAACATCACAATACATGGAACATGTTTTTAGCTTCAACTTGTTCCTCTTTCTCTTTATGTTGTCTGTAAAAAACAATGAACTGTTCGAAGAAAAAGAATTTTATTGTTTATGTCGAAGTGATAGACAGAATAGGTTTATGATAACTAAAGTAACTGATATAGTTAGTTGTGTCGATGTTATCCACGTGTGGAATGAATACGCAATCGATGCAAGACCCACCGCGCGTGGATGACAATAAGAAAACAAGCGGCATTGTTTACTACATCTATATAATAACATACATAAAATTAAATCACGACATAAATACCAACAACAAGTACGCAAGGCCTGCGTGATAAATCGAGAGCTTTCCAACGAATGGAGAACGATTTTCGTCCGTCAAAAACTGAACAACTTTCATTTCCCTAGAAACAGCTCGGTTGTACGTGAAAACTATCAGAACAATTTCGTGACACTTTCTGTATAACGGTTTCTGTATAACGCTTTTTTACTAGATAGGCCCGGTTAAAAACATGTTCTATGTTAAAATTTCAGTTATTTTATAATCGACATGTGTAAGTAACTATAAACAAGCGAAGGTCTTAATGTAGTAGTTCCATGAAAGTATATCTAATTGATCTTAAGCCACAAAATTCGCCACAAAAGTGATGAACGCTGACTAGAGCATATTGATGGCTACCTATAAGTATTTCTCATTTAAGCGAAACTCCTATCGTCGTTATGCCCTAATGGCAAACTGGCGCTTTGAACCTCTGGTTTAGCCGGTTGGGCTACAGACTGACTCGCATAATTTTCCATCCAAGTTTCCCAAACACGAGAAAAACAAGTTGAAGCTTTGGCGCCGCCTGAGAAACGAGTTGAGCGTAAAAAAAAGGACGCCGAAACTCCAGTTTTGGATGGGAGGGTCGTTGGCAGTGTTTCCCCACGAGCTTTCTTCTCCAACCCTCCACCAAAACATACTTATATTTGCCAGAAAGTTCATCGACCTCACTCTGCCGCCTCCTATAAATAATTTTTCCTGTTTATACCCCTCCCGAGGAAAACGTTGGAACAACGACAATAATCCCTTTTTTAGTACATGTGACAAGTGCCGAACGTTCGTCAGAAAAGGATTTGTTTGTGGCCAAAATACGGAAACATATCCAAATCGAAAAAAAGTAAGTAAGAATATTAGTAGTGTTTTGATTTGAAGAGATGTATCTCGTCCATTTGGCTTTTATTTGATGATGTTCCCAAACTTTGTGCCATCTCCCTTTCATTGGAGAATTGATCATAAATCCAGCCTGCTTGGAGGATTCACCAACCTGGTTGATCTTCTCAATACCAGATGGCTGTTTGTTGGTAGCGTGGAAATTAACTGTCGTTGTTCTGAGGTTTTTTTTTCAAGAACCAAGTGATTCTCCTGTATTGTCTGCCATTTCGGTCTTCCAATATGAATGATCTTATCTGAGGTCCTCTCCGTACTACTTTAGCAGGCTGCCGATTCCTACTTTCCACTCTCAAAGGACAAAGAAGACGTTTTCTCCTTCCTCCCAGGTCAGAGGTAGTTCTGTCCAGTCCTGTACTTGTGACTCATTCTCCAACGCATTGATAAAATATTCCTCGTCTGGAACTAAATCGAGAAAGCCCATTCTGTGTTACAAGTATCTACCATCTTCACAACTTTTTGAAATCCGAAGTTTCTAGGTATTGAAAGACACATCGCCAACACATGTCCAAATCATTCAGATTTTCCGCATTTTGTTTTTAGTATGCAGGACAAGATCTCTTACCTCGGCGGGTACCACAACGAGAGCAGAAGGAGACGTCGTCATTTGAAACTTTTTGATTATTGTTAGATAATGAATGTGATTTTGTGATGGCAAGACCAGAATCATTCTTACCAGACATGTTTGCTTTCTGGAAATGTATTTCTTCGGCAGATCTGCATACGTTCATTGTTCTGTCTAGGGTGACCTTCAGCTTCAAATAGTATTTGTCTGGTATCGTCGCTGACAATCCCACACACCAGCCTATCTCGAACTAGTAGTATTTTATTTTAGCATAATCACATTTATCCCTCCATTTTCTAGATTAAGAACTTTAATTAAAATTTTCAGCATACATCTGAGCTTAAATTTTCAAGTTTATTGAAGAGGAAACGTTTGTAAATCACGTTTGATTTTTTACAAAATAGTCAGTGAACTTGTTTCACAGGTGATAGAGCGATTATTGAATTTCAGGAGGCACACAAATATGATCAACTGATCAATCCAAATAGTATTTTGGTTGAGAACAGATTTACGTGCTCTATGCATATCTCCTGAAATTCAATAATCGCTCTATCACCTGTGAACACACACTCCAAAGCTTAGTAGAAATTCAAATCATGAACGCAAGCCAATTGAATAATAAACCCCAGTGAAAGAATTTGCAGCGTTTTTTTATGGTCATCAGCATACTTCAACCCTTTTAGGAGTTCACTCCAGTATCCACGTTCACTACATCATTAGGTTACTGCAATCAAAACAAAAACAATAATAAACAAAAATAACGCGAATGTTGGTACCATAAATCGGGCCATACATCGGGAATGGCTTGAGCTACGGACCTGGGGAAGGGCTCATTCGATTCCTCATGGAAAGTTCTTAAAACGAAAGTCCAAATTTAGGCCTCCTTGACTTTGTTTGAGGTTTTTAGAGATTTTACAAAACTTTGACAACCCTAAAAGGGCACTTTAAATTAAGTGAGAGTCCGTTGTAGGATCAATATTGATTTTTCCTGAAAATTTCAGATTTTTTGCTCCAACCGTTTGGGAGAATTCGTGCGTACGGCGTACGGCGGACGGACGGAAACATTTTTATTGCAGATTTGGATTTGGATTCCCTATGAAACGTAAACCATGAAATTCTCAGGAGGGTTACAATTTTTTTTAAAGAGCGATTATAATGGTTTATTGTTGAATAATAAACCAAAATGATAACGTTTGTAATAATTATTTTATTTGGTTTTATTATAATAATACATGAATAAATTACATGGCTTAATTTGGAAGATACACATGTATAATGACGAAACGGTGGGATGCGACTGCGATATTGCAACAGTTTCTGTGGTCAAGTAGGATGTTGTTTCGATAGCAGCAACATATGAATGAAGGAGAATTGATGTAGAAAGAGCGCGCCAGCACGAATGGGACGATGAGCGACCAGGTATACATACAACGAGACAATTATTGGAGTGGCCACTCCAATCTCGCACGGGCGTTTTTCCTGTCGACGACAGCGATTTTTTTTCCTTTCTTTACCAAGCGCCGAATCCCGGCCCGTAGCGACGGAAAGATTTTCGAGTGGGTCGTATGAATGCGAAATGTGATGGAAGGCTTCAAGTGTGGCGGAGGGCAGGCGCGAGGGGGAGACGCCTCTCCAGGCCTGCTCACCTCCTGTAACCATCCTGGAGGGCTCTCGCTGATTTTCCTCCCAACAGTGACCCCAAGGGAGCGAGAGGTGATGGATGCGTTGTGCTGATATGGGTTCGCGTAGTCCATTATTGTACGTCTGTTGTTTTGAGACCCATAAATGAAGTTATTGTAATGATCTTGGTTTTTGGTTTATTATTCAATAATAAACCATTGTAATCGCTCTGGAAAAAAAATTCTAACCCCCCTGAAAATTTCATGGTTTACGTTTCAAAGGGTGTAGAATCCGAATCTGCAATAAAAATTTTTCCGTCCGTCCGCCGTACGCACGATATCTCCCAAACGGCTGGAGCAAAAGATCTGAAATTTTCAGGAAAAATCCATCTTGGTCCGACGACGCCCCAATTCTTGAGCCAGCTCTCTCACTCAATTTAAAGTGCCCTTTAAGGGCTGTCAAAGTTTTGTAAAATCCCTAAAAACCTCAAAACAAGTCGAAGCGGCCTAAATTTTTCTCTATTTGAAGAACATACCATGAGGAATCGAATGAGCCCTTCCCCACGTCCGTAGGTCAAACCATTCTCGATGTATGGCCCCATTTATGGTGACAACATTTGCGTTTTTTGGTTTATTATTGTTTGTTTGTAACCTAGTGATGCCGATAGCGTCGAGTTGTAGTGAATGTGGTTACTGGAGTGATAGCCGATGTGGATACTTGTAGTTTATAGCTGATACACGGGTTGAAGCATTATGATATGTATGAAACGCTGATAATATATAGGTAAATATTATTACTGGGGATTATTATTCAATATTATTACTGGGGTAAATAAGTAGTTTTTCACTCGGGTTTATTATTCAATTGGCTTGCGTTCGTGATTTGAATCTGTACTAAGCTTCGGAGTGTGCGTGTTTCAATAAAAAAAAACGCTGCAAATTCTTTCACTGGGGTTTATTATTCAATTGACTTGCGTTCATTATTTGAATTTCTACTAAGCTTTGGAGTGTGCGCGTTTCACAGGATAGGGCGATTATTGAATTTCAGAAGGCACACAAATATGATCAACTGATCAATCCAAATAGGTATTTTGGTTGAGAACAGATTTACGTGCTCCATGCATATCTCCTGAAATTCAATAATCGCTCTATCCTGTGAAACGCGCACACTCCAAAGCTTAGTAGAAATTCAAATTATGAACGCAAGCCAATTGAATAATAAACCCCAGTGAAAGAATTTGCAGCGTTTTGCTTAATGAATACTTTGTATTCCCTTTCATGAAAAGCATGTTAAATGCAATGGTAACTATAACACGAGCTCTCCTACCTAACAATAGTAGAGAGAGAATTGTAAATTCCACTTCCACATCGAGCATTAGGTACTTGTTTGGCCGTTTGTGGTGAAAGTTGGGTTGGAGAACTTGAATTGACGTTGAGGTCGAAGTATTTTTGTCGATGAGTTACAGAAGACCTTCAATAACCATTCTTTCAGCGTTATTAGGTGTTATTTTCAGAGTCCTTCTTTCCCTTTTTCTTTTGTTTTCTCCTCTTCCCTTGATCATAATATATCATAATAACGTCTGGACACCACGCAATCCCTGTCAGGAAGACGAGTGAGGCCCGTTTACCCACCAATTTATTATTTGTACCAACTGATGAATCCGGATAGAGGTGTTGATATTGGCAAGTCGGAACAAGTTCAGTTTCAGAGGTTTCGTTAAATAATTTTACACATACTTATACTTGTGTGTGTTACAACAATTAAGCGAAGGAAAATACTGGTTGGTTTCTCGCTTTGGTTAGAAGTGAGATTTCTCAACCTTCTCGTATACAGGGTGTCTCACGAGTTGTCCCCCCCCCCCTCCTAAAATCGTCCAAACGGGAGTAAACATAAAAATGTTTGTTGAATCTTCTTTTTTTTTTCAAGGATCTCAAATATCATATTTCGCCCGTTGGCCTAATCAGAACTTTCTTATCTTCGTTGAACCCGTTAATTTTTTTTGCTTATTCAACAACTCAAAATTTATGAAAATTTACCCCTATAATCAATTTTTTTGATTGCGCGCAATGATCAGCGAGCACGTAATCTGTTGTTAAATTGTCAAATAGTGGATGATGGTGAACTCTAAAGTGTGGCACTGTTTCATTGTTTTTTGATTCAGGTGCTATCCGTTTTTAATTTCAATTTTAAAATAATAGTTTTACTAAAAGTAATCTAACGACGGTAGTAATCCTTTATGGTAGAAAGGTTTGACAGCGCCATCGATATTAGATGGTGAGTGGTTTATAAGAAAGGGCTGATGTGATATTTCTGCAACTAAAAACCTCCTGGAGCTAAAAATCTCCAGGTTTATTCTCTGCCTTAGCAGTTTCAAAAAAGGGATGGAGGAACTATCTGGATCCCTCTCAGTTGGGTTTCGTAGGAATCCACGCCGCAATACTTGCCTTAGTGGACATCTCTGTGCATCAGTTGAAAGAAATCCAAGAGGCTCAGCGATCGTTGAACGTCTCAAGGTAGCAGGGCACTTCACCGTTCTGGAATGGCGGGGTTCTAGGCAATTAGCATCCCGACGTAGTCACAAAGGAGGGCTCCCAGAAGAAGCGACCTACCAATCAGCTTCACCTGTTTCGCCTAGCGAATTACTACAGCCGAAATTCAAGCTCAGACAGAAACAAACCTGAAATCTCAAGTGGATGAGCGCCTGTGGGAACCCCTGGTTCACTCAAATCGAAGAGACCAGAAACTCTGTTGAGGGAGAAATATGTGCTTGCGACCGGCCGTATACACCTAAACATCTTCACCGTATTGTCAATGGTCCCACTTCTTCTTTATGAGGAGGAGGAATAATGGACACCCCCCCCCCCCTCTCATCTTATTGTCTATCCAGCATAAACAGATCTCAGGGACCGCTTGAAAAGTAGTCCCTTACGTCTGCTATTAAGAAATAACGCTGCAAATTCTTTCACTGGGATTTATTATTCAATTGGCTTGCGTTCATGAGTTGAATTTCTACTAAGCTTTGGAGTGTGCGTGTTTCACAGGTGATAGAGCGATTATTGAATTTCAGGAGATATGCATAGGGCACGTAAATCTGTTCTCAACCAAAATACCTATTTGGATTGTTCAGTTGATCATATTTGTGTGCTTCCTGAAATTCAATAATCGCTCTTTCGCCTGTGAAACACGCACACTCCAAAGCTTAGTGGAAATTCAAATCATGAACGCAAGCCAATTGAATAATAAACCCCAGTGAAAGAATTTGCAGCGTTTCATCCGTATCAGAATGCTTCAACCCGTATATCGGCTATAAAGCCTTTTAGGAGTTCACTCCAGTATCGACATTAATACATCTCCACATCACTACATCACTACATCACTAGGTTACTGCGATGAAAACATAAACAATAATAAACCAAAAAAAACGAACCTGGGGAAGGGCTCATTCGATTCCTCATGGAAAGTTCTTCAAAAATGGTCCAAATTTAGGCCGCTTCGACTTTTTTTGAGGATTTTAGGGATTTTACAAAACATCGACAACCCTTAAAGGGCACTTTAAATTACGGTAGAGTGCTGGCTCAAGAATTGGGGCGTTGTCGGACCAATATTGATTTTTCCTGAAAATTTAAGATATTTTGCTCCAACCGTTTGGGAGAAATCGTGCGTAAGGCGGACGGACGGAAAATTTTTATTGCAGATTCGGATTCTACACCCTTTGAAACGTAAATCATGAAATTGTCAGGGGGGGTTAGATTTTTTTTTTCAAGAGCGATTACAATGGTTTATTATTGAATCCTTTCGTTCGTCACAACTCAAGCTTTTGAAAGGGAAGAAAGAGTTTGTGGGACACAGTTTTCGAACAAGATAAATCGTTATAATAATAAAAAATGTGTTGAAAAATCAGTAAAAACTTTCTAAAATCTAATAAAAATCGTTAAATTCATTTGTTTGTTAGAATTTTAATCGTTTTAAAAAGTCTATCTACCATGAACTTTGCTGTGAAGAAACAGAGCTACTCCTTGGGGTGAAGTTTTAGTATCTTTGGGTCAATACGAGAGTAAGCTGTGGACGAATGGTGAAGTAAATAAGAAGAAAGGTAAAACAGTACGAAAAAGACCAGTAAAAAGGTAGTTCAGATAAACATACATTAAAGATTCTGAGGGCTAACCTACTAACATTGTTTTTAGAAAATGAACTATGCATGATTGTTAATATTGGTAGAAATGAAAGTGAAATTTGATTAAAACAAATTTGGCACAAATTTATTGGGAACAATAGTGCTCAAATTTCAGCAATAAAAAAGTTAAGCGGTTTTTGAAATAAAATGAGATTTTGCCATTACCGAGCGGATTTGATGTGATGCCTGCATTAAAGAAAAATGCTTACGATCAATCAGTTACACACATAGGTTTTGTTTATTATTGGTGAATATATATTTTACGATTATTCACCTTGTCACGTGATTCAACACGCAGGTGGCCTATTTAAATAAGAAAAACAGCAGATAACCCAGCTAAGGAGTGAGATTAATGCAAATGTCGTACATAATAGCTCTTTCCTTCAAAGGGCAGTGACTGATCACACGAGAGTGTGACAGATTTAATTCTCAAATAATTATTTGAAACAACAAGCGCTAATTAGCCTCCTAAGAACGACACCCTGTGAACAAAAGAGCGTGTGTACTGCGGCTCACACCACCGACTCGCTCTCTTTTCTATCATCTGCAGGTTTTTCCATTAAAAAAGTCCGACGGCTCCTTTCCGTGAGCGGTGGCCGTTTTGCAAGGTTTACAATGAAAAATCACAACACTTCTAATTGGCTCGACCATATCACCAGTTGCTTTTTTGCACCGTTACTCATGCGACGTCCTTCCTCATTAGCGATTTTTCCGTGTTTCTTTTTTCCCATTTTTTTTCCTTAACTGTTTTAAAGAATTCAAACGCTGATTTTACATAGCAATCAAACATGTTGGGTTGCGAGGCGATAATAATGTTCCCGCAGTTTGATAAGGCTATTCTGGTAATTGATTCAACCTATTGAGGTAAATAAATGAATACTAAAACAACATATTACCTGTCAATTTTTTTGCGGAACGTAGATAATGTGGTGAATGTTACAATGATCTGTAACAAATTTGGGCGCCTGTCATCGTAAAATCTGATCCCACCGTGATTAATATTGTGAGAGTTGAGAAACTCGTACCGATGGGCATCTTAATTTACCATATTTGTATCCAGGTGGAGTCAGATCGTATATATACTAGATATATCTAGTGTGAATTATACATTTTTCGTGACGGCGAGATAACTGATCAGAACCATAATCACTATAACACAACTAGGAGATAGTGGGTTTCTTAAAAACGAACACACACTTAAAAATGTAGCAAGGTTACATGACAGAGTGGGAAATATAGGGGAAAAGCTACCCCGAATAGTACTGCGCTTTGAACCCAATATTCTTCCTGGAGTGCTTGACTTTTTGGCAGAAGAACTGATTCGGAATTAAAACTGTCATCAGAGCGAAGATGAAAAACGTAAAATTTTGTATTTTCGCATTTTGACAATAGTCTTCTAAACCGTCCACATGTGCCGCTTTCACCAAGAATCTGAAAAATTGAAATCTTTTAGAAGTTTGAAGCCTCCATTCAGCTTCACAGTCAACGAAAATTTACTTAACAATGATAAGTGTGATGGACTGTTTTCGGGAAGGACTAAAGACTGACGTGGTGGCAACAGATTTTGCGAAGCGTTCCGATAAACTGTCACACCTCCACCTCCTGTCTCTGTTGGAGTCTTTGGGAGTTTGTGGACTATTCTTGCAGTCTTGGACAGTGGATGCAGACTTACCTCATTGGGTGAGAAACTTGTTGTTAGGGTGAGAGGTGCACTTTATCCTCCATTTGCTGCCACCTCCAGAATCTCACAGGGGAGCCACTTGGTTCCTTTATGTTTCGTCTTAATGATAAATAGCGTGGTGGATTTCGAAAGGACGGATGGGGTTCATACCTCATCTTTGCCGATGACCTCAAGCTCTTCCATCAATCTCGGTCTTTGAAGGACTTCATGTTGTTGCAAAAGGCGGTTGCACGTTTGGATGATTGGTGTGAATTAAACCACCTCTGTCTCAATCCATCAAAATGCTCGGCGGTTTCTTATCACCACTTATTACAGCCAATCATGTAATACTGCGTTCTCGGTGGCGGACCTCTGCGGAGGGTGGCTGAAATCGCAGATCAGGGAATCCTATGTGATGAACTGGAATTTTTCTAATCAAATTGAGGGACTGGCTGCTATGTCAATGCGGGCCTCGGTTTCATCGAAAGGAATACGAGGGAATTTTCCAATGTCGATGCCATTGTGTCTCTCTATAAAGCCTTGATAGTGCCCCAGTTTGAGTATGCAACCACTGTACGGTCACTTTTATGCGCTGTTCACAAATATCGTCTGGAGCGAGTCTAAAGGAATTGTCTGCGATATGTTACCAACAAGATGGGGGATCCCTTCGGAAAAACATTAATTAGCTTATAGAGAGATTTCATCTGGAAACCCTTGAGCAAAGATGGAGCTCCGCGGACCTCGCGCTCCAGTACAAAATCCTAAATAATATCCTGGACTGCCCCCCACTGCTCTCGAGGGTCCATCTGCCCCCCCCCCCCCCCCGTTCATCCACTCGATCTTCACAAGTATTCTTCGTCCCGTTTTCGCCCACTTACTATGACGATCATCGTCCCTTTCATCGGATACCCCGCAGTGCAATTTTATTTCTGGCCATGAACCTTCATTTTCATCATTCGATTTTTTTTCCACCCCCTTATCAACTTGGAAGTCACTCATTTCCTCTTTCAACCCGTATCTTTCAATTAATTCTTCTTCACCCCCACCCCGACTTATTAATATATATATTTTTATATTTTGGACATTATTCATATATCTTAATGCACTGAATGTAAATTGGGCTTGTCCGTATAATTTTTAATAAAATACAATAAGCGGACGAAAAGTCTGTTATTATAGCCTGTATCTCCTTTGTTTCATGAAACAAGCAGAACAATGACCTACTTTACCAAATAAACTGTTTGGTTTCAATACCTGCTACTAGAAAGTGTTGGCATACAGAAACATGAATTAAATTCATGAATTACAGCACGGAACTCCGTGACAAAATAAGGAGAGCAACGTAAAACTGAGCACGTCTTGTACTCTCTTCCTTGGTCCTCGGATATTATAGCTAGTACACTGCTACCCTCAGGAAATACGAAACCGAATACCTTGAAGTCACAGTACTTATCCTGAACGATCACTTTTAGTGGAGACAAATTACTCCCTTAGCGACCCTGTTCAAGGTGCCAGCCGGATAAAAGAGAATCCTCTATATCTCTCGCTCCAAGGTATCCGTTGGAGTAATGATAAAAAAAAAACCATAAACCTTCTAAATGACATGATACATTCCACCTGTTCGGTTGAGGACGCTCGTTTTATCAGTAATAAAAAATCAGCCGGATGCGGCGAGGGTTAGGTGGTAACATGTTGAGGAAGGTTTGAGTTTGGCTGATAAGAACGTCTATACGTACCTACGACGTATGAGGCGTCTGACCCCGTCCACAACTCTTATCTGTAAGTAACAGGATTTTTCAACCGAATTTTCAGCACCATTTCCCCTTGACCAGGGGCAAGCTACCGTGACTGAACCTATCCCGAGACTTGTTGCTCATTTTGATAAAGTCGGCCGTTCGAAATCCATCGATGTTAGTTTTTCTATTACACGGATGAATTCACAAATTAAAAGAAGAATTGTTTCTTCTAAATTGCCCATTCTTGACCCATATTCTCCTTTTATTCATACAATGAGATAATGTGGCTTTATAATAATGAATTACCCACAAATTTGTTAGGGACAGTCACTAATTGAACTCCAACTATAGAGAAGGAAATGGAAATCAAAACCGTTGTCTATTTCCGCTAAATGTATCCAAGAGTTATAATATTAAAACAATTTTGACGCTTTCGTCATCGTCAGTAGCAAACAATAACTGCAACTCCTCTAACCATAACTCTTGTTGTTTGTTATTGATGACCACTCAACTTTGTGAAGTGATGGAAAAGTATAGTTGCGCCTTCCATTGAGCTGAATGCGGTAATAATGCTAAGAAGATGATCCAGCCGCTTGAAAACGTCTGATTCATCTCCCAAGGTGACGGATTCAAGAACCTATTCATATCCATCGCAACTGTCAAAATCGATTTAACTGTATAACTAATGCATTTAGTGGGAATATACAACTTTATTTGTCTTCAATTTTTGACATTTCATGTCTTTGCTATGGCACACAACCTAATTTTCGTTATGTCACGTTACGTTACGTAACGAAATATGCTCAATGATTATTATGATTCGTAGAAGTGAGGTAGGTAGGTACCTATATGATTATAGCTGAAATTTGGCTACATGATTATTATGATTTGGCTGGTAGCCTCCTTAGGACGTGAACAACAAGGTGCAGAGGGTTTTGATCAACTGAGTGGCTCCTGAAGCCCTGAAGCTAACTTCTTTCCTATCAACTGTGGAAAGCTGAAATTTGGCTGGTAGCCTCCTTAGGACATGAACAATAAGGTGTACAGGGTCTTGATCAGCAGAGTGGCTACTGAAGCTAAAAATATGAGTTTAATTTTTGTTTTCTTTATATTGAAAAAAATGTAATTCACAGAGGAAGACAAGATTGCTAGAAGATGGAAGGGAAGAAGGAGGAAGGGGAAAGACATGAAATGTCCTAATGCGTTGCAGACTTGTATGCAAGAATTTTCTTCTCGATTCTTCCTAAAGGAATTTACAGCCTTTATAAAAGATTTAGTTTTTTTGGTTTGCGTCGAAAGAGAGATAGGGCCACTCAATTGAAAACCCAAGAACCCCATACGGTATCGTTCCATCATCTCGAATTCAAATCCTGAAAATTCTCCTGCAAGAAACATTGCATGGATTGATGCGAAGATTGATTTGGAACATTGTAACGTCAAATGCTGGTCAAATCAAATAAATTGTAATGCAAATAACTTGGCAATATACATCACAGCAATTTCGTGTAACATGGAGAAGGACGTTTAGATCCTACCTTGATCTGGAAGCAATGGACTAAAACAACATTTCTTGGATTTTTAGAATTCCAACATTCTTGGAATTCAACCCAAATAGATCGTAAAAGTTGTGATTACTGCAAGATTTTACATTAAAACTTACTTGGCTATTTAGTATCAGTTTAGTCGTAGACAAAACTAGGTGATTCTTTAACCTTGAAATTTGTGGAAATTCCATCGATATTTTCTTTCAAATGGAATCCCACCATTTCGTTGCGAGTTATTTAGATCTTTTCTTTCTTCAACTAGTTGTTAGAATAAATTGTTGGATGGAAAAAATAAGGCTATTGGCTGATGCCTTAATGCTCATGAGAAAACCGGAAACTTGAGATGTCAATATCGGCAAAGAATATAAATATTTTTAAAGTATCGTTTTAGTAATTCGATATATCCAAGAAGAATATCGATATTCCTATATATCGGTCATATATTTTTTCAAACTTTAATCAGAATTACGTATGAGTCCAATGAATAATAATGCATTATTGAATTTCATTCTACTGCAGGTAAAGAATTCAACCACTCAAAAATTCAATGAAACGTCATTCATGATAATGATTATGTACAGGACTCAGGGAAGTAAATTATCAATATTACGTAGGGTTGTAAAATCAATGTAAGTGAAGTAAGAAGGGAAACTGAAAAATATGCAATCAAACCAATATTGGTTGGGGGTAGAGGTGAGGAAAACCCTCTGATAATGTGCTATTCAGTAAGCCTCGAACTTGCTAAAACTCAAGTCTCCAAGATTTCACTACCTTTTCTATCTACGAGTAGCTTTCCTCATCTGATATAATTCCAATATTCTTCAATGGAAATCGTAAAATTAGTTTTGAGCGATAAGATGTGGGATATGGTTGATATGATGATTTACGACTGAAAAATAGTGGATAGTGTGCATTTGATGTCGACATATCGGACGGAAGAATATCGATATTTTGTTGACTTCCCTACTTTGGTTGCAAGACGATTTTTACTACATTCAAGGACGTTGACGTTCTTTTACTTCTGTCAAAGTCATGGGTTCTGGAGGTCGAGGTAACAGATAATGCTCATGAGATACTTTGAAGAGATGTCTTTGAAATACAGATTTTCAACTTGTGTTGCTGCGGAATTGACTTTTCCTCATGTCTGAATGTCGTAGTCAGTTGATTTTCAATTATAGGATTGAAAGGAACTGATGACTAGCTCTAGACAGCAAGGATGTGGTTGATTTCCACCAATCCATGCGTTCGGAATAATGTGATTCGAAAATGCCTGCCTCCGAACTGACATATTTGAAGAACCAAAACAATGACCTAAAGCTCCTATATCCCTTCAACTCCATGGTTCTAACAGAAGACGAAACTTTTGTGTAGTAGAAAATGACCGCTAAATCAATGCCTTTAACATGGCATGAACATCCAAGAAGCTCAGGAATTCCGGTAATTTTTTTGTTTTTCCATTGGTAGATTTCAAAAGTACAATACCGAACGTAATAAACCAACATTATCGTCAATATATTTATATCCGGGAAGAGAACTCAATGAGGCCTTTAGGACCTCAGGTAGAATCCCCACCACCTCCTTTCACCCCAGAGACAAGCGGCCAGCTCCTGAGTTCCCGATATATATTCGAAGGAGCGAGATACAGTACCATCAAGACCGGGAGGTCGTGCGGGTACTGTATAACCTGGCGCCGTTACTGCATTGTAGTCTTAACGATTGTTGATGCAGTCATTAAAAAACTGACCTTCAACAGCAATATGTCGGCTTGGAGAAACCTATCTACTAGGTTCATGACTGATTTCGATGACATTTTCAGGGATTGTTCGGACTGATGTAAAGACGGTCCTCGTGAGTAATAAAGAGAAAATAAAGTTTTAGCCTCGAGCTTGAATCGAACCATATTGAACCATCATTGAACAAGTTGACTTTAGTCAATAATAATTTTCAATGATCGATACAGTCATGTTATGGATACGAGGAAGCTATGTGCCACACCCACTTGTTTTTCATGGATCCATTGATTCCAACTTAACAGACAAACTACAAGATCTCCTTGAATTGTTAACATAAACTAGAACTGTCCTATTTACAAACATTTGGATTCTAACTAACGCTGCGTTGTATGTTTTATGGCAACTTATTCACAAATTTATTTAAATACTTAACTTATTTGTGGGGTTCCGAGTAAAAGTGACCAAGTAACATTTGCAAAATTTTACAGGGGAGCGATCTGAAGTTTCACCTATTTTCTTCTTACGAACACTGGTTATGTGATGTCTCATCCGACTATGTTTCGATTTTTCTTTATCCTGTAGGTAGTTAGCTAGTGCCCGCCTGTGATATCGTGCTTCGAAATTCACTTCAGATTAAATAAGAGCTGTTTTCCGGAAAACTCTATTTGATCATTTTTACCTGCCTGGAGTTTCAAGCTTTACTCATTTGGTCAATTCAATTCTTCGAAAATCTGTCGCATAGTTACATGAAATTGAGGGATTGAATAGTTTTTTCGTTAATTTATCGTGTTGCCAAGCATCTAATAACAATGATATACCTATTTCTGTTAGAAAAGGTTATCCATTACCTATCACTGTAATTGGTCATTTTCACCTGCCCACTATGCAATCTTACAAATCTTACACAGTAAAAGTGATCAAATGGCAATTGATAACATTTACATGCACCAGCGAGAGTACATTTATAATCCATCTCCTGTTTTGTGGTTGAGTTCAAATGCCATTTGGTCACATAAAACTGTTTGGGTCAGGCAGGTAAAATTTATTTTCAAGTATTTCTTGCACATCAGTTTGAAGATAACGTTCTTAGCAACAACACACAGTAGACAACGTTCCTTAGTACCGGAATGACAAAAAAAGCTCATTTTGAAATAAATGTTACTAATAAATTTTATTAGTATTTGTTGCTTCAAGTTTCAAGAGGCATAGAATCCGGAAACCGAATTAATAATCCTAATGAAAACAAATGTGAACACAGTACAGTTATTGGAAATGATAACCCAAAATCGGTTATTATTCAGGTACTAAATACACTGACAGAGACCCAAAGTGCTAACGATGCTTATCTCTTTATATTTACAACATCCTCTGTTTAGGTAGACTAGGAAGCGCGACCTACATAACATAATTCAGGGCAAATGTAATAATGTGTATCTAGAATTTTTAAAAATGAAGTAATAACGAATACATGTGTGTAATGAATGTATGTATATGAACATACATGATATTTTACTGAACGAACAACTAACATTGAAGGACTGCTAATGAGCAACTACCTTCAATCATGACTCATTTTGTCCCAAGTAATGACAAAGATTATTGAAACAGCAAAACTTTGTAGTAATTTGTAGGTAAAAAGTTTGTATACAAAAAAAGTACGTACTTGAAGTTTGAGTGTGACCATTATAACTAATTTGCCACCAATATGCTTACGCAAAATCGGTTACGCTACGGACTTCAAAATCAATCACGGCCCACCCGTTAGGCATTTTCCTAAAACTATATGGATATGAAAACTACAGCAACTGCTATCACATCATTTTAATCAATTGGAGGGCCGTAAAGCGTGTAATCAAAGAAAGAAACCAATGAGGGAGCACGTTGACTTAACAAGAGGTGGAAGGGTTGATTCAAAGCCCGGCACGTCCATCCATCACCGGTATTTACACTGAACTGGGCGTGCAGAGTTCCCCCAGCTACCTCCCACGATCCCTTACTCCATCCGCTGTAATCCCTGATACATATTCAAAACACCTGCTTCGTTATCGAGGCGTTGCCATTCTCTTTACTTTATCTCATCATTCAATACAGTTCAAAAACATACTTCTAAGGTACTTCGAAATCGTACTTTCCTCACCTGGGGAATCTCTTGTTTGGTGACAAAAACCTTCTAAACTGCATATTTAAAAATAAAACTTGAGCGACTTTCCTCAAAGTTTACGCCACGTATTTCAAAGATTTGTAAACAATGCATCCAAGGGTTGGGTAACGCGTTTGGGATTAGGGCTTCTGTTGTTCGATTTCTTTGAGAACTAAGGATAAGCAGAACGATTTAGGTCTTCCTACATTCAGAGCTGTAGCATACTCTGAAATCCTACTAGCATGCCAAGAGTGTTTTAGCAGAAGTGAAATAAAGTTGTATTGAAAAGGTCGTACGATTTAATAATTACATTAAAAGTATCAAACTCAATCGAAATTGCTTCGGCGAAGGATATCTGAACTATCGCTTAAATTGAGCTGGTGTTTAGTAAACAATATTGTGTTTTTACTTTGGCGGTTCGGTAAAAAAATCCACTCTTTGTTTGTTTGGAAAAAATGAAAACTTGGCGCTTTGCCAAACGCTGAGAGTGGTTTCTGCCAACTTTGATTTTCGGACATTTTCGCAAATTTGTAATGGATTTTGACGAATTTTTCGTGAAGCTTTTCTTTGACGTTTCTTGAAATCAGAATCGAATCTTCTCTTTGAACTATTTGACGCCATGAATAATATTAGAAATAGTAAAATAACCAAACTTGGCAAAATGGTGTACGGTTTGTGCATTTGTGGTGGATCTGCTTTCATGACAATCCGGCTTGATTGTCCATACCCGCGATGTTCAATCGATTCCATCAATTCCCTCATTACATGGCAAACAGCTTCAGTTGAAGATTCAAGGATAGTTGATAGCTTTTACTCCTCCTTTCCCTGGGTAAACTACTTTAGTGGTGATGAATAGGCGGCGGCGGACGGAGACTAAGGAGGAGCGGTCTGAGGGCGGCCGCTAATGAATCGAATCATCGCCCTCAGGTTCAAAACCTGAACAACGACGTTGTTTCGCCGGCTGACAGTAATAAGATAAAAGCCTCATTTCCCCGGTCACCCGGCCGAAACCCAGTCGCACCTACCCGACAGAGGGTTTTAAACGGATGAAGACTCTCCCGCCCACCAGGAGTTTTCACAATAAAGGGGGTTTAAAATCATTAATCAACGTTTTCGTCCCCCTTGAACTGATAGGGAAACCGAAAAAAAGAGGAGAAAAAAAAAATCCGTCGCTTAATGGTGATTGGTGATTTGACTACTGCGGATTCGTTTGATCGATTTTTTTATTCAAACGAATGATTGTTATCATTCCATTCAGACTTATATTTAAACTGTTTACACCTGATAAGTCAGCATTTTAGTTAGACAACAAGGAAAATAATTTGATAAAAATATAAATATTTTTACTAAACACAACATCATTCTTAAGTACTTTTTTTTTTTAATAGAGCGTTTATTTGTTAATATATTAACTAGTTACAACTGAGGTAATATACGGGCAACTATCTAGATATTTACTTCACATAAATTCCGCAATATTTTACGAGTGTTAGTCCATTGACAATACACCAAATTTCAGCTTCACATCAGCATCCAAGGTCCAATGGTTTGGTCCTTTTCAGGCGTCGGTTTACTTGGGAGTTGTCGAGAAGCCTAATGGCTTCTGGGTTGGTATGAGCAAGAAGCCTCTTTTCGTAGTTCCTTGCGTATCTTTTAATGACATCGGTGACTTTTTCGATTTGGAGGTCCTTGTGGAGGTCATCATTACGAATGTACCATGGAGCATTCACAATACTCCTCAGTACCTTATTTTGGAATGTTTGAATTATTTTCAAGTTACTTTTAGCTGTACATCCCCATAGCTGGATACCGTAGGTCCAGATGGGCATAACTACTGTTTTGTATAACAGCAATTTATTGTGCAAACTGAGTTGTGAATTTCGGCCCAACAGCCAATAAAGTTTTCTATACCTGATTGATAGCTCTTCCTTTTTTTCTTGACATGTTCTTTCCACTTCAGCTTTGCATCTAAGGTCATTCTTAGGTACTTAGCTGAGTTGGAATATGGGACTGTGCGCTGATTCAGGTACAAAGGAGGGTTTGTAATTTTTTTATTCGTGAAGTTCACATGAGTAGACTTAGTTTCGTTTAGTTTGAGGCGCCATTTTCGAGTCCACTCTCCAACGGCATCTGTAGCTTCTTGTAATTTTTCTGTTGATTCTTCAACTGTGTCTGCAATTATAATTAACTATAATTCTTAAGTACTCACATAAAATAATGACTGTCTTTCATAAACCAATCAAATTCGAGGGAGAACGGTAGCTCAACACTTTTTTTTCGATAAGGGACTGAACCGCTAGTCACTAAAATCACTGGGATTTATTGTAACGCTGTCTCCATTTAAGTTCAGAATCTTTTGAATAATCTCTTCATTAACAAACTAAAGGCGGTTTTCGGTTGATTCTTTGTCAATATCCGGGGTGTGTAAGAGCACTAGCTGTAGTTGTTGTCTGATGTTTCTGCCTCTTCGCGGTAGAGCCGCATCCTAAGGGACAGTAGCCAGTGAGGAGTCCCACAAGTTGGCGATGCTCTATGGAACTCAGTGACAATAGAGCATTCGCAAATTTCCTTGAGATGATTTGGAGCTGGCTGGTTTGTGTCTGCTGCACAAGAGTTCGTGTCGTGTCATCGCGTTTCTAGACCTGTTGGGTTGTATAACTCTAGGTGTTCTTTAATTGGGATTCAGGTAAGGAGTTGTACTCTCTCCCTTTTTGACAAGGCAATCGTCCTCCTCGTTGCCATGTACTCCCTCATGACCCGGTATCCACAGAAACGTTTGTTTCCCTTGGCCAAACCTAAGGGGAGCCGAGGCAAAGCCAAGCCACCTTTATTTTATCTCATTAAACGAGCCCTCAGGTTTATACTAGAATACAAATTACAAATGACTTCAATATTTTATGAGTTTAACTCCTATATGATATCGATCGCATTTCGTTCCAAATGTCTCTTATTACGCCTATTTATTGAATAATTATCACATATATCACCCTCTATTAGCGGCTCCTGCTACGAAATTTAATAATAATTATTATCATATTGCTCGATTAGTTATGGTACGTACAAAACTGTATAGCTGAAAATTTCTCAATACTTATCAGTTCTAAATCATTTATATTCAGATTCAAAATGATATCAAAAGTCCATCGCAGCTGTACACGAGCTTCAAGAAATTGATTGTTAGCTGCAATAATCCGAGGCAGAAAAACCTGTTATCCAATTTTAATGGCGGCTAGAAAATTGCAATTGCAGCTCGTAAACTAACTTGGATGCTTAATAGAATTCACGTGTGAAGATCTGAGGCAATGAGAGGGTTGACATCCTAGCAAAGGGAGACTTACACGCCAGGTCGGAAGATCCAGACAGTTTTGTTGCCGCAGAAATCCTCGTCAAGGGATCTTTATAGGAAAAATGCAGAAAATACGCAGGTCCTCATGGAAGTTAAACAGCGAGCTGCTTCAAGACAAATCATCCTGGATACGAGCTTTAAAGTAGCTCATGACTCCCTGAATGATCACCTTTGTTGAATTCACCTGGAGAATGAGATACGACCGAGACTTCTGAACACCCCCCCTGACATGAGAATGTAAGAGAGATTCATCTCCTGACACCAACCTGCTGGAGTTCTTATACTATACAGATTACATTGCTCTACCAGGATCCTAAATTGATTTTGGGTTAAAGTGGGTGGGCTGTCAAAAGTTTGAAACAACTTGATTTCATAACGTAGGGGGAAAAAATGTTGACATTTTCAAATCTTTGCTTTGGTCACAACACCCTTTTGGGTACTTACAATTATTATAAAATCTTACTTACCTAATGTTGCTACGGAAAGTAAAACTTCCTCATTCTTGAAACGCATTAAAATCAACTGTCCACATAAGTAGGCAGACGTTTTCGTCGAAAAAAAGGTTTTTCAGGTTTTCCAAAAAAAGGGAAAAAGGAAAACTAAAATCTTGTCATCGACCCCGAGGTCGATAAGTAGGTGAAACACCCCGCGCGTGGGTCAATGTTGAAAGGGGTCAAAAGTGAGGCCGCTTCCACCCTCACGAAAATGATAGCGAGTCCCGCGCTAAGACTTGAGTCTTGGCTTCCTTCGCTTTCCTATAAAGTTTGAGCGTTTTAGTTTTTCATTAATTTATTTTTATAGATTTTTTTTGTATTATAAACGCCCCTTGTTAGGTAGGGTTTAAAGGTACAGGTGGGGGAAGAGCTCTTGAACGGAAGAGGTTGACAAAAAAAAAGTGCGTGGAAAAGAGGCAAAAGGGGGTTGAAATTTTAAACAAAAAAGTGGTGACGTAGATTGTCTCCTTTACAGTCAGGGAGTGGGGGGTTTTTATTTTGTTTTATTATTTTTTTTTTCTGTCGAGGGTTGGGAGCTCCTTGAGTCGGCCACTGGGTCACTGAACCCCTGACCTCGCACGTGCTATCAATTCCACCTTCCGCGACCTACCTGCGACCCCCGTGATGGGCCGTAGGCCGCCCCCGACCCTCGTGCCGCCCTTTTTTCGATATTAAGCGCAGCCTATTTACATGCCTGTCCGATCGCCGTTTCCATTCCCCCAGAGCATTTCGTAATACCATCAGACGTTTTATTTACCTTGAGGGATGACGGAAGATATAATATCTGTGTATCTGATAAAAAAACGTTTTGATTTCGAAGAGTAAACTTTTCCCCATTTTTTTAGTTGCGGCAAAACTCAGAGCATTACTACTCTTGTAATATTTTCGAGTGTAAACTTAAAATTAAAAGTGTTTATACTTAGTTCATCGAAAAGCACTACAATTTATTGGACATTCATTATTTATTTATTACTAGTTCATTATATTTAACAAATTTGCAGGCAATGAGGGCAATTAAATTCAACATCTATATTTTACATCCTGCGACAATCGAAAGATTATGCAGTATAAGCGTGGTACATATATTGAACGTTCTTCTTTTAAAAACTATTATTAAGTCTATGTGAGATAATGTCAACATTGTACATTGCAATAAACGCTTCAACTCTCTCTATATATATAGATATATTTTACCAGTCTGAAAGAACGGGAACAGATATCCAAGTACCTCAACGAAACATAGTCAACTACTATCTGAAAAACAATGGGATGGAATAAAATACCTACATACCCTTCAAGAGTTCATTTGTAGAAAAGGTGACATGAAACAATCCCACTCTCCCCTCTCCCTCCCCCCTAAGCTTGTAATTTTTTCAAAAAATTTTAATCTGCATGTTTTTTGCCAAAGATTACAAATGTGACATCGTTTCGAAAAGCAATACAGTACACCAACTTTGTTTTTTTTTTGTTTTTTTTTTTTCAAAAGAGAACCTCGATTTTTAGGTAGATTTGGTGCTCGATTTTATGGAAATTTGACCCCTCAATTGATTTTGTTTTTTATATTGCAACGAACACTAAGTGAATGCTAACAGATATGTAACTGCAGGGTTGGGCAGCCCAGCTAAACCCATTTCTAATGGCAAAAAATGAATTTTTTGTTTAATCAACATGTTTTTTGCCGAAGATTTAAATATTATCCCGTTGCGCACGAGCAGGTGCACCTACCTTTTTTTCAAACAGGAACCGTCATTTTTATTGCAGATTCGAGTTCTACGCTCGCTTGTGTGAAAACTTGAACTATCACTTGACTTTTTTGACCCGTTCAGAGAGTGGGCGGCTCGACACTTTAATGTTCATATTTTTTCGACGGTGATACATACGAATTTAGTTGAATGGAATTACGGATAACACCACATGAAATAGCAGTGATAAAAAAATTGTTGTGTCACATTTTGGGTAGCCTGCAATTCATATATGCTGAATTTTGATGGATTGGTAACTTCGCACGCTTGCCGAACGGATTGCATGCGGCCGACAAATAAAATTCAATATTCCCAGTTTAGGAGTCGATTTGCACACCTCTTCAAATTCACAGTCATATCTACGTTCCTTTTTCCTATCAAAGTTGTAGCCAAGGAAGAGGTACGGCCATCCCCTTCTAGACTATTTTTGAATTTGGTTTTTTTTTATTATCAGCACTGAGTTCTTGGCATCATTATTGATCAATCCTAATAGGTCAAACTGAATCGCTGAAAATTACATACTCGTTATTTTTCATCTAAGATATGGAATAAACCTCAGGACATAGCAATCCCGTAATACTTTTCTCATGTTAATTGAGTTCCAACAAAACTCTTATGCTTTTCGATAATATTTCATTATCGAACTAATAGGTATGTCAAGTGTAAGTCATGGTGAATGAATTTCTTATTTGCCCTTTAAGGAGATAGGGAAGTTAACACTCTTTCCACTTGATTTTGGATTGTAGTTGGGGACAGGGACGTACATTAGAGAGACAAACGATCAGGGGTGTGCGAAAAATGCTTTTCAAAATACCATCAAGTTGAACCAAAAAGTTGAAGCTGACAAAATTTTATCTTCGGAGCGGTTTTTCACTTATCTAAAAAATTTAATGCTCATTCCAACTGCATCCACAGATTTGAATTTATGTTATTAATAAGGAGAATGCTAGCCATTCTAGTTAAGTAAAGTCGAAGAACCAGTTGTGGATTTTTTTCGAATTAGAGGAAGGATGGGTTTCCATTAAATTCCATTTCTCTCTTAATTTCCAGCTTAAAATATTTTGTACACAAAAATAAAAACGATCGGATGTGTCAGAAAGTGGTTTTTAAAAATACCATAAAGTTAAACCAAAAATTTGTAACTGACGAAATTTTTACTTTGACGTAATTCATCACCTTGTTCATAAAATGTTGATGATGCATTGAGAAGAAACCTCTGATTGGAATTTTATAGGCAAATTGAGAGAGTTATCGCCATTTTAAAGAAGTAAGTAAAGTCAAAACTTGAGGATGAAGGCATTAAAAAAATCTAAGCGAGATCTATGCGAATTAGTGGGAGAATCGGAGTTGCCAAACTGCAACCCATTTGTACGATGTGCGACCCGCCGAAACGTCAGCCCTTAGACAAAATTGCGAACCGCCAAAATTGAAAGAGAGAAGATAACTAATAGGAGCAAGGAATTGCCGAGCTGGAGCTCTTTATCGTTGTGATGTGCGACCGGTGACAGAAGGGGAGAGAAGCAACCGGTCGCAGTTTGCCTACAATGCACATGACCCCCGGTCGTACTTCTATCTGCGAACGGGAATCGGTGGGGTATTGTTTTGTATTGGATCCGAGGGTTACGGGTCGCAGTTTGATACCACCCGGCAAAATCGACAGTTCTCTCAACTTCTCCGGCAAATTTCGTATCAAGAATGGCAAACTGTAGAAAACGTGCTTAGATGTACTCCGGAGCCGTGTTTTTGGTGCTGGCACGAGCGCTTGCGACTTTAGGCGAAAAGTATATGGGGTGGTTTTGGGAAAATCGAAGAAATCGGGATGTTTGTGAAAAAATTCGAGGGCAGGCTTAATATACAGCAGGTGAATTGAAAATACTCTAATATAGTTGAACAGAACAACGGTTGGGAAACGAAGAGGTTTTTTGCAATAATCTTAAGTATGGATTTCTGAATCACATTTAGCGGGTTAAGAACAGTGACAGCAGCCCCTCCCCATGCAATAATCCCGAAGGCAAAAATACTCTGCACGATAACTTATATATAATAATAAGGCTTTCCAACGGGAGGCACCCTCGGAGTTCATAAAATAAATAAGTGAATCTTCGGAGTTTATTAACGAGCGCAGATATATGACATTCCCATTTAACATCCTCGTCAAATTATTCCCAAGTGTCTGATGGAGCTGACCCGGTCCAAAGCAGGACATGAGCAGACACAGGAATCGTACGAACCATCGACACCACAACTGTGGATCTTTATTGCAGGAGTGATGGATTTTTTAGATTGCGATTTCGAAAAGATTGGATCTTTAGTTTTCTTGACATTCAGGCTTAAAGTATTATTATTGCACGTTGAAATCGCTGTTAGCCGATGCAAACACATCCTCCCATGTATCACCTTCACATAGTATGGCGGTGTCGTCCGCAAATAGATATGAGGTAGATGTAGATGTAGATGTAGGATTAAAACTCTCAGGGTGGGAGTTTGGGAGCCCCCAGCACGGAAGCCTGTTGGCTTATTGTACTTTCCTGGGAGTTTTACTTTTAATCATGGAGATTCAGCCCCTTGGTGAGGGGTTTGAGGCCCTTGATTAATTGTTCGCTCTGAATAGACCTCATTGGGGTTTGAGCCCCAAAGAGTTCAAATCTACGAGATGCGAGTGCAGGACACTCAAATATTATGTGGGATGCCGTTTCGTCAGCCTCCTCACATAGCCTGCACAGGGTTGTACTTTGTGTTACCCCAATGCGGTGTAGGTGGAACCTTAGGGGTACAAAGCCGGTTATGAGGCCGACCATTGTTCTTAGTTCCCTACGGTTTTTGCCTAGTAGCCAGTCAGTAATATTGGTGTTGGGTTTCTCCACCATAAGTTTACTGTGGACATGTCCTTCGATATTGAGCCATCTACTAGTGGTTTGTTTATTGACCCACATGTTGATGGTCCCCCTGAAGGCGGTTTTTGGTATACCGACTGCCGGCTCAGGGCCTACAAATGGGGATAGATATGAGGTACCACTTTATTTATCGCTACAATTTTAGTCCACTGAAGCAAGATTTTTAGGATGTTTTCCAAGGTATTTCACGGATCAGAGCTCATGACAGTCATCGCCATTTCAGGTGAAATTTGTTCATAATTACGACAACTTATCCTACACACCTCAAGGAACCGGGGAGATGGCACTTCACTCATCACCTTTACCGTTATCAAGAACGTACGTGCCTGGGTTCGCCAGTTATGCAGCGATGGGAGGTGAGGGCCCGGTAAACGTTCGGTAATGAACCCCCGATGGATTCACGTGACCTTGCACGTGTCTCGCCTCCCGCCCCGCCAACAATGTCGTCGGGGGCGGGGGCGAGGGGTTGACCTATTTACGACGACCTACCCTCCGATAAAATTGCGCTCATCAATTCGGTTGCCCACCTTCTCATTGGCTCCGCTCTGAGCCTCCTGGATTAATGAAATTTTACGGTTATGGATCCAAAGGGAAACTCGTGAATGGCCTACGCACACCAATTTGGCATCGCTTTTCCGTTACATGACCCAGAAAAATACCTGAAGCCAATACCATTTATGCGGGGCAGGTGAAGGCCGTTCGAAGATTGTTGATGAACTCGGTTAATGGTACACTTATTCTTTCAGTTAACAAAGTGATGTTACGCAGCCGAACAATTTACTTTCTTTATTCAGTTATTTGAGAGAAACTATTTGCTCTAATTACCTACAAATCACATTTTGATTCAACTGAATAAAATAACATTAAGAGCGAAAAAAGTGGAATATCACGAAAAAATCAATACGTATCCCTAACTTTATTAAAAACTTGAGATTGCTCCTTTACGAACATAGCTTATCATCTCCGAATACTTATGTCCCCATAACTACTTATACTTATGCATTTAAGAGATCCCTGAACGGTCCATAGGGCGATCCGATTCTTCAAGTTGATTAATTTGCTGGGGGTTCAACAATCCTGATGATGCATGAAGGAAAACCCTTCAAAATTCGAATAGCCTTTTCGTAATCATTGTTTCTGACTAAACTGATGAATGTTTCGTGTAAGTACTGATGCAAGTATATCCACTGACCAATCCACAAGCTTCATACATTTCACAATTTGCTCGTTCCACAATTTATCCAATGAGCGCATCCTTTTCGATACGAGATGGATCCTCACGAATTTTCATTAAAATTGATCCGTATCAAATAGTCCCCATAGTATCCATAGTCCCCAGGCATGTGCTTTTGATTGCAAGCTACTCTTCTGCTCAGTAACATAGTTCTAATCCACTCTAAGTACCTACTCCTTTGCAGTATAGTTCAAGTATTCGTAGAAACTTTTAGGAGGAGTGGTTCTGTTGTCTCAATGTAAAGGACCAAACTTGGCTGGCTAATCTTTCATTACTGCTAAATAATTGAACAAATATTAAATGAAAAAATGAATATATTTTTATTCCTAAAAGTTACACACTAGGTTCCATCGAATATAATTTGACAAATGAAATGTGATTTGTCAGAAAATATTGAGCCACCTTCGTTCCAACAAAGTTCTATCCATTCTTTGCCATACTAAAGCATCGGAAGAAGGAATAAGCTTGGGAGAGTTTATCATGGCACACGAATGAATCCAGAAGTAGCAGATCGATTCGGCCGTGAAGTCGTGATGTTGGAACCCCACCCGCGGTGGCATATCTCCGCATTTCATATATTTACAATATGAAAGAACGAAACAAATGTGTGCTGTAATGCATACATTCTGACATATTGACGTTATTAACAAATAAGTTGGGATTCCGATTAATGGTAATGGTTGATAGGTAGCAGCTACCCATACTGACGATTAGAAAAGCTGCCTAATGATTGGAAATGAGATTGTTGGTTGCATATATTACATTTTCTCTGGCCGTTTTAATATAAATTTGTCCGTACAAAATATTGCATGCTAAACTCTCGTCGAGGCAAGAGAGATTTCGTGTTCAGACGATCTATTTTTGTATGTACCAGCGAAAAATTTCTAGACGGAGTCTATTTGCGTTTAATTATATAACTCTTTCTCACGGAACAGTCACCCTCTTGCTGTTTTGCACCTGCTAACAACTGACGCTGCATTTTCTTCAATCAGCTTATGGTGATAGGTTCAATAATTCAGGTTGTAACGGCAATGTGAGACATCGGTGTAGAACTACAGTTTCCCACTGAAACAAGTAGTTGAATGAATACATCGAAGATCCCGTATTGTCACTACAAAAATAAGTAAATGACAATCAAAATAAAACTTCATCATTAAACATAGTACATTGTAAATGATCTAAATGTACTTACACGTTCACTGCTACCGGAATGATATAAATAAAACACCTACTCTTTCCTAGTATATCTGTGTGCGACAAGAGTGGATTTATAGTGGTCCGCCAAAAGTTGAATGAATCCACTAGACCAAGGGACCCACAAATTGAAAAACGTTTGCAAATAAGGTGAGTTACATTGCTTCTTCGTATTTGTAACGTGAATGCATTATGATCATAAAATTAATATGGGATAAATTTTTCGAATATGCATTGAGAAAGAGATGCTCAATTAATGATAGTTGTGCGTGTTTAAATCGTACCACAGGGTCAGGTGCAAAAAGTTCATCGTTGACCATCTACAACTTAATGTAAAGCTTACTTCGTTAAAATGGCACCATAAACGGATGGAAACTGTCTAATTCATTGATGTTAAAAGGAGTTGAGGTTCACCCATACGCAGCTTCCACTGATAATACGATCGTTTCGAAACTCAGATGGGTTAATCAAATCGTAAACTTACTAACTAGGCCAAGGAAAAATCACTTTTGATGCATTTCAAGTTTACCCATGCAATGTGAAGTATTGATTCGTGAGCAAAGGAGCTAATGGGGGATATCAACAGTCTAACCCACAAATACAATGAAAATGTCATTAAAGTCTAACAAAAATTATACTAAAAATAGTTGTCGATGATTGAAGCACAACATGCATTGAATGTGCTTGGAAATTGGTTTTCTCAGAGCATCCTTACCCTGAACTCTAGAAAAACAAAAGATATGCTCCTGGGGAGTAAAAATGATCGCAATAAGATAGGAAATGCAAACCTGGTTTCTCATACCTGCGGTGACTCGTCTAAGTGTGTATGTGTCCCTTTGGAAAGGGTGATAAACTATCGGTACTTGGGTGTCATAATCGAAGAAAGCCTATTATGGAGAGAACACATCGAGGTTATTCACAATAAATTGAGGCGCCTTTTGTGTGTTTTTTACCATGCTAGGAAGGTTTTTCAACGAGACAAGCTAAAAATGATTTACATGGCTATGGCTCAACCAATTATCCAGTATGGCATTGTTGTGTGAGGGGGATCTTACTCTACGCATCTAGAGAAGCTAAACATTGCCCAGAGGTGCATCTTAAAAATAATTATGAAAAAAAAACCCCAAGTATCCAAGTATATATTTGTATCAGGAGTTCAAAGTATTCACCCCCGTCAACTATTTTTAAAGTCGCTGCTACTGATGTTCCATAGGAACCCGAACATAATGCGCGAGAACCATGAGCATCATCATGCGACCCGCTTCAGATTGATTGGTAATGTCGTACCACCAAAGCCAAACCTGCATTTGACAACGCGTAGCCCGCAATAGGTACATGATTCATATTGTGCATAGGATGATCGGTTCTTCCCTTAAGTCCCCACTTCTATGTACGCGTAATTGTAGAGGCAGATAATATAATATGCAGGAAATGTATTTAATTTCCAATATTCTTGGTATGTTTATGATTATGTAAAAAGCTATTGTTAAGATAACATTCAAATTTGATTAGGAGAGGTAATAATTACCTCTCCTAAAATTATTTTATGTTTGGTATATTAACTTATTCTGTTATTTGTCACAGCTCTTGTGAGGCGCTACAGGCATTGCCTATGCCTCACAATAATGTTGTTTTTTGTGTTTAATATTAGTAAATAAATTGTAAATAAATGTACAACATGAAAATAAAAAAAAATAATAAAAAAATTCTAAACCACCACAACCGATTGTCTCGGACTGTTAAAATTAAAGGAGCCGAAGGTGTGCGTCCCCTACAATGCTTGCATAAAATGCGGCAAATACTAAAGATTTGTCTGCACTACAAAAGATTTGGAATGCACTATTAGGAGAAAAGTAGTGCATTCCAAAAATATAACATGAACTTAAGCTTAATCATAAGGCTATTTGAGCCGCAAAGTTTCCGTATGTCTGGAAGGCTACCCTGTTTAGCACACATAAAACAATATACAAAAGCGTAGGTACATTTTATGCCAAAGTTGCCTTCACAGTAAGTATCCTATGAGCTTTACAACTTGGATTGATTGATAACTCCCATAACATTTCATTCGGAACAGCTTGAAGAAATTTCGTTCTTCCACGATCCAAGGATTCGAAAAATGGAACCTATTCAATTGACCTCGAAATTGAAATGTTGTTAGAAATAGCCATCACTCATGGAAGAAGCTGTGCCAAAAACCTTGTTTTTCTCGTGGTAAACCTCAATCGGTAATTGACATAAAAAGAGAAAAGGTTCGGTAGGGATGGGGCGGGAAGGGAGCGGAAAACCCGGAATTTCCTGGACAGCGTCCAATAGAGTCGTTTTGTCGTGTCGTTTGAAACCCGAGGACGGGATGAGGACAAGGTGGAGAAGGAAGGTAGAAGGAAAGAAAGAATCATCAGAACGGATTCGAGGGTGGCAAGTGGTGGTTTCACATCGACTCGTCGGAGCCCTTGAGTTGAGGGCGGGTTGGGGTGTTCTAGTCCTACTCGGAACCGTCTGCTATCTCTCTTTTTTTACCGTACGGGGTGACTCCCTGACATAGCAAATCCCAACAACTCGTTTACAAACCAGGAGCAAAACGTTTATCAAGAAAACTGATCATCTAGTTTATAAATTACACAAAAATGGTACGCCATATGCTCCACATCAGAGCTCAGATGCAATAGGAGTGTAAATCCGTGCTAAGAGAAACATTGGTGAAGGAATATTCGGTGGCTCGGAAAACAAGAAACAAGTAGTATTGGAAACCAGACATTCCAATCGTCTTGAATTGGATTGTTGACTTTCGTAAACATTTCACTCAAAGTGCGATTGAAACTCTTTACTTGCCCAACAATGCGAGTATGCATTGGTGACTGCCCAGATTTCTTGAACAACCAGGAGGCTCATAACTCCTTTGAAATCCGCGGACTCAAAGTACCGATCAAAGCACTCAGCAGTTCCGATGGGATAGTAGTTCGTGAGGCACTGTGCCCAAAAGACCATGAGTAATGGTATCAGCAAAACAATCCGGTACGGATTATATGCTTCCACCATTTGTGAGTGCGTCCACAACTACGAGTAGTACAAGACCCAAACGTCAATATTTCTAACGATTCGCGGTTTCGACGTGGCTGCAGTTGGGGAAACCGTAATTTCTAGGAGTGAAATGTTGGTAAACCAGGCATTGCGAAATTTTGCCAAAATTGGTATATTATTATATTGGGTGGAATTGTTCCTTAAAACGTAATATTCCAATATGTTGTAATTTGTAACCACACCTTGGTAGTTCCAGATACTTGAAACAAACGAAGTTTGTTCGTGGTTGATTGGAAATTAAATCTACAGCAATTTAAAATTTCGGGGTCACTATGGGCCAAAGCGACCGTATCAGGGGGAATTGGTAACGCGACCAAAGAAGGGTTGATGACACTAGGTACTCTAATTTCATTCCGAATGAATCCACAATGCTGATATGAGATTGTTCTTAAACTCTTCTCTGGGGAGTGACTTGGCTATCATAGTTACTGCGCCGGGGTTGTGTTTCAGAAGTCCGCCCGCAAGACACGCCAGTATTCAGTACACACCGAGAATATTTAGTATCACCGAATGTGAAGGAGCATTGCACCCTCGGTCCATTATGATGACAATAATGACAGAATGATCTCCACAAATTAATAAGTGAACAACTAGGAATTTAAGGAATTTTATTCTTGCTAAGATAACTAATATGATACATTTCATCAGATTCTTAATTTTTATTCTTGTGCCAGAGAATGTCTTTGGATAGCACTTTTCGGAAGTCTTAGTGCACAAAGCGAATAAGAAAGTAGATACTGGTTTTCATAATATGGCAAAAGATTAATGTTCAATTGTGAATTTGGATGTGTATATAGATGAATAGATGTGGAATGAAACCTTTCTACATCAAAAACTCACCTTCACCATTGCTTTATTCTACATCATATGTGTGACATGTTACGTGATACATATTGCTGACATGGGTACAGTCACTATTACATGAATACTACATAGGTACCTCAGGAAGGTGCAGCAACTGTCGCCTTGACCTGTTTTTACACCGTTTAAATCGATAGTTTTTATCCTCTTCCCTTCATTAATCATTCTCGTAGATATGAATGGCTAGTCTCATAAATGGAATATATATACTACGTGTTCCAGATTGCCACCTGAAAACGGGCGCCGACGTTTTTGCCTGACTGAGGTAAAATGAAAGGGGAAAGAGGGGAGTACGCTTTTTGTATGATTCATAATACGTATATGGGATGCGTATTAAAAGGAAATTACTCCTGAAAAGCCCACTCCCCTATTTGGTTCATTACGAACCTTCGACGATTCAAAGGGTTTTTGCCTAAAAGGGGATTTCGCTAATATGACACATTTGGATGATTGATGAACATGTGCGCACACTGGGGTACGTTGTTTGAGCCAATGCGACATTACTAGAGAAAATTACGAGGTATGGAGCGAAAAGTTCCATAACCATGGGGTTTCCCAACGTGCCGAATCAACAAAGGGAAGTTTAATTCATATCAACGAAGGAGGTGGAGGGGGGTTTTACTTCAATTCATACTACTACATACGTTTTCTTAGTTTTGGTCTTAGACTGCATCAAAAGCCGACTCATAAGCATTGCGTTACGTATGTTACATTAACACAAAGTTTGATCAGGTTGTGACGATATCCTGCTCCTAGAAAATCCATATTTCAGGATTTGTGCCAGAATTTGACTGAAAAACCAGGGAATGCTGACTATTTTAATAATTGTTTACTCTTTCACCGTGTGTCTCATCGTTCTAGTTTGATTTGGGTCAACTTCTCAAATGGACAATTACTCAATATGGAAAAATTACGGGGTGACGAGCATAGAGTTCCATAATCATGGGGTTTTCCAAAATGCCGATTCAGCAAAGGGGAATTTAATTCAGATCAACGAGGGAAGAGGAGGAGGAGTAGGAGGGAGGGGGAGGGGTTAATTAATACTACACTAATTTACACTAATATATAAGTTTTCGAGATTTTACAATTCAGTAGATTTACACTGCATCAAAAGTCGACGTATAAGCTTTGCATTACAAATATCTAAATCAATTCCATAAATCTGAGCTTTCGAAGGAATCACATTCAGAATTCGTGCCGCACATGGTGAGACACAGAGAAGCAAATATTTTCATGCATCCAAATGATTTGCAACACAAAATTTGCACGCAGTTTGTGGCAAATGTTAGCTCCTAGAATAGAAATAAATACATATTTCAGAATTTGTGCCAGCTTTTGACAGAAAAACCAGGGAATGCTGACTATTTTAATAATTGTTGACTCTTTCACCATATGTCTCATCGTCTTAATTTGATTTCGGCCAACTTCTCAAATGGACAATTACTCAATATGGAAAATTACGAGGTGAAGAGAGATTCCGGGGAGAAGTTCCATAATCATGAGGTTTTCCAAAATGTCGAGTAAGCAAAGGGGAATTTAATTCAGATCAACGAGGGAAGAGGAGGAGGAAGGGGGAGGAGTTAATTAATACTATAAGTATTTATACTTACTAATTTATACTAATACATAAGTTTTCGAGATTTTACAATTCAGTGGATTCAGATAGCATCAAAAGTCGACGTATAAGCTTTGCATTACAAATATCTAAATCAATTCCATAAATCTGAGCCATCGAAAGAATCACATTCAGAATTCGTGCCGCACATGGTGAGACACAGAGAATCAAATATTTTGATGCATCCAAATGATTTGCAACACAAACACAAAATTTGCGGCACATTTTAGCTCCTAGAATAGAAATAAATCCATATTTCAGAATTTGTGCTGACTATTTTAATAATTGTTCACTCTTTCACCATGTGTCTCATCGTCCTAATTTGATTTCGGCCAATTACTTAGATTGACTTTTATTCAAGTTAACTTTCATTAACTTAATAATCAAGTTAATTAATAACTTTCTAGTTACACAAGCATATTTTCGAAAAAAAACTCGGAAACTTCTGAGAAATTTGGAAGATCTTGGTTCTTGAAAAAGCAGCATATAGCTGATGACTCTGCTCGTCTGATTACACTACAAACTTCCGACATGGGATCACAAATTTTGAGTAAAACTAATTCACCAAGGAACATTGACAATTTCCGTTGCCGTAATTTCTGGCTTTCTGTTTCTTGTAATAAATATTTTAGTTTGGCAAGTCCTAATTGACGATGGCGTTTTGGCTATTCAATCAGCAAGTATTTTCATTTCATAAGCAGTTATTGTACGTGCACAGGTGATCAGGATGAAACCACATAAGGGGAAGTGAAACTATATTACTACATCAAACCGCTTACTTCAAAAAACGTCATTCCTGCTAGTTACATTAATGGATCTGTTAACTTTTAAAAGTACGATTCCAAATATCGTTTGTTCTCCTCAACTCTGACATTTTGAGAGTTGAATATTCTTAGAGATTGGACGGAAACATGAAACGGGAAGGTCATTTCATTGGGTTTCGTGACTTCCTCCAGTGAACCACTCCGTGTTTCTTCCAGAAGTGATTCGTCATGTGGCAGCCCCGTTGGGGAGATGAGATGGTCACCACATAATCTGATGAACCCTTATCAAATGGGTGAATCTTCTTATGAATGAATGGGTGGGTCTTCTTATCATTGGAGAGAAAGTTAAGGAAAAAGAGAGAGCCAATGCAATTCCCGATTATCGGAAAATCCACAAGACATAGGGCTTCTCCAGACAATATTATCATAGCAGTTTGCAGACGTGGTGAACAAATGCAAATCATGAACCCTAAAACTGAAATACTTCATTAAGAGAGAAAAATTGTATAAGACAGCTTAACAAACGATAAGATCATCACACTGATGACAATCATCAGAATAAAGTTCCTTGTATCCACAGAACGGGTTGTCGGAAGAACAAGATTCATTTTAACTCATCGCCTCTAGAATTGTATCAGTGTGAGAATATTTTATGAAAGATCGATATGATGTCTGATAAAACACTTGAAAAAATGTCAGTTTCTCAAATGTACAAAATGTGCAATAGAAGACAGTATCTATCTCAATTACATCAACTCTCGATATTCAAAGAAGAAGAAAGGATGAAATATTATTCTATTTGTTAGTGCTCTCTTTTGATGTCGATGAACGGACGACTGTCCCATGAAACTCATAGCTTCTTGTTCAGATGAAAATATTCTGAATTTCCGTAATTGAAATCAAAATGATTAAAAAAAGAGGGTTAGTCATTATTCTGGTGGTGTAGCCAAAACGTAGGATCTTCTCAACGTTTTCGTTCATTACGATTCGAAAACAAATTTTCAAGACTCAAAACTTGAATCGGGGCTAATTTTTGATGATTTTTCTCAGAATACATCATCTCTTGTCAATTCTCGGTACCTATTTCCCTTCTTGGAGTAATAAACTTAACTTAGTAAAACTTAATAAAAAAATCAAGCATTCCAACAGGAAGGAAGAATTTGTGGGCAACAATTTCGTGCACAATAAAAAAATTGTATTTAAAAAAATTTAAAAAAAGGCTAAACATTGTTTAATTTTCCTCTATTTTAGAACATCAACAATTTAAATACAACAGCTGGATTCCTAGAACTTTTCTAAACCATGATCTGAGTAATATGCAGGGTATTGCATTTTGTGACGGTCACATGGTTGGAGAAAATTCTACGGAAAATTTCTGATCGAAAATGCCTTTTAGCAATTTTTTTTTACACCCTTGGAAAATGCGTTTTTTTTTTTTTTTTTTTTTCTCAAACAGCCATTCGACATCTCCCACATTTTGCGCGCGATTTCACAGCTGAACCCGCTATTGAAAACAGGGTTAAATTTCCTATCGCCCTAATGGGAAACCAACTTTTTTGAGCTGGCGAAACGGGTGAAAAAATCACCTTGAAAAGGACACGTTGTCAAATCGTGGTGATTTCGACTTTCTTCAAACGCTTATGAGTCCCTGTAATAAGGCATGTGAATTTTAGCCTGTAGTGCTGAAAGATGCGCCAAAATCTAGGCTTTCCGGCGATATAATCAGATTTGAAATTCCTGTAGTTTTCTGGGAGAAAATTGGTTTTCAAGTAAGAAAAACGTGGTTTTTCACTGGATACTCCGGTTTTTCATCATGCGTTGATTCGTCTGGTGTAAAAAAAAAAAAAAAAAGAAATTGAACTTGGATTTTTTAACAATTATTAACGAATCATCTTAATAAATTGTACATTTTTACTGTAAATACTGTTCAAAATGCCCACCATTCAATCGATGACCCCCTACTATCAATGAGCGTCGTAGATTTGTACACGAAGGAGTCAGAATCCACCGGGCTGTTCCAAAAAAACCTATGTGAAAATTAGTTCCTTTTCGTTGTTCGCATCAGTACAATGCCTGCGACATTCGCCAACATGGAATACGCTGACATGATGCTTGTGTATGAGTACACAATTCTAAAGACCCGTGAAGCTGTGAGGGAATTTCAACGGAGATTCTCTTACAGGCAGGTTCCCAATAAAAGCGTATTTCCTCAGTTACATGAAGTATGATGTTTACGAGAATGCTGTGTCGTGTATCGTCTGTTACTCAGAATGCGGGTATCGGTTCATATGAATTTAGAAAAAAAGCAATGGTAAGTACAGAGGTGTTTTTTTTGGAACTGCCCGGCGGACTCTGACTCCTTTGTGTACAAATCATAGAAGGGGGTCATAGATTGAATGGTGGGAATTTTGAACAGTATTTACAGTAAAAATGTACAATTTATTAAGATGCTTCATTAATAATTGGTAAAAAGAATCCGAGTTCAAATTTTTTTACCAGGCGAATCAACGCTTGATGAAAAACCGGAGTATCCAGTGAAAAACCACGTTTTTCTTACTTGAAAAGCAATTTTCTCCCAGAAAACTACACGGAATTTCAAATCTAGTTATATCGCTGGAAAGCCTAAATTTTGGCGCATCTTTTGAGCACTATAGGCTAAAATTCACATGCCTTATTACAGGGACTCAAGCGTTTGAAGAAAGTCGAAATCTCCACGATTTGACAACGTGTCCTTTTCAAGCTGATTTTTTCACCCGTTTCGCCAGCTCAAAAAAGTTGGTTTGCCATTAGGGCGATAGGAAATTTAACGTTCTTTTGAATAGTGGGTTCAGATTTGAAATCGCGCGAAAAATGTGATAGATATGGCCGTTATAATGCTGTAAGGTCAGAAAAAACGAGAAAAATCTTAAAATTGAAAAAACCGCATTTCCAAGGGTGTAAAAAACAAACTGCTAGGAGGCATTTTCGATCAGAAATTTTCCGTAGAATTTTCTCCAACCATGTGACCGTCATGAAATGTAATACCCTGTATAGGGATTACCTCTTAAGGAGTAGGAGTGAACGTTACCATAACCAATGTATAAGCGATTAGAGCTGGGGCAATGTTTGGGGACGCTTGACACAATTTTGCTGGTTTATTTTTCAGGCTTTTCTAGAACCTCTAGGTGGTTGTACCAAGAGAACAATGAAACCCTTAGGGATTGAGAGAACACGGTGATTACATGGGATTCTATTTTTAAAGAGGAAGATGCGAAAGGTCAGAGTTGGATCGGAGGCAGCCCTTCTACTCTACAACTCTTGCAGTGCTCCTATTTAAAGCTGAACCGTTTCTTCAAATCTTTTCAAAATCATTGAAGGAAGTAATTATATTTATTTTCTGAATTAATGGCTTATTTATAGTTCCTTATTGCGTCGTACGCTTCTTTAGTCCCTCCTTAAGGTGTAAATAGTACTGGGCAGCTAATCCACTTTCTTATATTTATTAGAATGAGGAAAGATTTAAAGTTTAGTTAGTATGTTACAATTTAACTCAAAAACTGCCCGACCGATTTTAAAAATTCTTTCACGGCATGGAAGTTACATATTTAATGGGTAACAAACTAATCGAACAAATACGCGTGAAATCGGATAGTTGTGGTCTTGGTGCCACAATATTATCATGGTTTAATAACTAAGGTTAAAATTTAGGGGTGTAAATTAATAAGAAAATAAACAATGATGAAATTGGTAGTCCCACAGATGTGTGGGTGATAGTCACGAGATACGGAGTATCCCTGATCGGATATGAGAGTCTTAGGCGTGATTTCTTGCCGGTTATCTTAAGATACAATTTATTTGGAGCCTTATATATAGTTTTTATTGATTTCTTTACAAAGGAAAGTGCCAACTTGAAAAAATAATGAAGTGAAAAAGAGAAAATTAATAACAGCTGGACTATATGTGATAATATTGGAAGTCACCCTCTAGTGAACTTCAATTTGAAGTAATAACACCATAATACCTAGTTATTTGTTACCGAGTGTTCATTCAGTCTTAAGTAAGCTTTCGTTCAAGCTATTCATATTTGTTATATGTATGTAAGAATTGATTGATATTTAGATGTAGTACACACATCTTCACAATCTCCATAATCACTCAATGCAATAAAATTACTCGCAAACATGTTGGGCTCGTTTTAGTACATATGTAGTTGTATATATACAATCTATACAGGGTGTCAACAAAACAGGTCTGACGTACTAAAGGGGTCGATTTTACAACTAATTTGCAACAACTTTTGCATTTAGCAATTTTTTTTAGAGGCTTCGTTTTTGAGTTATTTACGATCTAAGATTTTTTTCGTGTTTTTGACCTTATCTCCTATAAATTGCTATAACTCCCTCAATTTACAAGATAATCTCAAATCTGAGTACACCGTTGGAAAGAGCAGTGATTTTCCTTTCAGATTGATGCCTCACCTTTCCCAAAAAGTGAGGTTTGAGACATAAAAAAGCTCTCTGAAAAGCTAATTTTACTTAATTTGGGAAACATAGAGTTTTTTCAATCGGAAATTGAACTATGAGAACCAATTTTTTTTAAAGATGCAAGAACGATAAAAACTGCGCTAAGATCTCACCTTTCCAACGGTCTAGTCAATTTTGTCCTTAAAAAATTTTCCTGGGGAGGAAATTGAGTTTGAATGCTGAAAAACATGAGCTTTTCGAGAAAAATCGGGTGATTTACATGGAAAATGACGAAATCAAAACTTTGGAAGTTGCGAGAGCTCAGTGATGGTACGGAGGGTGTTTCGTACGCTGAATCGAATAGTGGCACCCCCGAGCCTTTATGTTCAGTTTGTAGATTTCAGGGCACTTCAGACCACGTGATAATGGGGCTCCTGCCCTGGCTGGAACAGGTAAGCTATTGGATTCTAAGCATCTCAAACCGAAGTAGCACATTCCATTTTTCACTTACTGCTCTTTCCAACGGTGTACTCAGATTTGAGATTATCTTGTGAATTGAGGGAGTTATAGCAATTTATAGGAGATAAGGTCGAAAACACGAAAAAAATCTTAGATCGTAAATAACTCAAAAACGAAGCCTCTAAAAAAAAATTGCTATGAGGCAAAAGTTGTTGCAAATTAGTTGTAGAATCGACCCCTTCAGTACATCAGAACTGTTTTGTTGACACCCTGTATATGCAATTAAGTTTATATGTTAATAAGTTTGCTCACAACACAGCCATGTGATCTATTCAGTCATGTGATCGATTACAGTCCGTGAAAAACGTTTTTGAGACGTTTTCGGCCAATCGCATCCATCCGTGTGGGGCTAAAAACGGATTTTTCAGATCAATTCTAATTCTTTTTTAAAGCCCGCAAAGCGGACGGACATTGCAGATTTGGAATTCACGCACCTTGAAACGTAGAATGAAAAAGTTTGCTCAAAAATAAACTCAATATAAATCTGATATAAATACAATAATATGAATATAATAACTACAAATATTTAAACATGAGCAATTCAAATGATTAAAAAACAATAAATTAAAATGATATAACCAATCAAGAAATACAGATTTAAAAAGGTGAACTCTGGCTGGAGGTAAATTATACCATAGCCGAAATCATGTTTTATTGTAAATTTGTGTTTATGTTATTTGGCAAATGAAAACATGTTTTGGTTTATTATTCAATTATAAACCATTGTAATCGCTCTGGAAAAAAAAAAATTCTAACCCCCCCTGAAAATTTCATGGTTTACGTTTCAAAGGGTGTAGAATCCGAATCTGCAATAACAATTTTTCCGTCCGTCCGCCGTACGCCGTATGCACGATATCTCCGAAACGGCTGGAGCAAAAAATCTGAAATTTTCAGGAAAAATCCATCTTGGTCCGACGACGCCCCAATTCTTGAGCCAGCTCCCTCACTCAATTTAAAGTGCCCTTTAAGGGCTGTAAAAGTTTTGTAAAATCCCCGAAAACCTCAAAACTAGTCGAATCGGCCTAAATATTTTCCTATTTGATGAACATACCATTAGGAATCGAATGAGCCCCTCCCCAGGTCCGTAGGTCAAACCTTTATCGATGTATGGCCCGATTTATGGTGCCAACATTTGCGTTTTTTCGTTTATTATTGTTTGTTTGTAACCTAGTGATGTCCGGCCGATAGCGTCGAGTTGTAGTGAATGTGGATACTGGAGTGATAGCCGATGTGAATACTTGTAGTGTAGTTAGTAGCCGATACACGGGTTGAAGCATTCTGATAATATATAGGTAAATATTATTCAATATTATTACTGGGGTAAATAAGTATTCTTTCACTGGGGTTTATTATTTAATTGGCTTGCGTTCATGATTTGAATCTTACTAAGCTTCGGAGTGTGCGTGTTTTACAGGTGATAGAGCGATTATTGAATTTCAGGAGATATGCATAGACCACGTAAATCGGTTCTCATCCAAAACACCTATTTGGATTGATCAGTTGATGATATTTGTGTGCCCCCTTTACATCTGTCTACCTTTGGCTACATCGTTTAAATTTGGATTTGGGGAAGTTTTAACTCGTGCTTTGTAAGTTTAAGTTTTATACTTTTATTGTGGGGGGGGGGGGGTATAGAGGTACTTTCAATAAAAAAACGCTGCAAATTCTTTCACTGGGGTTTATTATTCAATCGGCTTGCGTTCATGATTTGAATTTCTACTAAGCTTTGTAGTCTGCGTGTTTCACAGGATAGGGCGATTATTGAATTTCAGGAGGCACACAAATATGATCAACTGATCAATCCAAATAGGTATTTTGGTCGAGAACAGATTCACGTGCTCCATGCATATCTCCTGAAATTCAATAATCGCCCTATCCTGTGAAACACGCACACTCCAAAGCTTAGTAGAAATTCAAATCATGAACGCAAGCCGATTGAATAATAAACCCCAGTGAAAGAATTTGCAGCGTTTTTTTCATTCATTTCATTCATTCAAACGTTCCCTCGCAGCAGTGCTACCTACTGGAAAGAATTCATGAAATTGATTTAAAAAAATAACGAATTCTCACAGGGAACGTTGTTAGAGCCGTATCATTACATGGATAGTTACTATCGCAGTTGTTGTTCCCATGGGTTAAATGTCCGTTGGGAAAATGATGAATCCCTCTGACAGATTGATGATGGCCCTTGATGAATCGACGGGCCCCGACTTCCTGCAGGCGAATCCACCGGCGGTGTTCCTCGGCCCACAAAAGGGGAGAGTCTCGTGACACCCATCAGTACAGGGGAGGCGTCGTTAATCAAAATGCCGATAGATGGCATGTCACTTGAAAGACCCAACTTTCGAGATGAGGATTGTTTGCATTGTCATGGTAGAAGCTCTTGTTGTTGATGAAGCCTTTTGGGATGCAGTGTATTCTTTCAAGGTTCGTAGTGGTCCTCCGTACTCAGGCATTGGATTCGATGTAACATCCATCCGTATAACAGTACATGCTTAGGTATAACCAAAACTAAATCTACCTAATTGTGTCTACTTGAAGGTGTAATTAAAACCTTTCTCTACTACGGTCCGTCGTATCCGACCCAGGTGAAATTTGTTTTTCCTGTCAAGATCAACATAGAGTGTGCTTTAAGCTGTCGTTCAAGGGCACCTCCTACCCAGTTGATGGGAAGCCGTTGGCTTGTTCACACCGAAGAAGTACGTACCATTCTTCGCCTATCCCCCTTTGATCGGATTTGACTCAAACATAGTAGATTCGAATGTCCTGTACAAATGGAATGTCAACAACGAGTCATATCCAAACACGATCCGCTCGACGATTCTCAAAAATTTAGCCTATGCATTGGCTAAGCCGTGATGGAGAAAAGATTCACTAACGAACGTCTTCCAAGGAATCTAGAGGGATGATAGGTGAACAGCTGGGCAAGAGGCTTGAGAGACGTGCAGCACCCAGCGATGGTACGACAAAAAAGGAGACGATGCGACTTTTGCGTCAGCGACAGAAAAGGGAACTCATATTGTACTTACTGTGATAGATCAATGTGTGGGGAACCTAAAGTTTTGATTTGCCCTGAGTGTTCCTCGACCAAAGATGAAGAAAAGTTTGTGGTACTTTACAAAATATGTGATTACTTCCTCGTCAATTTGTGAAGTTGGTGGTTGATTAAAATCTTGTCAACTCGTTACATTTTTTATCTTCAATTTTTATAGAGTTTAAATTTAGTACATATATTTGTTTTCTTAACAGAACTACGATATTTTTTGAGTCTGAAACTATGACTGAATTAGCAGAACTGAGTTAAACGCAAGAGCTTATAAGCTGTGAAATACGTATAATAATACGTTTTATTGAAAAGTTTGTTTGTATTTTTCTGTATTCTTCATTTGGAGAGTCATTAATATACATTTTCTAGAGGTTTCAAGCGTTTTTTGGGAACAGTGTTTGATAAAAAGGAGGTAGGTCGGATCCGACCCAACAGTAGTGCATGTGTGACCTTGAACATCTACTTGTAGTACAGAAGGGAAAATGATGTTCAGACTAATGCGGATTTTTTCTTCTTCCAAATGTTTGTGCCGTTACAGTACCTATGCTGTCAACCCTAATTCCGTGGTCTACGTCCCGACACACTGTATTGTAGAAGGTTTCATACCAGTGGCGACACCGAGACCATAACGGACAACCACGAAGGGGAAAATGAGACAAAAATGAGCTTTTCTAGCAAAAATACAAATTTCAACTACTAATACGCAAAGGAGATCAACCTTGTCCACTTTTTCGGCTTCAAATCGTGAAACAAACGACTCAATCTTACCCTTAAAAAAAGTTCACTAATAACTATGGAAATACCTTTGAAATTCTTGTTAAACTTCAGAAAGCTTTGAATTGCAACAGTTAAAATTCATATCTGCCCAGCAAGAAACAACTTGGAAATGAAAGCCCAATGCCATCTTCAACCCAAGCTTCATTTCTATGATTGCAGCACAGAAGACAAAGGAAGCAGAAAATTTTATTACTTACCTCACATCAGCAGAGCCAATCAACCTTTTCGTAGTAATGAGGGTTGAACTTGCGAATCGTGGAACGATTTCTGCTTGCCTTTGTGGTTTGTTGCAAGTGGCATTGGGAATGATCACTCTTTGCTCCACAGACAATTTAGCTATCTCACATTTTACAGCAATTACTTCATTCATGTCGTATTTACAGCTAACACAGTTCACTCACGAGGGTTGTTGGTGTTTGTTTACTAACAACATTCATTTTGTCTTTCACAGCTTGGGTGCTGGGATGGTGGATGTGCAAGACGGTCCCTTACGTCCAGGGAGTTTCAGTCGCGGCGTCCGTTTACAGCCTCATCGCCGTCACATTGGACAGGTAGGTACCCAATAATGGTTCATCACAATATGTTTGATGGATAATTTCATTATCCCAATAGGTATAAATTTGCCCATCTCTATACTTAGCACAGATCTGTTTGTTACAAAGTTACCTGAAGGCACTAAACGAACAGCATCAGGGGTTTGCAAACTTTATTGTAAGCTTTTATTGATCATAACTCTACCGGTAATCATAGTGTAAAATTCTGATTTACTTATCTTTACCATTTTACATTATCTTTGTCAAAAGTTGTCTGAATCGTTATGTAATTACTCGTACTGTAACTACTTAACGCCCTTGTTAAATGTAGTGGGTGTTTTGTTTGAATTAATTCATAATGGATTGCAGGAATAATTTATTTAAATTTAGTTGAAAATTCGGGTATACACTTCCTTATCCATAGGATTCGACGACGACCTCATACATGAACCACGTGCTGTTGGCGACTCTGCACACAAACTTCTCATAATCATTATTGTTATTATTATTATTTTATTGAATATGGAATGATTGGTCAGAAGTACAGCAGAACCCCACATATCCGGAGTAATGATGTGTTGTACCACAAGAATAATTGAGAAATCAATGATAAAATAGGTTTGTTGTAGAAGTAACGTAACACTCAAATGATGAACATACGTCTGTATGTGTTGCATGTAAACTCACGTTTATATTGTTGAGTTTTATAGAAAATCCCAATATTGAATAACCACAAGCTTTAGGGTCACTCACAGAATTGGAACTTTTATTAAACAATAGGCAAATAAGATTTTGGCGACAATTATTGAACGGGCCAAAACCAAAACATGTAGTAATTATGAACATTAGACTTCTGTTAACAACATTTGGTTGTGAAGTAAATTACGAGTAGTAAACAGTTCCCAGTTCAAGTAATAAACAGTTCCCATGGTTTCATCTTGGGATGCCTGATTTTTTCTCAGGTGGAGCATGGCCTCCGCTAACAATCCTTATATTAGAAAATAAGAAATGTACTTAAACAATAGATCCTGAAAACATATCTAAACTGAGAGATTTCAAAGACCACATTAATATGAACCTCTTTTCATAAAATCAACTTACAACTGTAAACGTTGTCGTCATAGACGAGTTTGACAAATTCAAAATTAGGCCTCGTATAGGTTACCTCTTCGTTGTTCAATAAAAAATATTAACAATTGAATTTTAAGGAATGGAAAATTTTGAAAGTCAGATCCCTGAAAATAGGGTTTTTAAACACTCCTAGACGAATTTGACAAATTCAAAATCAGGCCTAATATAGGAACCAAAACTTGGTTTTTAGCGATTAAATAAATCTTTTCAATTCTATGATTATTAGTTTTTCATCCTTTAATAAGAAATAATAACAATTTATTTTTCAGGAATAGAAAAACAAAGTATTTAAGAGATATTTTATATTTATTTATTTAAAATTATTATATTCAAAAAAGCATTTTTGGAAAAAATATGTAATGTGATGTGTGCTACAATGTCTCTCCACTTCTGGATCAAAGTTTGTTGTTCCAATCATAAGCAAATTTCTTAACTGTTCTTCTGAAAGTATCGCTCGATATTTGGATTTGACATGTGTGATTTTTGAAAAGGTTTGTTCGGAAACATACGTTGAACCAAAAATTGTGATCATTTGTCTGGGAAAACTCTTGATTCCCTTGAAGTCATCACGTGCTGGTGGTAGCGTAGTTTTTTCCTTGCATACATTTTTTCCTCGGGCGGCGTTACGGACCAAAACCTTCCGCGGGCCGTAGTTTGAAGACCCCTGGTACAGACGGATCTCAAATACTCGCGTGGGTTAAGATAAAGTGAAGAGCAGTTTTGAGTTGCAACGAACCACCAGCACTAGAGGAGAGGTAGCTGTCTGTGAGGTCACTGTGGGATCTCTGCTGCGTTAGAATTCGGTACATTCCACAGGTTTCGATTATGCTACCAATTTGCTTTTCCTATTTGAAGCGAATCAATTTCCTCAAATAAAGGAGCGTCTTCAAATTTAATAATAAGATGGAAAGAGCGTTATATTTCGCTGATGGAAAACTGAAGTTTTTGTTAATAAACTAAGCTGATGATCAATGAACTTTTAAATAGTGTTGGAATTATCTATGATAATTAGCACTTATTTCTACCCCAAAAACCTAATTTACTATTTCAATAATTTAAACTTGAAAATATAAATTAATGGTGAATTGGGTATTTTTAATGAATAACAAATCGGATTGGAGTTTATATAGATTTATTGAATCTGATGTAGGTCCGATATGAAATCAAGAGAGACTTTAGGTTGTATTAAGGAAACGGAGATTTACTAGTTGTAAGACGGCTAGGGATCAACTGGTCTCACAACGCGCCTCTTGGGGGAGCGCCCGCGGAGGCGGACCTGACGAAGTATTACAACTTGAAGAGGCAAAATTGTGTAACCTTGAAAATCTCTACTCATTTCAATCGCTTATAAATCTCGCTGATCCAAAGAAAACTCTCATGCTGTAGTCCTAAAACATGTGTCAAAATCTCAGCTCTCCACCGCAAATTAAAAAAAAATATATACATTTTAGGCATGACGTTAGTGGAGAAATTGACGTTGGAAGGCGGAAAAACTTGGGTGTTTACCGCGAAATCCTCGTTTTTACCCAACATCGACTTATACAAATATTTTCCACTGGGTCTCTCACGTCTTCAAGTTAGTTGTATGTACAACCGATACCTGGCCCGTTGTAAGTACCGAAGTTTATTACCCTGTTATTACCCTGAATAACTGATTTTACCAAGTTACTGAGCCGAATGAGTGGATGCTTTCCTTTCTTTTGATTCTACTTTATTGGAAAGGAGTGCTGAGATATTTGAATATCTACAAAGTGGTGATGGATTTTTAACAAATATGAAAGAAATGAAGAATTCTTGGCAGCAACAGAACATCCGTTGCCTTCCAGTCGATAGGATGGGTTTCAGACGGCGTCGGAGCGATTACCGGAAAATTCATATTCTATATTTCGCTGTGCCCGTCGGGATAAAAATGAAAAGCAGCGAATTCGTGAATCATGTATGTCCTGTATCATCTAGTGCAGCAGTGTCTACGAACTCATGGTGGCCTCATTATCTGCTGCGATGCAGTTGCCAAGCGGAAATCCCCATTTCATCAGGCCTTGTCTTTATCCGGAACGTGGTGGGAAAAAATGCTAAGGAGTAACTCGAGTTGGGTATCCCGTTGGGAATGTTCGTGGTGTCACCACCCCCGATCATCATGGCTCTTACTTTCATGTCGTACACTTGGTGGCAATTTTATATTGGCACTTCCTTTCAACCCTCCTCTCGCCCTCTTTCCCTCCCCTGAATCTCCTTGATCCCTTGGGTTGATATCGGGTAAAACTAAACGTACTCCGTACTTTTTATTTACTCCGTTTTTTTTTTTCTCTTTCAAGAGGAGTTTTGTAGAAAAGCAATCAATCCTAAAGCCATTTAGAATGATGATGAAACAATGAGGATTCCTCTTTTTTACCGAAGAAGTATTTAAAGCTACTGTTCAGCATGTAACCTCATAGTTGTGGGTGGGGAGCCCGATGCCGCTGGGCTCGCCCTTCGTAAGGGGGTGGATTTTCGGTCGTTTGAAGTTTTAGAAGCTCCATCGTTTAATTTTGAATTGGATTGGAAGTATTGACACAGAATTAATAAATGTACACATACAACGCTGTAGAACTCGATCATTCTCAATTTTCCACCATGAGTACAGTAGTTCTTGGACGCTTTTTTTTAAGGGGCCCGGAATTTTGCCTCTGGGCTCGGATTTTCTCTCCACGACCCTGCTGAGGTCCCAGCTATACGCTGACCTCACCCTCATATTTACTTTAACGTGGAATGAAACGTGAAGAATAGAAAAGGTTCCGCAAAAAAAAACTTCGAGAAAGAACGAGAAAAATGTCATCCCCTCCCGCCATCGTGACAGCCGAAACAGCGTTTCAGAGGCTCTTGCTCAATATTCAAGAAAAGATCTACCCATCTTATTATGGGCACCAACAATGGAGGCCCGATCTTCTATTCATTCTATCGAAACTCCCCTTGGTTGCCTTCGCCGCCGCTGATTATGCATCCAAAGAACAACCTCTTGAGGCTGTGGGTAATTTTCTTCTTCAGAATTAAGATTTCGCACTGGGAGAACTCCTGGAATCGATGAAAGGCGACGATTTCCGTTATCTCGAATCGAGATTCGATTGTATGAAGGTACTTGGCTATCGACGTTCTCTTTATTTTCACTCCTCTCCGCGCAGCCAATCGCCCGCGTTGAAATTAGCTGAGAAATCGTGCTTCCTCGCCCGTCTGCCTTATTTTCCCGCCTCTTGCTTCGGCCGTTACCGAGCTCGTTCGCTCTATTGGTTTTTTCCGATGGGACCTTTTCAGCTTGTGGAAAACACCTTTCCACCTTCAACCATCAATAGTGAGACAAGCAAGAGCACATGAAAAATTCCAATCTCTATATTAGTATTTCGATACAAACAGCCCCAGAACTAACACTGTCAGTTGTAATGCTGTAAAAAAAGTCCTTAAAACAAACTTTCTTCTACAGTTTCCATCCGATTTTGATGAAATTTCCAGGGAGTGTGTGGATTAGGTTGTGGTTGTTCTCATACGAGTTCTGTTGCTCACAAATTAATACTTCATCCTGTTTCAAGCACAAAAGTAGGATCCATCAAAAATCATTTTCTCACATCCCAGTCCTTCGATCTTTCTCAAATTCGGATAGCAGTCGGGGAAAAGGTGGTCTCTCACTCAAGTTTAATGGGTAGTTGGAGAAAAAGATTTGACTAACCACTGTTTAATTTCAATACGATCGTTTCATTACTATCACCTGTACATGCTCGCCAGTTCTAACACAATTTTGATAACATTTTCAGATCATCTGAAGAGTCCCTTAAGAGTTTCATTGCTAACAATCCTTCAGTCTGCCCATTCACGATCGTAACAACCCTTCAAAAATTGAATAGGACTTTTTTTGTGTCCTATTCATCCAATTTCAACCAAATTTGGAGAGCAAACGTGACAAAATGGTTTAATAAGATTTTATCAGTTTCAAGTTGATTGATACGATCAATCAATGATTGAACTAATCATCAACTCTGAGATATACCTGCAAAATGGTGACTTAGTCGACTACTTAATCTCTATCATCATGGCGTTGATGTATATGGGAGTATATCCGTGGAATCTTCGATCTGTGAATAGTTGTAACTAGTTTCTACATCTCTTTCGAATTTGAACCACTATTGAGACGGGTGGGGTTTAAACGGCCAAAATCCTGCCAATAACTTTGCTAATCTCCGTAATTTGTGATTTCCAGACGCCCGCGTGTATTTCGTTGGTTTTTTCAGGGAGTTGTGAATATTGAAACTAAATTCGCACTAGTTGACATCCGTTACAGTTTTTTCTCTCTAAAGAGAACGAGGCCCCACGAAATGGTCATTTGAAGATCCGGCTCATATTTTGACTCAAAACCGATGGTTGTACAAGACCTCGGACTATACATACTCGCCTGGTTAAACCTTTGAGCTAGTGTTAAATGGCTTTTAAAATAATTTTGTGAGTATTAACAACATAATTGACCATCCAATTTCAGAAGAAATAACGAATAATGTATGATTATTGCTTACTTCTGGGATCATGGATGCCTGCTGCAATACTGTTTCCAGCCATGTCCTGCTTCTTGCTTGGCAATCCCCTTTGCTACTTTCTGAGATGGAGTGTCATTTTCGTCTGGCATTGAATAGTATGTATTACCTCGCAAGGTTTTCGTCATGAGCTTCTCATTTCACTTGAATGTGACAACGTTGTCATTGAAATTCTGAATATTTTCGTAGGTTTTTTATTCAAAAATGATGTTGTATTACCAATTAACCAGTTGTTAATTACATTCAATATCAAGAAAATTGTAATTAGAAAAAGGAATGGAAAGATGGGAAATGAAATATTTGACTTGGCATCAGCTGAGCTGTGGTTGGGTTATCGCAGCAAGTTTTTAGTCCGGGAGATTCAATTGTCCAACTTTGGTTGGATGCCTTGAACCAAACTCTGCTAGTTAATTTTCTCTTTTTTTAACGATATTTAGGTAGGTAGTTTTGGATGGAAAAGGGACCGAGAATCTTTTGGGATTATTCAAAATATTTCAGTGATACATACAAGTTACTCATACGAGGAAGCTTTGGGAGAGACCCAAATCGGCAGGCGTTTTTCTCAAATGATTTTGATGGAAACTTCTTACGATTTAATTTGAATGTGTTTGAAAATGATGAAAAGTACTCCTCACCCCCATCATTTACGTGAAGAGCTCGGGGATCTACGATATTTCTCTAATTAATGGAAGTACACGTACAAATTATTCATGCTGAGGGTATAAGTAGCGTGAAGCACCTCAGGTTCCTATAGTGCTTTGCACCTTTTGCTCAACTTGAGGGTTTCAGAATTACTCAGTGTGAAACCTCATTCGTACGAATCCGATTCAACCCTGACCAGGTAACTAATCAGTATCGCACAAGCGCCAGTCCACACCAACAAGGCAAACCATTCCATTATATTGATGTCCCAGTCGCGCCAATTTCCTTTTGAAGCCTCAAGAAACGACCCAAGTCGTTCTTAAAGCCTTGTGACAACATCTTGCCCCACGTAATAACTAATCCAAAGCGGCGCTATCTTAATAAACAATTGTAGCTATTTAGCAGTATACATCTTTGAAAAATCCAGTTCTTACTTCTTGTACGTTTTATGAGTATTACATGTTATATTTTTAAAAATGATTGTACCTTTTTTTTTGCAGTTTTTAGTGATTTATTTTCATAACTTTGTTGAAATATAACCAATTTGATGTGCTCAAAAAATGCTGTAAAACGAAACGATAGGTATTTTAGAAGTGTTTGATTGCTGGAAAAAGTAAGCGAAAGCAAACGCTTGGGTGCAAGTACCATGGCGTTCTTGATATGCGCTTGTTGCAGTTTTGGGATGTATGGAGTCTTCGGGGAACGCGCCCCCCTTAATTTAATCAGGAAATATTCCGATCCTTAGTCCTCTTTCAGGACACTGCAGGCATTAGAAGACTGTTTGGGTTTCTGCAAACCGTACTGCGCCAAAAGGTCTTCATTATTAATGAGGGATTTATTGCCAGGACTAAAGAAAAATCAAAAACATGACAAAAAATAAATAAATAGTAAAAGGTCTTGCTGTGTGCAAATTACTTTAATAAAGAATGATTGTACCTTTTTTTGTCAATTTTAGTGATTTGAATTGCCGAATTTGACGTTCAAAATTGCTGTTCACGAAATGATAGGTATTTTAGCGATGTTTGAATTGCTCAGGAGAAAAGTAACGAAAGCAAATCTGTTCTCATGCTTGCGCTTGTTGCAACGTATGGAGAAATACCTAATTTGGAACCATTCATGATCATAAAAAAATTTGTCTTGCCAATCTCTGAAATTCAATAACGCATTCCCCACACTGTAAATTCTTTCAGTGGGGTTTTTCAGCCGATTTGAATTTAATAAAGTGCTTTGGGTGGCGCATTAAAAAGAATGAAAAAATTGGCCTTGAATTTCATGATTCCAAATTGATCAACTGATCAATCCAATAAACTTAGTTAGATTTAGGATTCTCCATGCATTTTACAAATTTAAAACGTAAACCATTAAATTTGAAAAGCTCCACACGGGGGGGGGGGGTAGTTACATTTGTTTTTACACCATTACAATGGTCTGTTTTTGAATATTAAACCAAAATTGAAACCTGCCAAAATACTTATTTTACTTTTCAGTTTGTGTACTGTGTTTGCATTATTATTATCATTTTATCTGAATTACATTCTATACTACGAACTATCGTGAACAACGTGATGTTTTACACAAATAAATCTTCTTCTTCATTTGATAATCCGATGTAATTATGGCACTTTTTGCTCGTGAAAGGGGAGATTTTACGTCACCTGAGCAAGATGTCATCAGTTGCCTCAAAGGGTACCGTTTTTCTCTGACAGTAATGAAAGAATAAGACCTGCAACAGTTGTGAAACGCAGTTTCCATTTATATTTTCTCTTGAGCGAAAGGAGCAACTCATTCGAAATTTTGGGTAGGTACTCACTCCTCATTTACCCTTATGTATTCTATTGCCGTCATTGAATGCAATAGAAAAAATTAATAGATTTAGATCGTGCTACCGTAAATTCTAACTGAGAATCGATAGGAGGTAATATCGATGTTTCGAACATCGGATGCCCTTATAATAAATCTATCGAGAGCAGTAATGAAGGAGAACCTTTCCTTGTTACGGTTGCTTCACAACAGCGCGTACAGAGAGATAATTTGTAGTACACTGTAAGCTTGGATTTCCAAAATTATTTTTTTTTCGAAATGCCGTGTACAGATAGAGTTTTGAAAGAGAAAAAATAATGAAAAAATGACCCAGTAACTCTTATATCGGCCTGCGGGTCCTTTTTAACCTCAATGAAGAATGTACTTCGCTTTTCTCAGTAGAGCATAGTAAGCTCTGATTGGGGTATCCCTGAGGTAGAAATAGAACTCTATATTTTTTAATTTAAAACTAGACTAGAAGTTGAGAAAGAACCTTTTTAGTCCAACCCGTTCCAGAAATGTAATTCTTTTTATTTATCAATTTTATTTTACGAAATTGACGTTTTGTACCATAAAAACCAAAATGAATCCACTTGAAAAATGCTTTTATCAATTTCTGACTACATTTTTGGATTCAGCGTTAAATTTACTATACGACCAGTGCATTTTCATAATCAAAAACCAACTTTTGAGGTCCATAATTGCGGTCCGAACGTTCAATATTTAAAAGATGCTAAGTTTCCGAAAATATTTGAACGTTCACTCTATTCCAAACAAAACTTGCTGGAAGCTGTCAAATTTCAGGAAAACTTGCAAACATAATCAGCTTTCTAATAATTTGGTCAATTCAACGATTACATGTAGATTTTATGGTGAAATTCAAGCTTGAATTCTAGAAAAAGGTTGGGTGCATTTCAAGGCAGATAACCAGGAACCCCAGGAATAAGAGGAGTAAAAGTTCCAACGACACGGATTAGAAAATTACTAAATCCAGGACATTTTTTTCAAAAGTGTCAAATGATTTATAAACAGTAAATAGCGTCAAATTTGTTATTCAGGTGGATTTCAAAGAGAATTTCCAGTTTGAGGGAGCAAAAATGTTGGACACGTCCTAAGACAGCAAAGGAGGTATCACAAGAAAACAAAGTAGCGGAATTTCGAGCGGCATAAATCGGAAAAAACATTGACTCCAGAAAATTGTTTCTGAATTGAAATATTTCATAAACAGCATAAAACATTTGCACCAAATATTTATGCGCTACCTTCGTGTTTTATTATTCACGGCTCTTCGAGTGCATTCGGTGCCGAAGGTTTTTTGGCCGTTAACTAGAATTTGTATGTGAAATTTTTATGGAGTTGAAGTTGATGTTTTGTACCTTCTAGAAACCATTTGACGCATTAAAAAAAATTCCTGAATTTTGCGATTTTGCTTGTTTATACCGTTGAGATCTATGGGTTACTCTTTTTTTCCGGTAGGCAGGTGAGGAAATCTTTGAGATCCTATTGTGGAAATCGGATCTCTTCGGGTTATGTAGGATTCAAACCCACTAAAACCTCACTTTCCTTTCCCACGTTGGTACTCGGCCTGGAGTTGTTTAACTCATTACTTTAAGCCAAGTCCTTGGGATGTATTTAGCCCTCTCGATCCGTTGGTAGCCTCTTCTGTCTCACCCGTTCTGGGGAGATTTCTCTGCAGGATGCCTTCGACATAGACAACTACAGAGGTCCAATGCTCCCCTCTTTCAAGCATTTTTGCAACAATATTCTCCGGTGTCGTGTCTTCAGATGGCATTTGGGTTACTCGTTAGCTGCTATGGAACGTAACTAATGTTTTTCGCCTTCAAACTTGAATTTCTTCATGGTTTCCATACTTGATCGTAAAGTTGACCAAACCATTGAAAAGCTTATCACCATTGCAAGTTTTCCTGAACTTTGACAGGTTTCAGCACATTTTCTGGAAATGTAGTCAAAGGTTATTTTCGAAAATTAATTTTTTTTTAATGTTAAACTTTGTGAGGCGATGGGATGTGATAGATGCCCCTTCCATTGAGCTGGATGCAGAAATGCTTTCCCCGCTCAGAGGATCACCCAGACGCTTGAAGGCGTCTGATTCATCTGACTAGGCCACGGAGGACCAACTAACCATATCCATCACAACTTTGAACTCCAATTGGGGACTTTAGAACCTAGTTTTTGATTATAAAAATATACTGGACGTGTAGGAAATTCAACGCTGAATCCAAAAATGCGGTCAAAAGTGACAAAAAATGGTTTCTAAGCGGAGAAATTAGAGTTTTTATGGCACATAACGTGGTTTTCTTGAAAAAAAAATCTTCAAAAATCATAAATCAGTAGCGGGTTCAGGTAGAAAAGTGTGGTTGGCAGCGTTCAGCTCTTTTTTCAGTCTAGTTCCACCTTTTTTCTGTTAACATCAAATGCGGGAATATGGGCTCAAAAATAACCAAATCCAAGTGTTATATTTTGAATTTTTTTTGTATTTTCAAAAATTTTGTTTTTTTATGAATAAATATTTTTTTTGGGGGGTGGGGGTGTTTGTCTTAGTGGACAAGGACGGGGGAAGCGTGGACAACGGGGTGAACGGAGTGAACGGAGTGAACGACGGGGACGGTCTTGACGACGGGGACGACAGGGTGAACTGGGTGAACGGTGTGGACGACGGGGACGGTCTTGACGACGGGAACGGAGTGAACGACGGGAACGGGGTGGACGACTGAGCTCCTAACGACGGAAGTGTGGCTGGTGGCGACGGGGACGGCGTGCACAGAGTGGACGACGGGGGCGGCTACCACGGGGGCGGCCAGGACACCAGGGGCGGCGGAGGCGGCGGCCACGAGGGCGGCAAGAACGATCTGTTGGAACAAAAAAATCGTTTTTAATTCATTGATCTTCAAATTTCGAATACAAGCAGTATGATAGGTGGGGGAAGGTTCCACAGGGAAGAAGATTACACTGCTATTAAAAAAAAGGTCTGTCATTTTGTGAAAACGAAAAATTCAGCAAATTGAGATTTACAAAATGGGCATTTACAACCGTTCTCAATATTTTCACCCTTAAAATCTGGATTTTGTATGTCAGATGAACTCGGACTGATCGGGAACCCATCTCAATCGATGCAACGTCCAAAAGCACTTGGAAATGACAACGCACTTGCCTACAATAGTAAAAGCCTCTAAAACCACGGTTCTGAGCAGTTTTTAGGACTTCGTATTTATGAATGTGAAGTTAGGACCACCTAAATGGAGTCCACGTGCGAAAGAACGGATGTTTTACGTACATCTAATCTGCACACCTTTGAAACGTCAATAGACGAAGTTGAGAGGGGTTGGACAACTTTTTCGCTGTACGATTGCAAAGGCTACTTAACTATTACGAATAATAGACCAAACGTGGGGAGACGTTTCTGGGGGATTGAGATGCCGTTGGGTCTACTTTCGTTCTGCCAGTTGGCACGTGTTGTATTGTACAGGCGATCTTTGAGATCACACTAGTGACGATGAGGTAAATGTGTTTTCAACTGATTTGATGTAATTTTTCACGATTTTTTTTGCTTGTTGACCAAAAATGATACATTCCAAGAATTTTGTTGTTATTTTTTCGTTTTTGCATGATAATCGTTACATCTAGTTGCGTTCCCCATCCCTTGAGCAAAACAAAGGCAATAGGTTTGCTGGAACCCTAGCTCCTCTAGAGACTCTTTCTTGATCTCAAATAAAACTTTCAAAGAAAGATTGGCCAAAGATTTGTTTGTACCCTAGCTTCAGTGATGGGCAGCTAGTACGACTAATTATTTAAGAATCATTCACTTTGCTAAATCTCGTATTGAGTTCTTTTTGCGCAATTCCAAATCATTTCCTACCAACGTAGAACAAAGACAAAGATTGGTCCTTAAAACGCAGCCCTGTAGGCCACATCTAATTTTTAATTCTCCGAGTGTTACAGACAAATTTCCTCAGCCATTGGAAGGGGTCACTAACACTAGTAGTTAGAAGAGTTTTGAGCATGATTGATAATATATTATCACGCAATTATATATTGATACCGGTTAATAATCGGAAGAGTCAGTGACCAACTAAGGAAGATGTAAATTTTATTAAACATTTTGCAAAAAGGAACAAATCAGCTCTAGTATATTTGATTGGTGAAATGTGTCAATAACACTGCCTGCTCATAACTCATATTTTTAATTAACTCAACCTAATTCTATTACTGCGTATATTATACGCATCCTCAGATGAGAGGTGTCTCTTTGAAAATCAACAATAAGTCAAATATGTTGATCTTGTGTTGATCTAGTGTGTTGGTCTACAATAAGCTGGAAATATGCAGCACGCGTTGAATAAGACGTTCTAGATCTTCGGGAACGAAAGGTGATTGACTCAAAGGGTATCATGTTAACCTAACGCATAAATATTCTCCTCTCTGAAACCTGTTTTACTCCAAATACCTGTTTTCTTTTTGACGCGTTCCGGCAAAATTTGCAAGTCTATCAAACCTACACATTATAAAGTATTGTTAAAGAGTATTTCCCACCCGTTCGGTTTTATTTTTTCGATGAAATTTGTTTCCAACAATTCTCTCTTTACAGTATAAAGTTTAGTTTTTTCCGAAATTGTAGTTTTCATTTGGGTCAATTTATGGTGATGAATTCGGTTGAAGTTATACGCAAACCATTGGTTACATTTTCAATCAAATAATAAATTGGAACTAAATTAATAATCACTCTAAAACAGTAACTGAAAATTGTATAGCTCTAATGAAGAAGAAACCCTATAGTGGACTAACTACTTCTGCAAAACACCCTTTATCATTCATTCATATCAATTTTTTTTACACGATCCCCTCAATATGCCCTCTAAATGAATGAGGTTAAGTATACTAAATAAAAAATGTCGTTCCTCACAGTAAAATTGATAGTACAAACTGAAAAAGTGAGAATGAAATAAAATTGAATTGAATTGAAAGAACCGTAGTACTTCATTGAAGAATGATTGCCCCTTCAAAGCTTGTAGTGCGAATTTTAAATGAAAATTAGTTATTTAAATATGAACACAACTTGAGAACCAACAAAACAATATGCGAAAAACTAAATATACAAATATATCCCGGGGCAAGCTTTTTAGGAATTCCCATCCTGATTGTAGTTACTTGACTCTTCTTTTATATGGTTAGTAAAGCAGTTATTGTAATGTGTTATGATAATATCGTCAATAATATTATTATGGACAGAGATCATACCAAACAATTTTAACAGTTTGCAAGGGAATGCCGAGTGTTCTTAAATTTTGTAGGCAGGTTTCAAACAACTATATTTTGTTGACTTTTGATTGGTGATTGCGATTCAATTGGACGTTCATCAAACTTGAAATTACAATGGACAACAGTAGTAATTCTCAGTAAGAGTTGGTTTAAGTTTTTGACAAGCTGTTCATTGAAAGCTAGTATCTGGTTAGTTTTTTGCAGGTCTGTGCAATCGATTCATGGGTGTTATAATGATATTTATCAGATAGCAATATCCCTACGTTTGGTTGAGAGGCGCTGGAGCGGCAAATGAAGGATTTCAAGAGCACAATGGGCTTGAAGGCTTCCGCGCGTTTATCGTCGACGGATCTCGGGCGAGGAGGTCCGCGACCTCATTGCGGTGCAGGCCCGAGTGTCAGAGTTGTGAAGGGGCTCAGGGGTCACTGAACGCCTTCCGCTTCACTTCGGCCATTTTATATCAAAAGACGACGCTCCGCGATCTTCACGGTATCTCAATCCCAAGCTCGACAATTCCACGGTGTCCGAGAAGCTCTGGGACTCGAAAGGCGCAGTCTCGAACGGTTTTGACAATCAAAAACTTTTGCCACTATTCCCTTAATCGAGGCTCTATCTAAAGAATTAGGTACCTACAGCCAATTGCTGCTAGGGAGACATCAACTATGCCACATGGTCCGAAAGATTCTGCACAATTGCAGTTAAGTTTTGTCGTTTTTTGAGCGTTAGTTAATCTTCAGTTTTGTGATCCTAAAAATGCCGTTCCAAATGATTTTGACGGTTTTATTTATTTATTTTTTTACATTTACTTATAAGTCTCAGCTTTGGGCTTCGGCAGGCCCATCGTTGCCAGGGAGATTACAACTTAGTTAGGTGTTCTCGTGTGATTCAAAACAAGTCAGTGTATATTACAGAAATATTTGTCATAATAATTACCTATCTCTGAATGCAGTGCCTTACTATCGGAGTTCCCACAATATCTCAGTTTTATTACAGTTTGTTATTACACGAACATTGTTCACTTCAGGTATTATCAAGGTACTATACTCTTGGTTGGCCAGGCAAGCTTGCGATGAGAGGATATTCGGCTTGTCAGTAATCCAATGACGATGTTTTCGTTTGAGTGTAACCAATTTGTTGCTAACCACCCAGTTAAGGAATCAAATCAGCTGAATGTTACAGAGACAAATAGCTGTCGTAGCGAATTAAGAAGCCAAAACAGGTAAGTGGTAAATAAATGAGCCAATTCAGCAACTGACCTAATTGAGAACCGAAATAGGCCTAGGGCCTAATTAGCGAGCGGAACTAACAAAGTGCCTATTTGTGGAACGAAATCAATAGAGAAAATATGTCTGAGAAGTTACATTCTGAGTTGTACCACGATACTAAAAATAGTTTCACGATTTCCAGAACTGCCTTCAGAAAACAAACTCCCTAAATTAGCAAACAAAAAATCATTATTTTATGCAATTTTGGAGTTAAAGCACCGGGTTCAAATTTTAAAGAGGATGTGCTGTTTAATGATATTTTTTTGTTTCATTTTCAAAATATCTATTGCATTTATTTATTAATGAAATGAGTTCTTCGACTAAAATTTACTGCATGATTGTTCCAAGTACGTGATAGCTAGTAAATGTTTGCTTCAAAATAACGTAATTCTTCGGTAAAAATTTCACTATTTACACGAATGTACCGAAATCGTAAATAGTTGATAAATGAAAATTGTTTCATCTTACCAGTGGAATTAATTAGTGGTCCCCGGAAACAATCATGTACCTCAAAACATTAGAAGAACGAGGAAAACCTTCACTCCTGCCATAATTTTGTTAATATTTTAATGGAATCTGATTGGGCACTGTGATATCACGATTTTGGCATCTCAAAATTGGGTGTTATACCCAATAATAGAGGAATTAGGTGTAGTTAGCTTGAATAGATCTCATTTTATCGTGTCCGTAACAAACTACCCCCTTTTGAATTTCACAGAATTTTATTGTCAAAGAATATTGTTTGACTACAGTTTATGAAAAAATTGGAGAAAAAAAATGAACTTTCAATGTTCTGAAGAACATAAGGGGTCACTGAACACTTCCGCTCCGCTTCAGCCTTTCTTGTGAAAACTACGTCACCCCACGACTATCATGTTAGCGATCCTGGATGAGCTCATCTGCTCATTACGTCCAACTTTAAGGTACAATATTTCAATTATAAGAACTATCCGAATAGTTAAAGATTTTCTCCAAAACCTATTTCAAAATACGTGAGTGGAAAAACATAACTTTTAAAAATCTCATTTAAAAAAAATGCTTCCCACACTGATGTATTTAGTGACCCTGTTTGCCCCACAGTGAATTGCCGCAATATAACAATAGTAGGTCCTCAAGAACTCCAGAAAATAATAGATTGTGCTTTTTTCCAAGACTACCGGTCCTGCAATTTCGATTAAAATGTTTTCCGATTTTCAACATCTCGAAATGGAAGTCCGAAAAATGGTTTGATAAGGTTAAATAATTCTGTTGGTTGATTAAGCACTCGTCAATGGAAATATCAAACCATTCTACATCAGATCATTAATAAGGAAAAAAAGTGGGTACTTTTTCGTTTTCACATCGGGTTTCGAACAACACTTTTCTAAATACGGTAAATTTAATTTTCCTTTATTATTAAACTTAGGGTTCTTCACGATTTATGTACTTATGTTGTTAGAACGTACAGTCAATTTATTTGTAGTCTTGAAAATCATTCTGAGTTATTTAATGAAGACACAAGCGATGGTTTTCAAAAGAAAAGGACTAATTTCATTTTTTGAGGGATGAAAATTGGGTGTTTTCTTTTCATAATTCATAGTACAAGCTAATGCAAGAAGACGAGGCAATTTCGTTGATGCCTACACATGTTATTTTAATTCGAAACTATTAATTAATTGTGTGAACTCTTTAGCTAACTTGTAGAGTGTAGTTATTTTGATCGATTGTTCATTCATTCTTGATTGATTTCGATTCTTTGAAATTGAACGATACTGCTAATTTTGAGGTCTTGTTGGTAAACAGAAAATGAGTACTCACGAGTTTGTACATGGTGAGAGGTGGAGGGTGTTTGAACAGTTGCGGTTCTGCTGACTGCAATGATTTCCAAAGGACCGGCGGGTTCTTATATACCGAACGGGCCTTCAGGAGGGATGTAGCGGCTGCGGCGGCTGAGGAAGATCAGAAGGGGGAGGCACCTTGACGGACCCCACCTTTCAATTCCCCTGTAGCTTCCTACTTCTTGGACGCAGCCGGTTCTATCCTCCCAAGAAAGGAGTCGAACTGCGTCCGTAGGAAGGAAGAGACGGGGATGATGTCTGTCCTCAAGATTTACCGGCAGCTCGGCGAGGTCTCAGCCAGCACGATTCCTCCGCGAATTTATTACCGGTGAATTCATATAGCTTACTTGATGGTGATGTTATCATCGTTCAACGAGGCGTCCCTTACACATTCTTTTTTCAACCATTATTATTTCATCAACAAATTGGCCCAGGGTGTTACCAAATACAAAGCAGAATTTGACAGAATTATTTCCGATATCTATCACGTTTTCAAATCAAACTATCATTGAATTTAGTTCAATATCACCAGATAATTGTGCGCTTCAAATGTTTTGCTTCCGAGTCTACCAAGGTAGCGGAAGCATTGTTTTCACTTTCGGAATGTGTAAATTTTTTTGTCTCCAAAATCAAAAATTCCACTCGCATTTTGCGTTTTAGACCTTTCTGAAAAATTTTGGTTCCGTGTCTGTCTGTCTGTCTGTCAGCAAATCCTTGTTACGGGCAAAACTACACGAAGTTATAGTCCGATTTTGATGAAATTTTCAGGGATTGTGCTGGTTGGGGTTTAGATGGTCCCCTATAGGTTTCATGACCCCCGGATAAATAGTAGCCTCTGCGCATGCGCAAACGTGAAATCCTTGTTACGAGCATAACTCCGGGAGTTCTTGACCAATTTCGATGAAATTTTCAGGGATTGTTCGGTTTGATGTGCAGATGATCCCCTATAACTTTCATGGCCTCCGGATCAATAGTAGAATCTGCGCATCAAACGTGAAATCCTTGTTACGCGCATAACTCCGGGAGTTCATGACTGATTTCGATGAAATTTTCATGGATTGTTTGGATTGATGTAACAGTGATGGTCCTCGTGAGTAATAAAGAGAAAATGAAGTTTTAGCCTCCTGCATAACAATAAATTTACCCTAATTCAATATTTACTCCGCCTAATTGAACGAAGTTCTTTAGTCAATAATAATTTTCAGTGATCTATACAGTCATGTTATGGATACGAGGAAGCTACGTGCCACACCTACTTGGCAGACGTTTTTTCTTTGTACATTTCTCTTAGGTACTATTTTGGGCTACTTATTTCAAAATTTTACTCGTTATCCTTGGCTTCAAAAAACAATAGTACGTCCCATTCGGTTTTTTATAAGGATTTTGGTTCATCAATCCCTTTAATAAGCCTTTGTAATCGTACAGCTAACTTTTCTGTAACCCACTTCAAACGTTGTCATTTGACATTTCATGGTGCGTAGATTCAAATTCCTCAGTGTCTGTCGGCTGTTCGTCCACCATTCTGGCTATAAAACGCCTTAGAATTGACATGAAAAATTCTTTCTTCCTCTCATGGATTCCATTTTGAGTCTAGTTGTTCATAACGCATAAATGGTATGAACCAAAAACTGGCCAAAAACTTGGTTTCTCGAGGTTTTGCTGACATAGGCAAATGGAGTGTCATTTCACTGGTGATGCTGAACCCAGAATCAAGTAACCCGCAAAACCTATTTAAATTCAGAAAATAAGAAACCTGAATATTAGAAAAAGCACCGTTTGAATCACATTTTCAAAATCGATTTATTCGGGATATCCTCAAAAATGTAGAAAACAAAATTTATTTCAACTGAAATCCTTTTTGAGGTATTCTTAAACGATTCCTTAAGTCACCTACATGGATTAGTTTTTTTTTACACCCTTACTAATCTATGTCCAGGGGTTAACGTAACAAGATTAAGTAAATCAATAGCTTTCAAATGAGGGGTGAATGAATTTTGTACGATCACAAATGTCGAAGATAATGATCCGTACCAACGAATCAGTTGTAAGCGAAAACCACCAGAAATATTTTCGTGACGCTGTCTGCGTTATATTTTTAAGTTTATGTACCAAAGTAAAGACATAAAATGTCAAGAACAGTTTTATATTCACCTTAATTCGAAACAATTGCATCGAATTGTTCGCATAAACATCATATCAAAATTGTTTGGAAAGGATTTTCATTTTGTCATGGATGATCCTTCAAGCTAGACGACAAATAAACAAATTCGTAACACAAGACACAAAAGATGTTACGTATGCTGTTCATTCCATATCAACAATTCAGAGGACTATAGTCAATTTATTCATAGACATAGTCAACAATCTGCCAATCCCGTTTCATTGGTTTACATTCTATGACATGAATAGTGTTTGACCCCTATCTTGAAACGGACTTACATTGTTTATTGTTACTAGGAGTCCTCAATCCACCAGAAGGCGCCGGTTCATTAAGGATCCTGATGATGATTTGGTATTTTAATTGGTGGTAAAATAAAAGCTCTACAAGCTATTAAACATACTTATTTATTATTTCTTTATTACGAGTAGATAACCCTTCGATTTTAATTACTCATCGGTGTTTATTAGACGTAGTCTGTAGTGCTTACACTTTCCAAACTCGGCGCTACCATACCTCGTAATTGCATTCTAATGCCTTAAAGAGAGCTCCATTTAGATTTCCCCTCTATTGATCGAAGAAAAAACTTGCATTTAAGGATCCCGCAGCTAACTTTCTAAATTTCCCAAAGATGAAAGGAGAAATCGTTATAAATGCAACACCTTAAGCACCAACACTTCGTTAGTTAGATAAGACTTAACGAAATCTGATATTTAGTATCTACCGTGGTGTAATGTACTGTATATCTACTCAGACGTTGAAACCGACGAAAGGAGCTACTGAAATATCAGGTAACATGAAACATAACTACACTTAACTAGTCTTGTCTGCAAACACGTATGGTATACAGAGTGTCTAGGAAAATTATGGGACAAACTCAGGGAATCGATTCTACGTTTAATTTGCAATCGAAAGTGTCTCATAGCATTTTTCGTTTAGAGGCTTCGTTTTCCCGCAATTTAATTTCTAAGATTTTTTTTTACTTTTCAGACCTTGTCTCACTAAAACAGCCGTAGCTCTCTTAATTTTGGTCTAAACGAGAAAAAACGTCTGCCAAGTGGGTGTGGCACATAGCTTCCTCGTATCCATGACATGACTCTATTGATCATTGAAAACTATTATTGACTAAAGAACATCGTTCAATTAGGCAAAGTAAATATTGAATTAGGGTAAATTTCTTGTTATGCAGGAGCATAACTTGAGAAAATAAAGGTAGGCATGTTCAACTATTGAAAAAACTATAAAATATACCAAATCCGAACAATCCCTGAAAATTTCATCGAAATCGGTCAAGAACTCCCAGAGTTATGCTTGTGGCAAGGATTTCACGTTTGCGCATGCGCAGAGGCTACTACTGATCCGGGGGTCATGAAACTCATAGGGGACCATCTACACATCAAACCGGGCAATCCCTGAAAATTTCATCAAAATTGGTCAAAAACTCCCGGAGTTATGCGCGTAACAAGGATTTCAAGTTTGCGCATGCGCAGAGACTAGTATTGATCCGGGGGTCATGAAACCTATAGGGGACCATCCACACCCCAACCCGCACAATCCCTGAAAATTTCATCAAAATCGGACTACAACTTCGTGTAGTTTCGCCCGTAACAAGGATTTGCTGACAGACAGACAGGCACACAGACACACAGTCAGACACGGAACCAAAATTGTTGAGAAAGGTCTAAAACGCAAAATGCGAGTGGAATTTTTGATTTTTGAGACAAAAAAATTTTCACGTTCTGAAAGTGAAAACAAAGCTTCCGTTACCTTGGTAGACTCGGAAGCAATAAGGTGACCATTGGAAAGAGCATACAATTTCCTATTATTGAAATAAAATTTAATTTTTTTAGCCAGACCTTATTGGTGAAAAAAATGGCCTAAGTTCAAACTTTGAAAATTTCTTTAAAAACATCGTTTTTCTTTCGTTTTTTTCGCTATCTGTAGGGAGGTTTTTCGTCGGGCACTTCTCGGGAAAAACTTGCCCAGACACTCCGCTTTTCAACGGTATACTCGTTTTTATGTTTGGGCGTCTTTTTCTAGGACAAAAATGAGTTTGAATGAAAGAAAACGTGTTTTTTCTTTAAGCAAAATCGAGTTTTTCATGATTTCAAAACTTGGCATTTCGGGTCAAGTTAGTTTCGTATTTTACATGATTTTTCACGCTGAATCGAATGGTGATATTCCCAATCCTTTCAGGCAATCCCAAAAGAACGTATCGGGTCTCGCGTTATCATTTTTCGAAATGTCACCGGATGGGGTAATGCAAAATGCTCACCAACTAGGTACGGAACTTCTCGAGGAACGTGCTCAAAAGATGCCGCCTTTGTACAAGGCAAGGAGAGGAACTCGATTTTCTCGTTTAGACCAAAATTAAGGGAGCTACGGCTGTTTTAATGAGACAAGGTCTGAAAAGTTAACAGAATCTTAGAAATTAAATTGCGGGAAAAAGAAACCTCTGAACGAAAAATGCTAGGAGACACTTTCGATTGCAAATTAAACGTAGAATTGATTCCCAAAGTTTGTCCCATAATTTTACTAGACACCCTGTACACAACGAAAAGTGTGAAACTCACGATTCCATACAGAACTCTTGAAAAGAAAATTCCATTGGAATATACACAATTCACAAGGCGATTTTTACCATGTTTACATAGTAAATTATTTATTGTTGCATAACTATACTAACATTGGAGTCGGAAAAAAGGTTTTTAAATAGCCAATCGAATCAGATGAAATTAGAGAGAAAAAAACGATTTATTACTATAACTCCCGCCAGTTCCTCTCTTCCATCACTAAATTTGAAATTTCGGAAGTTTGTTTTACAACTAGAGTCAAATTGGGTTCAAACAACAACAAAAAATCATTGAAATCGATTAAAAATTGCAGGCTCCGCGGTCGACAAAGTTTACCACGTTTGTGTGGTGATACTCCTGACGAGATGCCCAGCTCGAGAAACTCCGTGGGAATTTTCCCGCACCACATGCCATGCCATGGCATGGTTGAAGCCATAACTTCGATGTTATAAGGCGCCATTCCTTTTAGCTTACATACTGCCTGCCGCAGGTCGTTCCTATCATGTTTACTTTTCTTAGATCTCTGGTCTGAAACGGATTTGTGTTCAGTTTTATTTTTCTCCTGCTTAGCTTGATCTTGATGGGTTGATAACTGTGACTTTGAAGACCACATGCATGCACCGCTTCCTAAATTGTTCTATAGTTATAAAACAATGGCGGTTGTAGCAAGTTGATTGGTGTTGGTCTTGGGCAGAAACCGGTTAAAACAATTCAGTCCCAACTAGACCCCAAATGTTGTTTTCGATCCATACTGCTGAAGTTTCAGTGAAAAACTCCGTACGGAGAAATTTTCTATTTATCATCTTCGAATTCCTTACATCTTGAAACGTGTAACAACAAATTTTCAGAGGGTATTAACAGGTATATCTTTGAATGTATTAAACCGAAAAACGCTCTTTCGTCTATCCTCTCGATATTCCACGGGAGCAGCGAAAAAATCGAGACAAGTCGTTGCCTGATGGATTGGTAGCGGTTCGTACGGCCGTTCCTACTAGCCTTCTAGCTTCCCATAGATAGCGGTACCCATTTATGTTAATAGCTCGTTCACCTCGCACGGGTTCCTAGCCTCTTGGGATCGAAGATGATTCGAGGCAAGTTCAAAAATATAATCTGGTTGATCTATATGGTCTGGAAGGAAGTCGTATTGCCTATTACGTTTTCTCTTCCTACTGCGGAAGTGCAAAAGAGCCTGAAGAATGTCGGCATTGGAATACAGATGCATGTTGTTGATGCGAATTGGAAAACATGAATAAGGTAGTGGTCCGCTTAACGTACTGTTCAATATCTGGCATTGTCATCGAACACGGATGAAAACTTTTGAAGTCATGCTAGGTAAAAGCAGTTTAAGTTCGAGCATGCGCTACATCTACAATGATGGAAATGGTATATGTTGTGATCAAATCGTCATTTCCCAAATACATTCCAAATTTGAGGACGATCGGACTATTAGACTGTGGAAAATAGCGTTCGATCTGTTTTGCGTGGGCATGCGCAGAGTGGAACTAATTTTTATGAGTAAAACTGGTGCCTATCCGGGATCTGCTTAATTCGTACTCCTAGCACGTAATCCTAGACTATAAACGATAAGACTACCGACAAGCCTTGATGTACTCGGTTTTACCTTATTAGATGCCAATTTATAAACAACCATTTCTTGATAAGTACCGTTGAATGAATGCATTAATAATAATAGGTATACCAATGGCGAGGAAGAAACGGTAGAAATAAACCGTAGAGCTATTGGCTTTCATTTCACCTTCCTCTTACAAATGCACCTTGGCGCTGCTCTTCGAGGAAAAAAAAAATCTGAGTGTTTTTATTGTTTTCTAATTGATAGTGTTGGACTGTCCTAAGAATGCTTGTAAAAGACTATTACACGGCTATTCCAGTATAATTACGCATGTTGTACGACCAGCCCACAAGCGCTCATAAATTTTATTATGCAGACTTGATGCTTAGCATGATGACGATGAGTTCTGTCATTTCAATATAACTCATTTGACGGGACATCAAAGCGTCTATTAATTTCATAGAGTGGAATTTAGTGAGTGAATAAAAATAGTGTTATTGAAAACGCGTGAAATTATATTTTATAGTAAAAGAACTAGCAATCTCAACAACATGTGGTATTGAGTGAATGTAATGGGATGTTTGACTTGGTTGAATTGGAGAAAAGTTTGTAAGTCTGACAATTCTCGACGGTGTTTAATTTATTTCAGGTCTTGAATAAAAATCTGACCAATAACGCAAATGTTTTGATGTTCGGTATTGATAGACATCCCCTCAATCAATCGAATGGCCAAAATTTTATAACTTTACGTTCATCTGTTCATACTCCCCGCGGGATCTGACTTTGGTAGAAAAACTCAACGCGAATGTAAATGTGGACGTCTCTCATCATAGTAAATTGCGACGATCGAATCAGCTGATATTATCGATATGGAACTTTGCTTTCAGGATTTCCTTTTGAAATCGAGTTTTTCAAAAATTCATTAGCTTTTCACGTTTTATCTCGTAAAATTGAGGTTGTTCTCTCGACGGATTTCTACGTCTTGTCGATATTCAGTACATTGCACCATTATTCGTATGCTTTTGTTTCGTATAAAGGAGCTAGTACAGCGTTAACGTTTATGGCGTTATGTTCAAGAAGAAGTCATCCTTGGAAACTCTAGAAGTCCATTTCAAGGTATGGAAAAACAATGATCAGCTGAAGGGCCCTTACCGCTACTTTCGTTACTAAACAATCTACCGTGATGTGGAATAAGTGGAGCTATTTTTTATGGCATTATAAATGGTTTCTATTATTTTCTTTCTACATTATTTTGGTTTATTATTCAATAATAAACCATTGTAATCGCTCTTGAAAAAAATTGTTTAACCCCTCCTGAAAATTTCATGGTTTACGTTTCAAAAGGTGTAGAATCCGAATCTGCAATAAAAATTTTTCCATCCGTCCGCCGTACGCACGTTTTCTCCCAAACGGCTGGAGCAAAAAATCTGAAATTTTCAGGAAAAATCCATATTTGTCCGACAACGCCCCAATTCTTTAGCCAGCTCTTTCACTTAGTTTAAAGTGCCCTTCAAAGGTTGTCCAAATTTGGACTTTTTTTGAAGAACTTCCCATGAGGAATCGAATGAGCCCTTTCCCAGGTCCTTAGCTTAAACTATTCCCGATGTATTTGTGGTGCCCGATTTGTGGTGCCAACATTTGCGTTATTTTGGTTTATTATTGTTTTTGTTTTGATTGCAGTAAACTAGTGATGTAGTAAACGTGGATACTGGAGTGAACTCCTAAAAGGGTTTATAGTCGATACACCGGTTGAAGTATTCTGATAACCATAGAAAAAAACGCTGCAAATTCTTTCACTGGGGTTTCTTATTCAATTGGCTTGCGTTCATGACTTGAATTTCTACTAAGCTTTGGAGCGTGCGTGTTTCACAGGTGATAGAGCGATTATTGAATTTCAGGAGGCACACAAATATGATCAATTGATCAATCCAAATAGGTATTTTGGTTGAGAACAGATTTACGTGCTCCATGCATATCTCCTGAAATTCAATAATCGCTCTATCACCTGTGAAACAGGGACACTCCAAAGCTTAGTAGAAATTCAAATCATGAACGCGAGCCAATTGAATAATGAACCCCAGTGAAAGTATTTCCAGCGTTTTTATCATTCTTTATTGTTGGATAAAATTGCTAGGCATGGTGAAACCGGTGGTTTGGACCGGTTATCTATGTAGAAGGGTTGTCTAATAGAGAAATAATAAACCTCTCTGAATTGATTTGCAACATTTTGATCTGATTTGAAGGAAGTACAATACTTTATCAGTTTAACGTTTCGAACGTACTTTGATGCAGTTAGCGGGTAGGTACTTGTAATTATCCATGAACGCCCCTGGAATTATGTCAGTACAGTTTGCACGTTACCCCGTGACTATATCTTGGGTGAACTTCTCCGTTTTGCCCCAGTAACCTTAACCGCGGTGTCAAGTGACGTAGGAGCAGGACAGGGGTAGGTATGTGCGCCAGGGAGGGTTGAAGGTCTCATCCCGGCTTGACCAAACTCGACCCGCTCGTCCTTTTTATCGTTCCGATATCCATATTTGATTTTATTGAGCAGTTTCGCCTTCGCAAATGTTGTTCCAGGGACGTTTTCTCAACGATAAAATTCAATTGTGTCTCCATGATTCAGCGAACCAAGGATGCTATTACTGCAGAGCATTGTTTGGGGTTCGTCTTAGGAGAGTCACGCATCAAACGATCTTGTGCATTCTGCGCGGAGGTACTAGCATTTCAGCAGCATTTTCAGTTCTGTCGATACCCAGAATCTGAATATAGTAAAACGCAAAATAAATTTCTTACAAATGATTACACAAATATACAACGGTTTAATGTTGAATGAATGAATGAATGTATGAATGAGCTTTTTATTCCATTTTTTTACATAGGAAAGTAGACATCATTTACATATGGAATGTACCCCAAAACCATAGGAGAACCCTGTGCGGTTGTGGGGGAGTGTGCGTTCCAGAGATTAAATTAAATAATTTACTAAGATCACATTCAAACTAATCAGCAAACTTATTTCCAAACTTATTAAATGAAATAGTTATAATAAGATCACATTCAAACTTATTTCCTCTTACGGTACATAAATACTAGTCAGGACGCCGTCACATGCACGTAATCCTAAACTAATAATGCAAGAAGAGATTTTCCTCTGGTACATACACCTAGAAAAAGTACCAGGAGCCCTCATTTCATCAGGTAGGGAACGCATCAGGTACGGTAGGCTATAAAATAAATGCCTAGAAGTGCTCCATAGGCGAGTTTTTGGAGCGGTTAACACGGCTAGAGACGTTAGGCGGAGTGAGTACGGTGTAGATTTTGAAAAATTGAAGAATCCAGGGTGTTTATGGAAGAAAGAGAGCGACGCTTTAATATATAATTGTTGAATAGGGATGAAATGTTTCATTGCCATCCCATAGGCGAAGACCTACGGAGTGCCCTTACCTCTTATTCCACCCTAAGCTGAATATCACTGCAGTGCCCCATATTTGGAAAGAACCAACTTCCACTTTAACACTTCGACCAGGACGTTTGCCTTTTAGGCATGATTGGTTCACATTTCTGGAGCTTGGGACATTTCTGCTGCAACGGGTCTTCTCCCATCCTAGGACGGTGTCAGTTGGCCATCTGGTATGGAGGAGGAAGCATCGGGGATCGACGTTCTCCCTCCATTCCGCGGAAAGTATCACTCTGACAGAACGTACCCTGCCTTTTTGGAATACATCCCACTGCGGATTTCCTACTTTCTAGGATTCTGCCCCCCTAAGTGTAGTATGAATCGTATGGCTTTTAGGCATACATCCCTTTCAAGGGGAGTTCGAAGCTGAATAGGCATATGTCCCTCTAACAGTGAGCACATCTTTCACGCCTAAAAAGCAGATGTCCCCTCAAGTGAAATTATTGAATCAGCGATTCTTCAAAGAAAATACCTCCAAGCTGTTTTGAGGCGAAGCTACAGGCAATTTTCAGGTCCTGACATTTTAAAATTTTAAGTGTTTCTTTTGCTACATTTTTGGATGTTTATCATTAAAATTGGCCTCCCTGGATGGCTTTCTGATGCCCAGGCGATCAAGACATCCCACTATTCTCCGCGAAATTCAAATTTGATAGAAGTCATAACAATGGCCTGGCGGATTTGGTCACGACAATGACAATTCGGACTTTCAACAGACATTGTTCGAATACTACCGGACTTTTTGCTGGTTTGTAAAGATGCAACGTGATGCTTTTAAGAGAATAAGGGGATAGAAAGAAAATTCTGGGATCAAACAATATAGGTGAGCAACTAGGGCCACTAAAATGACATGGAATAAACATACTAACCTGTTTTCGGATGTTCTCGCTCGACCAGAAAACACACCACCTGTCGTTTAAGGCAACTCAAAGGTGTGTCCGCTTGATTGTGAGTCACTACTACCACCGAAACACGAACTTCCTCGAAAATCCCCGTTTTGTTCCCTCAGGAACAAATCCCAGGTTTTTGGGCCAAGACAATAACCCTAGACTTGAGTGACCTGAATAAAGTGCAGTGTTAGGACATTAAAAACTTAAAAAAGAAGCAGGGGTTGAAAAACCATTGACAGCTGATACTCACATGTAACTAAAGACGAGAGAATGTTCATGTCATTTTGAGGAAGAAGAAGAAGAAGAAAAAGCGTTTATTGACCCAAAACAAAAACCTATTAGCTAAATACCGATTAAATTATCATTAAATGTAACGTTTATTATGATATACATATATATGTATATATATACAGGGCCCCGCTAATACTGCTGATCACAGGCATCCTGCCTGGTCGCAGGGGGTTGTCGCTTATTGGCTTATTTCTATATCCATAACAATCTATGCATACTATCTACACCACAAAAACCTTTCCATCTTGAATATAAAATTTTGCAAGACCTATTTGCCTGAGATGTATCCTACTTCACTACTCATAGTTAAACTCGTCCACCAGAAATTGTCTATATTTTGACGCCGTTCGAATATATCTTACCAGATCATCATATTTCACCTCGTCTGATTTTCCGTACAATATGCCGATCAATTCTGCATGAGTGAGGGTTGCTTTATTAAACTGCTGATGACGGAATTCACTGAGGACAGGACACCTCGACATGAAATGCGATACCGTCGGTTCTTCCCGCCGACTGCACATGGAACACATGTTCGATCTTCCCTCTTTCCACCATCTATGATTCACTTCAATCATCTCTGCCCTCGCTATCTTGAATAGATCTGGAATCTTCATGTAGGCTCGACCATTCACCACATCATGGCTCAATGCTGCGTACAGTCTGTGATGCTCCGATTCTTGTACTTCTCTTTTCACATTCTCCCTCCACCTCATCCTTGCCACCATCCATAGGTACCTCCCTCATTTTCTCAACCCTTTCTTCCGGGCTTGCTACCTGATCAACACCTTCCACTCCTCGGCAACAGCAAGTTCGAGATAGTCCTGAACCCACGCCAGCCTCCTAGAAATCACTTCCTCCGCAATAATTTTGGGATAGCGATTATCTGGCTATTTTAAAATCTTACCCAGGTAATCCAGTTGTAGTTTCATGTAGTAAAACTTCAGGGGTTCTACGCCGCTATATGTCATTTTGAATCTCAGGTAGAGTATTCGAAAAACCAACTCGACGTTGGGAACCTCGATACAGTTGCAGGTCATGAAAATTATAAATCAGGGTATCTCTACCCTAAAAAACATGGAGATTATATCACCTTCCTAGGGTTTTCTATAGGCCAATGCAGTAATCAATAAATGTATGCAGATATGGGGAAAAAGCTGAAAGTCAGACGATTTTGAATGGCACATTTACACAAATTTGAAGGTTGTTTGAGAATCACGCAAATATCTCATGGATTTTTGGTTAGATCAATTTTTTAAAGCGTTATAGTTGTTTTTTGGGTACGGTGCACTCGCTATTTATGGAAGAATTGAGCTGGTGTAATGAAGTCGGGCTCATATTAAGCTGAAAAACTCCTTGAACAAAAACAAGTAAACACTCGTTAAGGACTGTTTTCTGGGGAATGAAGCAGATAGCCTTTGTAAACTAATCTGCAGGACTTTCTCTTGGAAAAATGTCACTCAAAAGTAACATCAGCTTGTACATACTCGTGTCGTGACTCTTCATCCTATCGGAACTTGTTGAAACAGTCGTGATTCGAATGCAAGTGTGTCGTATCCAGTTTTTAGGTGGCGGTCAGTTAATCATCTCCCCTCGTATAGCTCCAACTGTTGGTTTGTCGGTAGTAAACGTTTTATTGAGTGAAATAATAAAACGGCGTCCACACAACACTCACAAGTGTGTAGAGTTAAAGGTCCGACTTGCTTGACATGATGCTATCCTCCTTTTTACGACGGGGTTCTCTCATTCCATGAAGCAACACTACTTCTAACTCTTAGGGCCGAATAAAAATAAGTATTAAAGCATCAGCCTAAATAGTACCAAGTTTGCCGGTGATATCAAGCAGCAATTAAACAACTACACAAGACAACCGATTTGTTCAATAAGCATCTTCTTTATTGGTATTAATTTCCTATACAATTCTCTGATCCATATAATAAACTGACAATATTTCAAATACATATGCACGTTACAATTGTTACAGAACAAAAAAAGCTCTTCACCAACTAAGTAATTATTTTTTCGTTTTAACGCAAAATGCTCGTAAGTAAATGTTTTTGTAATTATAATTTACAATTATAGCACCTGGATATATTCTAACTGTACTATTGGTTTATTATTCATTAATAAACCATTTTAATCGCTCTTGAAAAAAAAAAATTCTAACCCCCCCTGAAAATTTAACGGTTTACGTTTCAAAGGGTGTAGAATCCGAATCTGCAATAAAAAATTTTCTTTAGGTTGCCTAAATTTGACTTTTTTTGAAGAACTTTCCAGGAGGAATCGAATGAGCCCTTCCCCAGGTCCGTAGCTTAAACCATTCCCGATGTATGGCCCGATTTATGGTGCCAACATTTGCGTTATTTTGGTTTATTATTGTTTTTGTTTTGATTTCAGTAACCTAGTGATGTAGTGAACGTGGATACTGGAGTGAACTCCTAAAAGGGTTTATAGCCGATACAAGGGTTGAAGTATTCTGATAACCATAAAAAAACGCTGCAAATTCTTTCACTGGGGTTTCTTATTCAATTGGCTTGCGTTCATGATTTGAATTTCTACTAAGTTTTGGAGTGTGCTTGTTTCACAGGTGATAGAGCGATTATTGAATTTCAGGAATTATGATCAAATGATCAATCCAAATAGGTATTTTGGTTGAGAACAGATTTACGTGCTCTATGCATATCTCCTGAAATTCAATAATCGCTCTATCACCTGTGAAACAGGACACTCCAAAGCTTAGTAGAAATTCAAATCATGAACGAAGTCAATTGAATAATGAACCCCAGTGAAAGAATTTGCAGCGTTTTCCAACATGAAAAGCATTTCGTTATTAGGTGTTTCCTGCGATTGTCGGCGGTTGACGCTCTCTGTAGAAGATACTACTCGCTAACTTCGTGGATGGTTCTGCATATGTAGTGTTCTTCCAACATCTTCCATCAAGAGATGGTTCTGCACATGTAGTGTTCTTCCAACATCTTTTCGGACCCTCTCTCCGCTGAATCTTGGCATACACACCACGTTTGGTTGAATTTATCTACAGAATCGTCCTTTGTAAATATGTCCGGGGACAACCCAAACATGAGAAAAAACCAACTGTATACAAACCCGTTTCTGAACATTCTAAGACTGAACTGCAAAACAATGTAGTACTCATGGAAATGGACCCATTTTTGTGATTCTTCCTTCGTGCGGTCCCAATTTTAGTATGATGTTCAACGAACCTCTGCAATTTTCATTTCGGTGGAAGTAGGGAGTTTGGAGGCCCTAACAGCCAACGTTTTCAAACCATGCTCGAATGAGATTTTTCGAACGATTCATGTCATTATTTTTTGTTCAATGAAGATTTTGGTTTACTATTCAAACATATTTCAAAACATTCTATTTTCATCATGGAAAGTGGCGAATGGAGGGGTAATAGACACAAATTATTATATCTTCACTATGTTCATCTGGTTTATTCAGAGGGTAATTCAAGTGTTTGTGCTGCTTCAGTGATCTATGGAATCAATGAATAATTGGAAACAAACTCTCCGTTTCTGAACCTGACTCCAATCTCTGGCCTTAATTTGCTCGTGTAAATCCTGCGTGAGCCCCAACCCGCTGTATAATAATACAACTTCTTTCCAAGGTTCAGACATTACACAGGTGCAATAACTTGGCTGACAGTTCCGCTTCAAGCCATATTAAATGATACTGACCCAGCATTTTGTCCGGTGCTTACTGAACAGTATTTAGGGAATCTGAGTGTGTCTTCACTCGTTGATGTGGTTTTTGGGACAAAGGCTTTTTGAATGCCATTCAAAAAGTATTCGACCATCCTCGATTACCGTTGGGATCTGCATCCATCCCCTCTCGGAAGCGACCCAATGGATGCGAAGAAAACCCTTGGATAACCGGTTCTAAACGGGAGAACCTCGTAGCCCAGCGACTTCCCTTCCCTTCCAACCACGTCGGACCAATATGCCGGAACCCGGATGAATTATTCAGGGAAAACCGACTGAGGTCTCACATCCCCTCCTCCTATAGAGTAAATTCCCGCTGCTACGAAACCCTACTAAAACAAGTGGTTTAATATCCCCTCCGCTCCGGCAACTGCAAACCCTTTTAGATTAAACATCCGAGTTCTTTTCCTGGATTCTTGAATTAACAAACAAATCAGTATCTGCCCTCCTTTTTATTTATTTTTGTGTATTTTATTTTTTCCTTTGGGTTTTAAGGAAGGGTTTCACCTTACCCTCAACCTTCCCTCAAACCTGATTTTTGTTAGTAACCGCAATCTCGCCCTTCTTAAATACCTTCCAGAAAAGCTTTTTGACCATGACACCTAACCAAACAGCTTAATCTCGCGTTTTTTGGGAGTTTTTACTGATTTTCATGCAGATTTCCACTTAGTTCTGGGGAAAACATTGTGGATTTAATTTTTAAAATATCACAACTTTACTGTATCATCACCTTCAAACGCCGTTTTGGCTTTTAGCACAGATCTTCTTGTGTTCGTTTAAAATGTGAAACCATGTCATACATTCATGTTCTCAGGGCTATAATGAGTTCAGCTTCGAAGATTAAAAATTCCCAACTAATTACTGTGTGACGGCATTTTCCTCTAATATTCACATGATCTAAATGATCATGACAACTGACCACTTTGTGGGCAGAAAAAAAAAGTCTTAATTTAACAAGTAAGTTTTTTATTAAGAACCTCAAAACAAGTAGAATCGGCCTAAGTATTTACCTATTTGAAGAACATACCATGAGGAATAGAATGAGCCCTACCCCACGTCCGTAGGTCAAACCATTCTCGATGTATGGCCCGATTTATGGTGACAAACATTTGCGTTTTTCGTTTATTATTGTTTGTTTGTAACCTAGTGATTTTCTGTTAATTTACTGATGCACTTGAAGCAAAAAGCGTTCAAAAGAACTTATCCCATGTACTTTTGGAATCCTTAAAGTTTTGTTGGAGTTACAGATTTCATTACTCAATCCAAAGGATAGTTGTTATCAGGAATGACTCATGGATTTTTGTTTTTCACAAACTAACACACGTAAATATACCTACAAATGCTGTAAACGCAGTATATTTTGAGGAAATAGTGGAAACTACGAAACAGCAGAATCTAATGTTTTACTAACAACATTAGAAGTTGGTGAACCATCTGGGAGTGCAAATATGTTCATGAGACAGAATTAATTAACCAAATAGATGTGACTGTGTCCCCTTTTTTGCAATAGTTCCTCTAATACAAGGTTTAGTTTGATACCTGTGACGGATACAGATAGTTCCGTTCATGTTACTTGAACCTGTTACAACCGGGCATAAAACCGAAGCTATTTAGCTTCAGGGCTGTCATCTGGGTGTTGCAGGCATATCGGCTTAGCCATCGGAAGGGGCAGCCAGTCCATTCCATGACCTTCTCGTTATATTTTAGCAAAGCCTAGTTATGAACCATTCTGTTGACTGTCTTGACACCTGTTTCCCTCCCACTGCCTCGTAGGCAAATGGAATATTTTAAACATTACCCCTCAAAACTTACTATTTCTTCAGTTGAACGCTGAACGAACCTTTTTATAACAGCTATGTACACAACTAGCTGTGTGACATTAAACTATTAACTCATATTTTCGACTTTCTGTTTTCCCAACCAAAAAAATATCCAAACGCCGGAACATAGAGCAGCTACATTAATTAAAAATCCAGCTGATCGAATCGTTAGTGGTAGCAAATTAAAGGGTACAGTAGTTGCTTTGATGTCAATAAACAGCCATAAAAGTAAATTGGTCTCAAGAGAGTTGATTTCGTCCCAATATCTCTACGCACGACCATCGGTACTCGGTGGAGGAATGATTAACGCACTACCATTCGGAGTTTGGTATCTCCTGAGACTTTTTATTTATTCAGTTCTCTGAATCTGAATAAATACAACTAACGAATACACCACAAATTATTTTCCACGTTTTCGCATGACAGTGCATTGTATCATTAAGCAGACGTTAGTTTATGAATAGATTCGTGGAATTTTCTGAATAACAGGGGCGCATTTAAAATTACAGGACATAAGGTATGTATCAACTTCTTTTTCCAAATAATTCGGAATATTAATATGGAACGCACCGTTTAAATGACCATCACAAATAAACTTTTCCATCCGTTCATTAATTTTGTATGCTCTTACAATTCAATACAGGCGCGGATTCAGGGGTAGGGCACAGGGGCACGTGCCCCCCCTCCCTCCCCCAAGGCGGACCAAAAATACACTAGACATAATATAAATATTTTAATATGTTTTAGTGATTTTGAAATTTGAATTGATAGTTGTCTCTCAAATACTTAAATACTGTCTATACTGGTTTTATTTCACAATAACTAAGGACATTTTTAACGTCAAATAAAACGTCTAAAGAGCCGCTTTATGGACGCCAAACTCGTGCCGCCGTCCCAGGCCTTTTGTATATGGCGCACGTGTATTCATATAAAAATATAGGCCTAAAACGCATCATTCTGTCTTTACTTTTCTGAAAATTTTACCCAGCTTTACTGTGGGGTTTTTTCCATACCCCCAGGTAGGTTGGGACCCCCCCCCCCCCCTTACATAAATCCTGGATCCGCCTCTGATTCAATATAACGGTTAACCCTCTAAATAGTGATCTTTTATTATCCAACTGAATGAAGACATAATAATAAAATTTCAGTTACAAGAACGTTGCTTTCGCAATAATCGTCTCAATTATATCATATTTTGAAGATGATCGTGCTTTATTCTGTCATTCAGCATTATTCTTTCGGTTATTTTATATTTTATTAGCCAGTAGACGATCAGTTACTCACCTAGATGTATAAACTCCAGACCTTATTCTCTTTGTCTCTTATAACATCCTATATTCCCATCTACTTTATTAACTCATTTACTAACCTTACGATATGCGCAATTGATACCTACGGTATAATACTCGTAAGCAAGACTGTAGAATGTTCTGGCAAGATAAGGGTGATTTTTTTAGACAATTTAAAATTTACTCTACAATAGTCTTTGAGTATCCGAGAAATCATTTGATCCAATGAGTGAATTAGGTACATCTTTTAAATTCAACTTGTTCACCATGCCACTCAATTTAAATTCCTTTCCGATGAAAAGTAGAATTTACGTGCTTCATCGAATTCAAACCATAAAATTCGATCAACGACATCCAGGGCAAAACGGCGCGGTACCCCGCTGAGTGGAGTGAAGGCCTCGATTTGACACCGGCGCCAGCAGGGTTGTGCAAAAACCACTTGGTCATCCACAATATTGATATTGATATTCGGATCAAGGCCTGCTCGGGTCGAGGGTTGACAACGATTTCCTTGTAGTGGAATCTTGACCTATTTAATGTAACCTCTAATGAGTAAAATAAACAAGGCATTACGTGGGTGTCACATGTGTACCTTACACTTCATTCGTGAGTACCAGTCTGCCTACTTCTATTTGGCGTCTGATTCCAGTTATTCTGTTCTGGAGGTCGTGCAATCAGACATCCTACCTAGTCAGTGACATTTAACAGTGGTGAAGGAGGAAATAAATTGTGAGCAACTTTAAGAACCCCCTTTAAGAACTTTAATAATATTGTCTTAATTTCACTTTAATATTTTCGTTTTTTCCTACTTTTGTTGCCGTTTTTACTGATTTATTCGCAGAAGGGCATGTCAAACCAACTCACCCAATCTTTTAGAATGGTCGATTTTTTGGCTAAAGAACGCGACAAAAGCGGCGTATGTATGCAAAAATAGTTCAAATCTAGGATTAAGATTCTAGATATTTGAAATACATAGGTAGTCTCGGAAACAAAACAAAAAATATGAATAACTTACTGGAGGTTATAAATGACCTCTGAGTATCGAGGGGTTAGAGGTAAACAAATTACCCAAGTCCATTTTTTTGTGAAATTTTAAAAGTACCTAACCAACTAGGATGATACATATTTTCATGTGCTGGAGATACCTAAGTCCAATGATGATGATTTCCATGGTTTTCAGAGCATGTGTTACTCACCAAGTGCAGAAATGGCTCATTCTTGAGAGGTAAAAGTACCCAAAGGTACTTGGGTAGATTTACTTCTAGAGATGGAAAATTTTACCTAATTACTTTTCTTTAGAGGAAGAACTCACAAAGTGCAGTTGGGTAGTTACACAAGTACTTCTCTTGATTTGCTTCCTCCGTGAACTTTTGATCTTGTACATTGTGGGGAACATCCACTTAAAGATTCTAGATCATAAATTCATAGAAAAAGGGCATAGCCATATGAAGGTAGATCTACGCACAGTGCCATTGAGTCAGCACAAAAAACGCTGCAAATTTCAGGAGCACACAAATATTATCAACTGATCAATCCAAATAGGTATTTTGGTTGAGAACCGATTTACGTGCTCTATGCTTATCTCCTGAAATTCAATAATCGCTCTATCACCTTTGAAACACGCACACTCCAAAGCTTAGTAGAAATTCAAAATATGAATGCAAGCCAAATGAAAGAAATTTAATAATAAACCCCAGTGAAAGAATTTGCAGCGTTTTTTTATGGCTTTATGATTTTATACATCGGGAATGGTTTGACTATAGACCTGGAAATGGGCACATTCGATTACTCATGAAAGTTCTTAAAAAAAAGTCCATATTTAGGCCGCCTTGGTTTTTTTTCGAGGTTTTCAGAGATTTTACAAGACTTTGACAACCCTTAAAGGGCACTTTAAATTTAATGAGAGTTGGCTAAAGAATTGGGGCGTTGTCGGACCAATATGGATTTTTCCTGTAAATTTCAGATTTTTTGCTCCAGCCGTTTGGGAGAAATCGTGCGTACGGCGGACGGATGGAAAATTTTTTATTGCAATTTTCAGGGGGGTTAGAAAAAACCATTTTTTTTTCAAGAACGATTACAGTGGTTTATTATTGAATAATAAACCAAAATTTGTCTGTGTGTTCAATGAGAGATTGATCTGAATATCTTTCAGCTATCGGGAAGAGGACGAAAAATTCACCCTACCTGTTGGAAGCTGAAATACAAAGATTTTGAATCATTTTTTTTTTCAGATTTTGATTTGAAATCATTGTCCCAACGATTGGTAAGCAATGGAACACGCAATTCCGCACTTGTGGAATTTATTGCCATGCATTTCCAGATTGTAATACTCATGACCTTCCTGACTAAACCAAAGTTTGTGGTAAACATATCCAACTCCAAAATCCCTCTGACGCCTCCTGATAAAATTAATATTCTGTGGATTGTTCATCTTTTAACCTTGAAAACCGCATCACCTCCAAACCAAGTGCATAACCTACAAATATAGATTTTTTCCCATTTTTTCTGAGATACTTGTGATTTGACGCCAGCATCTAAAATTTGAATTAAATTTTCCCACACTTATAACATTTGTGACTTGGGTACTTTTACCTCCAACCCCTCGGTATGGACAAACTATCTATGAATTACAATTTTTACTGAATTTTTGTGTGGATAATTCTCACTTTTTGTCGTGCAATTGTGAGTTGTACAATTATTGTGTTAACCATTAAATATGTATATTGGATAAAATACATTTTTTTTTAAATAAAGGCGCAGTGATAACGCCTATATGAGTTATGCCAATGTTACTGGCCTCTTTCAGAGTACATTTTAAAACGATTCGTGTTTGAACGGATTTTTCCACAGTTTTAATTGCTGAGGGGACCCTTCTAAAGACCTTTCAGTGATCCAGCAGAATTAGAATCAACTTTTAATTAAAATGTAGCATTTTGAAATTCAGAACTGTTACGGCAAAGACACGTCTTCATGATTTTCTGGGGCTTATTTGAGGGATCAAACGTTATGTACCTACTTATCAATCTTCATTTCGACAGAACCCAGTAAACTGGAATGAATAATAATTTAATTGCCGTTATTGTTTATAATCAATCATTACCATGACGAGAACTATTAAATAGTTCTTGTATTAAATTATTTGTAATGGTGATGACAGGATTTCGATAACGGAGTTGACATTCAAATTTCAAGTGGTCACATCTCCTCCAAAACTAAACAAAATAAAAAACTTGACAAAATATTTTGTCGCCCTCTACAGCAGAATTCAAAATAAATTTGTTATACATTTCAAATTTGACATGCAAGGTTGCAGCAAAATTGCGAAACCGAACAGCAACTGTTGGCTGGAGCTCCTTTTCCTTCGTCAGCACTATCGGTAGGGTTGGCAACTGTCATTTGTTGATTCACCCGAATTTTCCCTATGTGTTTATGTACTTCCACTGTCAATTTCAGTGACGGTAATGGGACGCGCGTTTTTCATAGCATTACTTGCTAGAAATTTCACAAAACGAAAAGGAAATTCCAAACAACCATGGAAACATGGTGACAACACCTCACTCATGAAATAGTACAAAAAAAACTACAACTCTCTAGTTACAACCAGCAGCAGAAAACACACTAGGCAACTCCTGTCCAATGCTGTGGGACAGTTACGGTAATGACATTTCTCCACTCAAGTCTTGAAAAACTTCCCAAAAATGACCAACTTTGATGGTTTCTTTATGTTTCCTTCAAGAATTACATTGCTAGAATATCGGGTATACAAAATTATCAGCTATAAACTTGTTGCAAAAGCAGCATCTTTTCCGGACGCTAAAATGGCCAGTAATTTTGGAATCCCCCCATATACAAAATTATAGGTGGACGGCATACGACACTACCCAGCACTGCCACTTAGCGAGAAAAACCCCACCTCCGGGGAGCTATTTTTCCCCAAATACAAACCAGCGATTTTCCTCCCCAACTTGATACTGACAAGTATTGTTCATTTACAATGGGCTGTCACAGAAACTCGAATAAAGAGAAACGAAATCAGCCACAATAGGTATTTATAGTGATGAAAAGATAACCCTCGTAAATAGGTAGTTGTTGTAACATTTTTGGATTGAAGCAAACAATAAAGACTTCTTGAATACTTGATAATAGTGCACTTATTTAGTAGGACTACTGATTAATCAATATTCTTCAGGCAATGTTAAAGAAGTAAGGGAAAGCACCAGTAGTGGACATGTTAAGAAAATCTTGTGTGACTGTTTGTGTTACCTCATAAATGTTTAGCTCTGAAAATTTTTTTTGGGTGTCTACACGTTCTTCAGACATTTTCAATTGAGTTCAATCAAAGGAAACATCAATTATATAAATTTTTGAAGAAATAGAGTCAAATTCTGTGGAATAACAGAAAACATGTTGTAGATATCAACAAGACGACGTAAAATCTCATTTAAAATCATGTATACTTAGGTACCTTCCCTAAATTTTCCAACCTCAAGATCGAGGAGTCATACAATCATGATTTTTACAAGACTTTTCCAGGAGTTTTTAACCGAATAATGGTGGAATTCAAATTGGAATCTCGTACACGAGTTACCTGCACCTCTAACAAACACCTACCTCTAATCAAAAACGCATTTTCATGGTAACCATTCTCGATGGTTGTATGAATCGTTGTTAAAGTTTTCTATGTACCAATATCATTAAATCAAATTCAGTTGAAGAGAAGATCTTGCAATGGTTTCACATGTTTGTTGAATGAAATTTTACTATATATTTGAAGCGATATCAAACGATTTATAGATGCCATAATCAGAACTTCAAGATTCTTGAAGCTTCTGATCTATTTTCAACCGTCTTGGAAGCAGATTTTATTAGTAATATTAATAAAAAATATATGCGTTTTTCAACTCTCACCCTAAGCCCTCAAAATATAAGAGTTTAATCATCAAGATGAATCTGTTGGACGAATAGAAATGACTGCATTGTAGTTATTGTATTTCAACATAGTTGTGTTTTGGTTTCTCGATCATAACTTACATTTAAACTGGAAATCTTCATTAACAGGACCGTGCTTCCGGGAAGCAATGCCAAGGTCCCCCTATTTGCAATATATTGAAGCAGAGAGGCATAATAACAACTTCTTATTTGTGATTCAGGTACAGGAACATTGAGGCACTGAAGTATTAAATATCAGTTCAAGCGACATTCCATTTTACAGCACAATAAAGTCGTTTCTTCTCCCTGTCGTTCGTTACTATTTCTTTGGAACTGGGATCATAAACTTGGTTTTTGAGTTTGATCCTTTGTTTACCTGCTCTCTCAATTTATGGAGCATTCCAACCTACACTGAAGCTTTAAGCTGTTATAAGATTTATTCGGATGGATTAGAGGTTGTGCGAAGGGTGACGCAAAATTTTCAAGGACAGGATAAGACTTCGGGTGTAGGAAGTTTGGCTGACTTGTTGAGGATGAAGGTAGGAACCAGAACCACCGATAGTCAGCCATCTATATATAAAGTGTCCTGGAAAAGTCTTGTAATACACATTTACGACGCTCACTAAATCTTGATTTGTATATTATTACACTACAGGAGTAGTTGCTAAAACGGGTTTCACAGCCCATTCATGAGATACGGAAATTTCAAAAAGACGGATTCTTTCAATGATAGAAATATTATTGAATGACCAGTGAAAAACAAGAGATTTTGTCAAAAATATTTTTTTTTTCTCTAAATTATCACATTACGAGTAAATTAGGTTGAATCATGTTAAAATATGGGATATTTGAGGTCAAATATGATTTTGACTATATTAATAATATAATTATGGAAGAAATAACTGACCTTATAATTATTATAGGTTCAGTTCAAAGTTTTAAAAAAAGTACTATTTAAAGTAATATTCCGTTGAACAAGTGTTTGAGGAATAGCACACTTTTTTGTGCGTTTCTATCGATTTTTAGCTTATTTCAACGAAATTTAAGTACATTATTCCATTAGTATTGTGCATGGTACCTACGCTTCACTTGATAACAAATAAATAAGTGATGAAAAACTCGATTTCACTTGAAACTCTTCAAACCAAGCTGCCATTGCAATTATATCAGCTGAAGAAATGACGATTTATCACTATTACCCACACCATTCATCCTCGTCCATGAGGAAAATTGAACGTGTTGAACTTTGTTTTAATAGTGAACCTAAATCCTAAAATTAACAAAATAATGACGTGAATCGGTCAAGAATTCTCGTTTGAACAGCGATTGAAATAATTGTCTGTCACTCCCCTCCATTTCTTCTCCTGTTAGCAAACCCAAAATTTCCCCGGTTTGTCGCACTACTGGATTGAAATATTGATCGAGCGAACTAAAAACCACGAAAATTCGGGGATTTCTGTCGGGAAATTTACCCCTCCAATTCCCCTCTGTCATCGAAAAATTCCAAATTTTCAATGTTGGTTGCACCGCTTTTGTGAAATTGGGATTGAAAAAAAAAAAAATCGTTCAAAAAAACCAAGAACATCGGCGCCATACACAAACTAACACCTATCGTTCATTCACGAATTCAGTTTTATAATGGTCTGAAATGGAGTTAAATGCAGTTCTAGATCAATTCTGATAAGCTTCCCTTTACTGACGAAGCCTCGCTTCAGAGGGACGTCCTAAAAAGTTATCTATTTCTACGAAATAATAGAGTTGCAATAACTGAGTTATCCTCAAACTTGTACGACATCTGGGCTTGACATTGACATCGACTCGTTATATTGTTATGGAGGTTCTGATATCAAGGATCGGAGGTATCAAGGAGGACTTGGAGTCCGCAGTGATTAATGTCGGGTTTCGTTACAGGGATCTTGCGTACAGGTCTTTCGTCACTAAGGTCACCTACTCCATCGACCCGCCGGAATATATTAGCCGAAAATCCTTTACAATATTAGATTCGAGTTTCAACTGCTTTAGCCTTGCCTTTTTTTAATTCCGTTTGTATATTACCGTACAACAATACCAAAAACCCGTGATAATGCGGTTTATTATTTTCTATAATTAACGTTTGTAACAACATTTGCTTACCCCTTCCTCTCTCCCAAAATTTGTTGGTTTCCGTTTCAAGATGTGTAGAATCCAAATATCGATTTTTTTAAAAAAAAAAAAACTGCCCATCTGGAGCTTTTCTCCTAAGCTACTGGACCAAAGTTAATGAAACTCTTAATAAAACGCTGTAAATTATAATTCAGAGGTTTGATTTCTGTATTCGATCGTCTGTTGCACATTAGCTATCTAATTTCGGCTCCTCTCGCCTCAAAATCTGACAATTGCGTAATATCTGATAAAGATGAAAATACTTGGGCTACCGCCAGCCAAGCGGCCTAACTCATTCCTCTCGATGTTGGAGCGCTACAGCCTTCTTATAAGATTTTCCAAATGGTGAGTGAAAGGATTACATTCACTCGAGTTTTCTCATTCCATCCATACAACCAATTTCTATCTGAATCAAAGAAAAACTACTGACTCTTACTTCAAAAGTTTCGCTTGATTTTCTAAAGAGATTAGTTATCCTACGAAAAATAGGGTTGATTGATCCTCAACTTGTACGACATCTGGGCTTGACATTGACATCGACTCGTTATATTGTTATGGAGGTTCTGATATCAAGGATCGGAGGTATCAAGGAGGACTTGGAGTCCGCAGTGATTAATGTCGGGTTTCGTTACAGGGATCTTGCGTACAGGTCTTTCGTCACTAAGGTCACCTACTCCATCGACCCGCCGGAATATATTAGCCGAAAATCCTTTACAATATTAGATTCGAGTTTCAACTGCTTTAGCCTTGCCTTGTTTTGATTCTGTTTGTGTCTTACCGTACAACTGTACAACAGAAAACCCGTGATAATGCGATTTATTATTTTATATATATTACTTAGCGTTTGTAACAACATTTGTTTACCCCTTCCCCTCTCCCGAAATTTGTTGGTTTCCGTTTCAAGATGTGTAGAATCAAAATATCGATTTTTCAAAAAACTGCCCATCTGGAGCTTTTCTCCTAAGCTGCTGAACCAAAGTTAATGAAACTCTTACTAAAACGCTGTAAATTATCATTCAGAGGTTTGATTTCTGTATTCGATAGTCTGTTGACATTAGCTATCTAATGTCGGCTCCTATCGCCTCAAAATCTGACAATTGCGTAATATCTGATAATGATGAAAATACTTGGGCTACAGCCAGCCGAGCGGTCTAACATTCCTCTCGATGTTGGTGCGCTACAGCCTTCTTATAAGATTTTCCAAATGGTGAGTGAGAGGATTACATTCACTCAAGTTTTCTCATTTCACTCAGCCGACCAATTTCTATCTGAATCAAAGAAAAACTACACTCTTACTTCAAAAGTTTTAGAGATTTTGATTTTCTAAACAGATTAATCCTTAAATAGGGTTGATTGATCAAGATGCTGAAAGTACTAGCACATCCCGAATAAGGTTGGATTTTTGAGATTTTTTTTTGTAAACTTCTGTCCAGTAGGAGGGCGGCCGTCGGACGGATGAATTCTTTATGTATTTGGGTTTTTAAATACAACAGATAGTTTGACTGTAAATCAACAATTTTTGAAGGGAGGGTTGAACTTTTTTTCTTGTTCGACTACAATGGTTCATTATTGAAATATTAAACCAAAATCACAAATGACAGATGGTACTGAATTGCCGTCGTCAATCTTGACAAACCCTTAAGGGTGAAATCAGGGATTTGAAATATCCAAAAATCAGAATATCGTAAACTTCCCAAGTAATGTACGTATTTATATGTTCGTTGTTGATAAACATTCCTTCTATCAATCGAATGAGCCCATTCATTCCCTCACCCTATGGAATTCAACTTTGACAGAAAGAGTTAGCATCAATATGAGAGTGTCTAAACATAGAACTACAAAATCAGCTGATACAAGTCCAACGGAATTTCAGTCTCGAGAATTCCTTTTGAAATTGAGTTTATTATGACTGTCGATATACACTTGTAGACAAACAACCAGTACCTAGGTAGGTATTCTATTTTATCTCTTTTTGTTGTCTTCTATTGGGTGTGAGAACTAGGTTTGCACAAAATACACGAAGTACATGCAGATGCATAGGAATAAAATAAACGTAAACAACAAATCAACTTAAGACAATAAAACATGATAAAATAAAAAAGTTGTATTTGTTTACTTGGACACCTATTCTCATGAGGAACTAGGTAATATTGTATATGGTGGGGAACAATTACACTGAGTCAAACGATTCCGTGGGATTTCAATTCTTTTTTAACACGTCTCCTCTGAATTTCATCCAACGTGAACTGTATTCTTCAAATAGCAATGACGACAGGGACCTCACACTTGATTGCCTTGTAAAGTACGATTTAAAAAGATAATTTGTAAAAAATTACACACCGTTGTCAAATGTTTAAAAGAATTTTTCTTTTATTACTGAAATTATTCAACACAAGTAGGTAGGAATTTAATAGTAATCGTTGATATAATACGATCAAGAGTCTCTAAAACAGCCTAGGGGTAAAAACTTCATGCAAATGGCACTTCCACAAAGACAAGGAGTATCACTGAGATCACCATCACATTGTGCGTATTGGTAGCAACACTCTTCCCCCTCCTCGATGTCCCTCAACGCGAAAATTCCAACTTTAGGCCCCACGTTGTCGTACCTTAAGGGCACAAGGACGCAGTTAGGGTCGCACGAGTGATTCAAGTACCGCCCGACGTTGCCGAATTTACTGGCATCGATAAAAGTTTTTATTGTCGAGCCGTCGCCGGCGGTTTCGTTGAGAGTTATAACGTAGCGCCAGTCGGCGGTAGACGACCGTCCGTGCATTCCGGTTGTCGATAAAATTTCGCCAGCATACTCGCAGACGTAAGTGCCTTTTTGTAGAGGGCCCAGTGCGATGACTCCGTAACCTTTGCCTTCGGCCAGTGTCACTTTCAGGTGAGGAGAAGGCCCTTTTTGCGACTCTCGGTTACTACATCGAAAGTCGCACCGACAATTGTGACTGCACTCAAAAACCGAAGATCCTCCGAGGTTTAATTTGTTATCGATTAGTTTCCCATCGACGTAGCTGAGTCCGGACGTTTTTACACAAGCGCAGGATGTACTGTTACACTGGGCGTCACCTTCACACTCACAACTAACTGCGTAAACCTCATCGTCATGATATATCGAAGATGAAATATATACACAATTGACGCCTTCTGGGTGATCATATTCATCTTTCGTCAAATTCGTGCACTGGGGATCCATAATTTACAATGTTACTCTCATAATAATCTCATTTTTTATTGTAGTTTACTTACAATCACAAAGAACGTCACTCGATTTGTTAGTAAAGTACACACATAACCCAATCTATACAGTGAATTAACCGATTAAAACTCAGTGAACGCGATGATAAACAGAAGGCGAACGTGGTGGCCGGTAGCAGTTGCATACTCACCGAAAGCAGTAGAGGAACCTCCCATGTGATATGGAGTGATAGCCGAACGGAGTGTTGTCTAGTCTAGGGCCAGCACGGACGAAGCTAACCGATATTCTTCTGCAGAGCGTGGGCCAGGAGCAGATCGAGTCAAAGGGAACTGACTAGCGTTCAAAACCGAGAATGGCGTATGAGAATGGAATCGGTACGCCTAACTCATTTACTTAAACGCTGCAAATTCTTTCACTGCGGGTTTATTATTTAATGATATATTATTGAATTTCAGGAGATATGCATAGAGCACTTAAATCGGTTCTCAACCAAAATACCTATTTGGATTGATCAGTTGATCATATTTGTGTGCCTCCTCAAATTCAATAATCGCTCTATCACCTGTGAAACAAATCAAACGAAATTCAAATCATGAATCATAATAAACCCCAGTGAAAGAATTTGCAGCGTTTTTTCAAGAGCGATTACAATGGAAAAATATTGTATTTGAAAATTTTTAATTTCGTAAGACGGAGCATGCATATCAGAATGCTTCAACCCGTGTATCGGCTATAAACCCTTTTAGGAGTTCACTCCAGTATCCACCTTCACTACATCACTAGGTTACTGCGAAAAAAAAAAAAAAAAAAAAAACTTGTGTTTGTTTTGGTTGCAGTAACCTAGTGATGTAGTGAATGTGGATGCTAATGTTGGCACCATAAATCGGGCCATACATCAAGAATGGTTTGAGCTATGGACCTGGGGAGGGGCTCATTCGATTCCTCTTGGAAGTTCTTCAAAAAAAGTCCAAATTTATGCCGCCTTGACTTTTTTTGAGGTTTTTAGGGATTATTCAAAACTTTGACAACCCTTCAAGGGCACTTTAAATTAAGTGAAAGTGCTAAAGAATTGGGGCGTTGTCGGACCAATATCGATTTTTCCTGAAAATTTCAGATTTTTTGCTTCAGCCGTTTGGGAGAAATCGTGCCTACGGCGTACGGCGGACGGACGGAAAAATTTTTATTGCAGATTTGAATTCTACACCCTTTGAAACGTAAAATATGACATTTTCAGGGGGGTTAAAATTTTTTTTTTCTAGAGCGATTACAATGGTTTTTTTTATTGAATAATAAACCAATAGGTTCCTATTTTATATGATTGGGCCAAAACTATGGAAAAAGTGGGCACCTTCTAACATTTGCAATTTAATGAGTAACTACCTACCATTGTTCAACTATTAAAAAATAATCTTTCAAGTATTCGTCTACTGCTTATATTTGTACCAACGAAACATCCTTCATATTTTTCAAACTTACCTACGGTTCGTTTTGCGAGTTCGCGTTGCCATTTGGCAGAATCTCAGGTAGGTAGGTATCTACCTGAAAATCTTTCGGAAAGAAATGTAGTTTTCTAAAAGTGTGTTAAACAACAATATCATTAAAACAACATTCAACTCTAAATTTAAAATACTGTAGGAAGGTAGATACATACGTATCCACCCACAGATTTAATTCAATTCCGTTGAAAATTATTACAAAAATTTTTAAAAGCGAGTTTTCTTCCATTTTTCTATCTGAAGAGGTACACAGCATAGAAAGCAACCAATACTAATTATTAGCCAAACATGCTATCAATTTACATTTTGCACTACATATTCCGTATTTTATAGCTTTTCACGTGATTTAAAGTATCTTTTGAGTCTTAATTTTATATTTCAAGAGTGACTACTGAACAAAAAAATTAATTTAGAAAATAGAAAACGATTTACTTCAATAATTGAAAAAAGGTGCATATGAAGAATTGCTTTATAGAAGTTCAAGAATCCAATTATTCATACCTACTACGCAGACCATAATTATTTTGTTCGGGGAAGAAGGGATATTCGGAATTTCATTTCACTCGGAATTTCTGATGATTTCAGGATCGGAGTAGGTAATTCACAGGTTGAATAGTAATAGATTTTAATGTCGTAATACAATTAATATTTCATGATTATCCAATCTGCAGACACATTTGCTCCGCCCATTATAAATAAATTGTAGTTAGGTGATTTGGATGTATCGCTGTTCATTGAGATTATTCTTATGAATCAAATAAACTACCCGAACTTGCTCAAACCTTTTCCCTCTATGCAATGATCTTAACAAGCGTGAACATTTTATTCTTTGAAGAACAAAAGCGACCTCAAGATTGCCGATAATGTAGTAGTGCTATTGAACTCGATGAAAGAAGATTTGTAGCAGGGAGTATCTACTACAAAAAGAAAGATTCGATAAGGCCTTCACTGTCTAGAAATCACTTTAAACTACGGTAACAGGAAAAAAATGTTGGCAGCTTCGTGCGAAGAATGGAAACGGATCGATGCATCATCTAATAATCGAGGTGGCTATGACCCCCAGCGCTGGCTACCTACATAGGTATACTCCTTGTGTTGGTACCAAATCAATTCGATATTGTATTCGGTATCAAGTACCAAAAAAACAAATTTGAAATTAAATATTCGATAATAAATATTTCATATTAAATATTCGTTAAATATCAATACGCTGCAGTTAATCATGATGGTGAGTTGAAACGTCCATTAAGAACTATAAGAGAACTTCTTGGCAGGTTCTCCCGTCATGAATTTTTTCCAAGGACAACGTGCAATAAGTGTGTTCACCTCCGGTTAACCGAAAACTGTCAATGAATGCTTGGCAGGAGTGAAAAGTACAAGCCGGATCAGCCCATAGACTAATACCGTTTGATTAAAAAAGGAATATTCAATACAAAAAAAAAAAAAAATAAAAAAAAAAAATAAAAAGTAGAGGTCCAGCAAGAACTATGCCAACCAAAATGATGTACTACTGAGCCAACTCATTCTTTATTGGCTTATTGATTCCGAGTAGTGGAAGTCTTATTTTCACTGTCGGGGAATTTTCCCCGCAAAATTGAAATTTCCATTGGCGTCTTACGTTTTAAGCCATGCTGAACAACTTTCTTTCCGGGCCTTAATGTTAGGTCTGTTAGTGTACAAATACATGTAATAAGCTTAATTTCTACAATTATCATTCGATTTCGATGACATTTTCAGAGAATGTGTGGGTTACCCTGTAGTTGGTCCCCTATGAATTTCATTTTTCAAAACTCAGTCTTCATTCTGCGCGTGAGCCAGCGTAAAATACGTTTCCCCTCGCTGTATCACTTTCTCGTCGTCAGTTCTTCCTCAAATTTGGAGGGGATAAGGCTTATTTAGAACCTCTCATATCAGTTTCAACTTGATTGTGTCATTAGTGCATCCGCTAAATATCTCTGCTGCCTAATCGTGTAAGAAATGCATTTTTCATTACGCAATTTTTTGAGGAAAATGACAAAAATTTTGAAAAACCCCTGTTTTTACGGCTTAGACGATGTTTCCAAAAATTGACTTGCCACAACTACGACAAAAAAAATTATTGTAATAAATAGGTAATTAAAAATAATAATAATTTGTCACCAGCTTTTATGTACTTATATTTTTGTCGGAATCGAATGGAGAAATTCTTTTGGGGACCCTCCAACAAATAAGCGATCAACTCAACAGCTTAAATTGTCAATGAATAAGATTCAATTCGCTCAAAACTCGGGTGGTCTTTAATTTAGCCTTTCCAACTACTGGAATGGGCGTGAAAATCATTTACCTATCCGTTGAACGAGCATCCCCGAAGGAGTCATAGTTAGGTTCCGCAAGGAAAATACATCGTCCGATGAAAAATTCATTTTGTTCTGTAGGAATGGGATTTTACCGAACATATCCACGTTTTTTCGTTACCATCAAAAAGTTTCATTGCGATATTTTTAAATCACGCCGTTAGAAAGCTCAGATTCTTGGCACGTTTTGCTTGGGAAGTGGGGGTTACAAAATCGATTTGTTTTGAGAAAGAAATGTCGTGAAGGAATGAGGAAAAAAGTGGCTCTTACCTAAATTCTCAAAATTCAGTATTTGAACTAATTTTCCAACTACTATGTCAACTGTAAATTTGTTTATTTTACTTTATAGAGACAGGAAATTTGACGCTTTTTCCCAACTGCATCCTCATAATTCAATTTAAAGAGTAGTATGAGGGAGTTATGACATTTCCTACGTCAAAAAGTAGGGAAAACAAGCGAGAAAAATGAAATTTTGTTGAAAATGAGCAGTTGTTGATAATGAGCTGACCCTCTGAGCTTAATGAACTTGTCGTAATAGTTTAAATTGTTGACTTATGTGCGAAAGCTACGTTTAATGAGAGAACGATGAATTCGAAGATCAAGTTGACTATAATCACCCCTTCGAGAGCCTTGTCAAGATCAAAGAAAACTTGAGAATTTTGTGATTTTGACGATTTCACGTTCACACATCAGAGCGGTGGAATTTACAGAAAACTCCTTTCGAGCTAAAACAGCACAGTCTCAGAAAGTTGCATCAGATCTGATGTCATTCCATTCCCTTGTAAACTCCTCCACTCCGAATAAAAGCAGTTATCCCAATAGTGATTAGATCAATGAATGATCCGATTGTGGGAGAACTTGGAAAACATTTTCATTTACACATGATGTTTGGTTTTCAAGACGATTTGGCATATTGCTTCAATGGTTGCAAATGTTAATAAACCTCCTACTTAAGGCTTATTTTATTTTATTATCATTATTCTTATTGTCATAATAATTCCGCTACTCAACTCAGAAGGAAAAGAGACCTTTAAAAATAAACCCGATATAATTAACACCATTATAAATGAGAAAGCATAAATAAAAATGTCACTGATTAATTAAATAAATGATCCTATTATATTCCAGGTTCTACTCCAATGATTTGCACGACGCGCTATTTTCACAAAGGAAGAATCTTACGATACATCGATAAACACGGAAATGAATTAAAAAGCCTCAATTAACGACATAGCTCGGCAGATTGCGAAGGCAATTCACTGAGTTGTTTATCCTCCGAGCCATCGGGTAACTTGACTGACGGAATCAATTGGAAGAAAAACCTCGAGAGAGTCGATCGGCAAACCCAAAATGTTCGGAACTGATCTTTTCAGTCCTGAAATGTAACACTCGAGAGGAAAGTTGGTTGTTGGAGGAACTCGTTCCACTCTCTCATCACACCCACACAAAATTATATAATATATAATTTTCTATATATACATATCATCAATATACCTAAACTTCTGCTTAATTGTAAGAGAGTGACAGAAGCCCCTAAATTGTGCAGATACGTAATAAATCAGTCAAAAATTCTCCCTCTTTTTTTTATGAATAATCACAATTCTACAGGGTGTCCCAGGAGTTATGCACAGTCCGACTACTACGTGTTCTACAACTCATTTCCGACCAGAAATGTCTCATAGCAATTTGTTTCCTGAGGCCTCGTTCCCGAGCTATTCGCGATTTAAGATTTTTTTCGTGTTTTCGATCTTATGTCATCAAAACCGTCATAACTCCCTCAATTTTAAGGAGATAGCTCAGATTTGATGACACCGTTGGAAAGACCGTTAAATTTGATGTCAGAAAACCTATTTGATGTCAGAAAACACATTGAAGAAGTGCGATTGCTGCGCGAAATGGCAGTTTTGACAAAATCTTGAAATCGCCTGTTTTTCATTTTGCCTAGAAACCCCATTAATGCTTGACTCAGAACTGTGCAGGCCTGGTAAAACGTGCGCCAAAATGTCAGCTTTCCAACGGTGTAGTCGTTTTGGTTTAAAAAAAAATATTTTTAGTTAAGGTAATAGTGTTTAATTGCAGAAAAACGTGTGTTTTCTGTTAAAATTAAGGATTTTCCAAAAGTCTCGACGAAAAGAGGTTGGAAGCGGGATATACATAATTTTTCTCGCTGAATCAAATGGTGACAACGCCAGACCTCTCAAGTGACGATTTAAGTTAGTTTCGTCGGATGCATAAACCCGTTCGTTTGTGAACAGCGTCTACGGCATTTCTAAGCTGTCCGGCCAAAGTCAAGATCATCGAAGAGCCGAGAGACAGCTATTGTTTGTGTTCATTTACGATTGATTGCGATGAGTTGCATTCATCTTTTTGCTGACACTATGGACCCTCATCCAACCAGGCTTCCGTATCATTACCAACTCTACCCTTTCGCCTTTTTCCTCGCTGTATTTCCTTCAGCGAGGTTTTCCCTATTGCATATTCCCATTCATCATGGTGCGCTATAGCTATTGAACTGGTAGTAATAATCAAAACCTTAGTGACAAAAAAACAATTAGGTAGTAGATAAAAAACAGAAAGTTTATAGATAAAGAAGGATCAGTGACATAAACAATATTATCTACCAATATCTTTTCCTCATACTATCCGACGTGTTCGATAGGGTATGAGTTAAGTTTTCTAGTACTCTGAAGATTCATTGTGAGTTGTTACAATATGTAGAGCTAAATTTGATTTGAAAAAGGTACAATACAGCTGGACCCCGATTGATTGAAAACAAGCTGTTATGCACGTTTGTTAAATGGATAAAGGACAAAAAGATAGACAGACAAAAAGACACGATTAGCAAGATTTGCTGTGAAACCCTAAACTTAAAACGGGAGTATAAATGTCCTGTCTTCCTGTTGGTCAAATCTGATTTCAGTATTTCACTACAAAAGAAGTCTCGGAAGCGAAAATGCTTGGAATACAAAAAATAATACAAAACAACAAAATTACAAAATAAATGGAATTATAAATTATTGTAGCGGCACGGTTAGTGTTTGATTCAATCTGACAATGATGAGCATTTTGGTTTATTATTCAATAATAAACCATTGTAATCGCTCTGAAAAAAAATTCTAACCCCCTGAAAATTACATGGTTTACTTTTCAAAGGGTGTAGAATCCGAATCTGCAATAAAAAATTTTCCGTCCGTCCGCCGTACGCCGTACGCACAATATCTCCGAAACGGCTAGAGCAAAAAATCTGAAATTTTCAGGAAAAATCCATCTTGGACCGACGACGCAATTCTTGAAGCTCTCTCACTCAATTTAAAGTGCCCTTTAAGGGTTGTCAAACTTTTGTAAAATCCCTAAAAACCTCAAAAACAGTCAAGGCGGCCTAAATTTGGACTTTTTTTTTTTTTCAAGAACTCGAATGAGACCCTCCCCACGTCCGTAGGTCAAACCATTCCCGATGTATGGCCCGATTTATGGTGCCAACATTTGCGTTTTTTGGTTTATTATTGTTTGTTTGTAACCTAGTGATGCCGATAGCGTCGAGTTGTAGTTTGGATACTGGAGTGATAGCCGATGTGAATACTTGTAGTGTAGTTAGTAGCCGATACAGGGGTTGAAGCATTCTGATATGTATGAAACGCTGATAATATATAGGTAAATATTATTCAATATTATTACTGGGGATATTATTCAATATTATTACTGGGGTAAATAAGTATTCTTTCACTGGGGTTTATTATTCAATTGGCTTGCGTTCATGATTTGAATCTTACTAAGCTTAGTGTGCGTGTTTCACAGGTGATAGAGCGATTATGAATTTCAGGAGATATGCATAGACCACGTAAATCGGTTCTCAACCAAACCACCTATTTGGATTGATCAGTTGATGATATGTGTGTGCCTCCAGATGTAGACAGATGTAGAGTCTACCCTTGGCTACATTGTTTAAATTTGGGTTTGGGGAGCCAATTGAACGCAATGCGAGCCTGAAGAATTGATAAATTATGGATGTTTTTATTGTGGGGGGGGGGGGGGAATAATTGAGGTTCAATAAAAAACACTACCCCCCCACAATAAAAACATAAATAATTTATCAATTGGCTTTGCGTTCATAATTTAAAATTTCCCAAACCCAAATTTAAACGATGTAGCCAAAGGTAGACTGATTATTGAATTTCAGGAGGCACACAAATATCATCAACTGATCAATCCAAATAGGTACTTTGGTTGAGAACAGATTTACGTGCTCCGTGCATATCTCCTGAAATTCAATAACATCCTGTGAAACGCGCACACTCCAAAGCTTAGTAGAAATTCAAATTATGAACGCAAGCCAATTGAATAATAAACCTCAGTGAAAGAATTTACAGCGTTTTTCAATTGCCGGTAACGGCACGTCAAATATTGCTGAGGATCTGTGGTAGTTCCACGAGGGGAAGGTCCGTAAAAAGTAAATTCTTCGTCGGCCATGATTACTTATACCCTCCGCTAGTCAACATCGCTATATTTTTGTTTGATCAACCAGCAACAGGTGTGCGGCGAGAATTCGATTAATCTCTCAGGATGTCTCAATCGTTGCTCTGTTTGAACACAAGACCCGAACGTACGGGAATAAGTCCTTGCAAGTCTACTCCCCAATCAAGGGCGGTCGATTTTCTGATCGGCCTCAGTAGACAGATCAATCTGACAACTTCCTATCTCGCCTGTCCGGAGCATTTGACCGTAAATGTCTCTCTCGAGTCAGGTAATCGCTTCTTAATTGCGGCACCCTTTTACCTTCTCGTAAACACTTCAGGGAGCCTAAGCGATTGTATTTGACGAAATAACTGCCGACGTACTAAGTGGAAAAATGATGCTCTGAATAATTACTCAACGTTCAGTTATTTGACAAATAGCCAATCTATTTTCGTGAATTTTTCTACTCGCACTTCCCATAACGGTCAAGTACCAAACAAAACAGTATATTCATACGAGTAAATTTACTTTCATCATTTTATTATTTCAAATAGTATTGAAGGCCTACAGACAACATCGATGAAATAATGCTAATCCAAATGTTAGTTTTCATTGAAAAAACATGTGATAAGAATTAGTAAATAATTGAGTTATGCGACAATATACGGTCATCAAACGAGTCGAATAGAAGATATTCCCAGAAACCTCAAAATGCAATGGCAGTGAAAAACTGAAGAGGCTCCAGATGGGCATGAAAGTCGGCTCCATTTCTGATTTGAGATGTACTGAACAAGAAGGAAACGTTATTATCCATAATATATTCAAAATCGAGGTATTTAATGTTCATAAAATAAGAAGATATGCTCATGTCAAGAAATTTTTACCACAAATAAGAGGAATGTATTTGGCTCTCACCCGAAATATATAAGCATAATCAACTTCCACCAGAAAACTGCGTAATAGAATTGACGCAAAATTCAACAAAATTTTTGAAAGGTTACAGATAAAAAATATAGGTAAAAAACTATATTCTGTGAAAATTAGTTTTCGAAATGAAATTATATTTTGTTGAAAGAATGTTCACGCCTTTGCAAAGAAAATAAGTTCGCCTTTCTCAAATACTAACTTTCTTATTTTCAATAAGAACCCAAATTTTTTGCTACGGATTCGGATTCTACCCAAAATTTCATGAAAATTTGATCCCTCAACCAATTTTTTTTTTCATTTCGCGCAACCTGTTCAGCGAGCACGCAAAGTCGCGCTATCCCAGAATTGTCAAATAATGGATGATGGTGAACTCTAAAGTGTGGTACATGAATTTTCATTGTTTCTTAACGGTGATCCTCGTTACTTTTTTTTTAATTGTAGGCCCCTGCTTTCAGGTTTTCATGGGGATTAACTTTCATGGTCTGGTTGGAAAATGTAAAAATATGAGATTGAAACCTCCTTCAGTGATCAAGTGAAAAATCATCTTAATCTGAGAGTTGATTATTCCGCAGTTAAGTTAGTGCGCATGGTTGCGTAGTTGCGCGGAGTGCGCAAATATGATGTTTCAGATCCTTGCAAAAAAATATGGAGATTGAAACAAAAATTTTCTATGTTTACTATCATTTGAACTTTTTAGGAGGAGAGGGGGGGGGACAACTCGTGGGACACCCTGTATACAGACGTTAGGGCCACAGAAATAAAACTATCTTGTTTTAAAGAGCAACAGGAAGCTACTAAACTGCAGGTTTAGTTGAAAAATGGATAGAGCAACTTTTTTTCATTTCCATACAAACTCAACTTTGTCAAAAATTACTCTCATGTTTCTGCGTTGGCCCATTGGAATAGACTGCGTTTTATGGGCAATAAAGTAAATTTCTCTGAGTTGAAGGAATAAACTTCCAGGTATGAGTAGTAGCCATTTCATGTGAAGTATGAGTTCCTTCCCTCCCACCACTTCTGATTCCGAACTGATATGAATCCACTAATATGCTCCCACAAATATCTCAGTACTATAATCAGCATTTACTGTTCACAATATTAAGTCGGTCACCATAATGGGTGCTCTGACTCGGTAAACAGGAAAATAAAAGGTGGAACGCGTGAAGTTACACCATCTGAACAAGCAAACGAGACAGGCCAAACGCGGCCAAGGAGCGCCGTTGCTCATGTGAAGACTTCGACCAACGTGCAGCCACCCGGCCAGACCGGGACAGGAGATCAAGTTCAGCGGGGTAGCGAGTCAAGGGCGAGTGCCAGCTCTAGAGAGATTGCCGCTGTCAAACGTTCGCAAAACCAGCTTGGCATAGCTCTGCCCGCGTCCTCTACAGCTGGTCTTATCCGATTGCGATACCCGCCTCTCTTGATTATCGATTCGCGAGAATCGGGCAAAACTAAATGGCCTACACGTAAATGCCATGTCATTGAGAACTGAATTAAAACAACCTCATTAACATTAAGCAACTACTCCTTTCCCAGTACTCGACTGTTGACAGTTCTTATATTTGCGAACCATTCCATGAATGGGGAAAATTAAAGTCATTCATAGACGGAGTAGTGCGAAATATGACAAGAAAAACTCAAATGGTTTATAAAAAACCCCACAAATTATTACACACAGGTTTATGATATATTCACGTGGGTCATAAAAACACTCATCGCACGTTCACTGTTGTCATTAATGGGAATTTAATCAAGCCTAACCGGTAGAAATTTACCTTCAGCATATCCGTGCATATTACAAGCACATTATCGGGTGCTTCAGAGGAAAGCTTAGTTGACGAATGGAGTACGGTGGATCGTGAATGGGCGGATTCTTTTCTTCGATCTCATTCTATCTTGAAATGTAAACCAAAAGACACTTTGAAGTAGTTCGAATCAACTTCCTTTCTGTGTCGATTAAAAGATTGTTAACTAAACATTAAATTTTTGATATTTTTCAAGTTGTCCTTCATTAAAAGAAAAACAACAATGAAGCATCAAAATCAGGCAAATCAATGTTCATCAAAATTTGTACCTTTGATTATTACATTTGACCGGAACTTTTTTATTTCCTTAATCGTTACGAAGAGTTTTGCGAAGGCTAAGCGATCGGTGCGAATAGTTTGCTTCCTCACAGCTGAAGGTTGTTCTACCAATGTTGTCACTTCCTGTTTATTGATGAGTGAGGAAAAACTACTGAGAAATATTACTCAAAAAGGATCATTGACAAACATAATCGTGGGCTACTTGGGAATTTTTGCACTTCCGATCTCTCCATCCCAAAAATTGTTATCAAAGTCTGGTAATAACGAAAAAACGCTGCAAATTCTTTCACTGGGGTTTATTATTCAATGATTCATGATTTGAATTTCTACTATGCTTTGGATTGTGCGTGTTTCACTGGTGATAGAGCGATTATTGAATTTCAGAAGATATGCATAGAGCACGTAAATCGGTTCTCAACCAAAATTACCTATTTGGATTGATGAGTTGATCACATTTGTGTGCCTCCTGAAATTCAATAATCGCTCTGTCACCTGTGAAATACGCACAATCCAAAGCTTAGTAGAAACTCAAATCATGAATCATTGAATAATAAACCCCAGTGAAAGAATTTGCAGCGTTTTTCTTTCAAGAGCGATTACAATGGAAAAATATTATATTTGAAAATTTTAAATTTCGTAAAACGGAGCATGCATTTCAGAATGCTTCAACCCGTGTATCGGCTATAAAATCTTTTAGCAGTTCACTCCAATATGCACATTCACTACATCACTGGGTTACTGCGATAAAAACGAATAAAATAAAAAAAAAAAAAAAAACGTTGTTGTTTTTGTTTTGATGGCAGTAACCTAGTGATGTAGTGAATGTGAATGCAAATGTTGGCACCATAAATCACCATACATCGGGAATGGTTTGAACTACGGACCTGGGGAGGGGCTCATTCGATTCCTCATGGAAAGTTCTTCAAAAAAAGTCCAAATTTAGGCCGCCTTGACTTTTTTTGAGGTTTTTAGGGATTTTACAAAATTTTGACAACCCTTAAAGGGCACTTTAAATTAAGTGAGAGTGCTTGCTAAAGATTTGGGGCGTTGTCGGACCAACATGGATTTTTACTGAAAATTTCAGATTTTTTGCTCCAGCCGATTGAGAGAAAATCCGTACGGCAGACGGACAGAAAATTTTTATTGCAGATTCTGATTCTAAACCCTATGAAACGTAAACCATGAAATTTTCAGGGGGGGGTTAATTTTTTTTTTCTTTTTTTTTTCAAGAGCGATTACAAGGGTTTACTATTTGAATAATAAACCAAAAGGAATGCCCCTTGTCATTCAGGCTTTACCAATGATATTTCTCTGTGAATTCTAATAACGTTTAACTAGATGTATTTTTAAAAATCTGTGCCCACAAGGAAACCTGGAAAGTTGTGGGGTCCGCGATAAGTTAGCTCAAACTTTTACACTTTTATTACTCTAACGGTGTTCGTTGGGTTTCAATAGATTCTTTAGAAAACCTATCTACTCAAAATTCAAAATTACCAGTGACCTTTCCAGCTATCATGCATATGTACCTCCGTCACCAAACTTCAGTATTTGAAGTGAGGTCAGTCAATGAACAACTGAAGTGGGTTATGACTTGTTTTGGGAAACACTGAGTGACACCGAAAACACATGACAATAATCAATTCTATTCTAAGACTCAAGTTTCAGAACAGTTCACTTCAGCCAGATTTTAACATTCAGTAGTTCGTTACTGTATCTTGCACGGACTTTCTATTCATGTACGGGTGGAACATAAACTTCTCCCTCCGTTCTCAAGACAATCCTGAACGATGAAGTGGGTCTACTACCGTCTCCCACTCGACACACCCAACACGTTTTTTCCTTAAAACGTAATTTCTTTCTCAATTTGGCCTCGAATTACTGGAAGTTTATGATGCTATACCATAATGTAAACTATAAAATGTAATAGCTATAAAAAATTCCCGCACATGACCGATGCCCATATGACTATAGCATTTATTTTTGCTTCCCTCCCATTATCCGTTTATGTTTCCGTAGGTTAATACAACCCAATGGTAGGCTAGAATATACAAAAATTGTCTAGCAGATCTACTCTTTCTAACAAGTGTTAGAGCCTCGTCTTCAGAAGGTTCAACTTTTCCAAAACTCTCAACCTCGATACTTAGAATCGGAGGTATCTCATATTCACCTGTTAGGAACATTGACAACTCGTCCTCACTCCTAAGCGGGTTTTATAGTAGTTCCATATAATGTGAAATCTTTAGTGAGATCATTAACGAATGATTCATCTCAATGAATATTCTAGATAAGAATGAAGTAACTAGTCTTCGAATGTGGGCCTGTACGTTGTAACCCGATCCTTCATCATCAGCCACAAGTTAAATGTCAGGAAAAGAACAAGTTTTGGGAATGGCACCTTTCTTCCAAGATAACGTAAATGTAGAAATGATTGCAACGTTTTAAAAATGCATAACAAACGTACGATATATACTTGTTACAAAAATTGGCCTTCAAACAAAAAAGTCAAAACATCAAAAGTTGAGATAACTTGTATTACTAGTTTGCATTGTTATGACATAAAAAAACCGTTCTTCCCCGACTTAAATCCAAATTTGAGAGAGATATGACATCTGAGTGGACTTAACATTTGCTTATGTGCAGACCGATTCATTGATTTCGAGCAACGGAACTCGTAGGGGACCTTCTACATCCTAATCCGCACTTTCCCTGGAAATTCAACCAAAATAGGATTGAAACTGTAGGCGTAAAGCTTGCTAAAAGGAACAGCAGGCTCATGAACTGACTCACTGATTCACAGACACGAAACGAAAGGAGATCAGAATATTCTAAAACGCAAAATCAGAATGGAAATTTTGATTTGGGAGAAGAAAGTGTTTCATCCCCCGAGAGTGAAATCAAAGCTTCGCTATTCGGAAGCGAAATTATCCATATATTCATTGTAAGGATAGGAAAAACTATGTGCCACTCCCCACATTTTTCATGTTGGCAAACCAAAGAACTGAATATTTGTGAAATCTCCTTTTTCCCACTTACATACCCTTCGCCAAAAGTCCGCGTAATAAACAAGATAAGATGGTAATAAGAGAGTTGGCTGTTAGTGAAAAAAAAGACTTTCATTCAAATTCATCACGTCAGCACCCCCAGTAGGGGTTCTCACGGCTAATTCAAGAGGGCTCATTAGCAAATAAAGGAGACCCTCTCCCGCCCCTGCTAAACCTCAAACTTCTTTCTTATTGGTTTATTCTTGCTGTTCTTTTGCACGCTGAGCATTACGAATTAACATTAATGAATGGAAGTTTATTATCTACCAACAGGGTCAGTGAAATTTTTGTGGGCTTTCCGTCTTTCATTCGCATTTCAGCTGGGTATCGCATAATGTTGATTTTGGATGCGGTTAAGCTTGCCGTATTACTAGTTCTTTTGAATGTTCCTGAGCCAAATTTATTCAATTTTGACTCAAATGTTGCCTTGGATTCTGAAATGGATATGGTTAGTTGGCCCTTCCCGATTTTAAAATCGGTCGCCTTGGGAGATGAATCAGACGTTTTCAAGCATCTGGGTACTCCTCTGAACGTGGCGGAGCATTACTACCGCATTCAGCTTATCGGAAGGGGCTACTATACCATTCCATCACCTCACAATTCTCAGCTTTTTGATGGGGTCAAAAGAACGTCAGGTATTTTGACCTTTGCTATATCGAGAAAAAAAATTGCTCCAACTTCTTAAAATCATCACCTATGAAAATATTAGGTTTACCTGAAACATTAAATCCTCGATTAGACTCATATTAGCCTCGATTTCACCTCAATGTCTTTTCTCTCGAACCTGGCCGTATTAATTCATATGAGCGTTAGTAAAGGTGTGAATTCAGCCAGTTCGGATTTAAAATTTCTTCCTGTGATCCAGAATCCGGTTGTTCCAGGTGGTAGGAACAACGACCTGTAGCGGTGCTGGTAGTATCTTATCAAAACTGGTTCGCAAGTCCCTTCACTCAAACTAAAAAAGTGGATTGAACTTTCGTGAAAGAGCTGCTCAAGCCTGGAGAACGGCTTTGTAAAATCACGAAGTAATGACACAAACTCATGACTTGAAACTTAAAATTTGAATATCGTTGAGTGGATACTCTTCTACTGGTTTCTTCGAATAGTCTTATCTGTTGTAAAGGAGATGGGAATGAAGAGAAGGCTTTCCTCAAAATAAGCCGGTTTGAAGAGAACATGAATATCGTTTTATAGGAACAGGTACGTAAGTTTACCCTGAAATAAAATTTACTGTATTTTTGCAGACGGAAACGTTTAAGATTTGGAATCAGTTACTTCAAACCAGAGCATTACGCCAATTTCCTTACCTAAGGGAATATATACTTACTATAGGCTGAAAGGGCAGTCTTCAATATCAGGACATAGAGTACATTAGGTTTGGCTACCTCTTCTCTAACCACCGCATTAATGGACGTCCTGAACCTCCAGGATCAATTCCGCAGCACGTTGCGGAAAAGTGTACATAAAGTCCCTAGTGTATATGAGATTGAGGAAACTTTTCTTCTCTTACACATAGCTGCAAGAAGATTAACGTAACGATTGATCACTGGTGCTGATTGAATCGTTCCGGAGTAAAAATGTTCAGTCAAACACTAGTCCGACTCCCACACCATTCAGTTTATAGCAGCGAAACAGAACACTTGCCTCAGCTTACCGAGAATCTGCAATCTGGAATTCACTCGCGAACGTTATTGCGAGGGTTGGTCGCTGTCAGATACTAAATTTTGGAGCGTGAGTACGTCAGAAACGTGCTCATCAAGCTGTTGAAGCCCCCTTTTCCGGCCTGGCACATCATACATTTATGAATTGGGGATAAGTTAATGCTCTGGTCTATCTCCATTAGGTATAAGTATTCCCTTCCCTTTCCTCTTGCGATAATTCACGGTGAGATCCGTAGCGGTGAGAGGCTGAAGTAAAAAGGGCAAATTTCCCTACTGCAAGGTTAACTTGAAACTTGGAATTTCTTCAACTTTTCTGTCACAGAAAAATTATGGTGTTGTCCATGATCGCCACCAAGAGGTCACTTCCAAGTTGGGGAATGTCGAACAGGCAGCCTACATTACTACTTTCCTTGGTTCGTGACGAAGGTTTCGAATCCGTATTCCGGTTAGACCTGACTCCTTTGTGAGCTCACTGCGTAGGTGTTGTGTTCCGCACGGTGTACAAATATGCATTTGGTTGACTTTCAACCTCGAAAATCCCTTGGTTCAAATTTAAAGCGAACAAAAGCATTTCAGAAAACATTAACCATTAGGTTCTTTCAAGTACAAATTTAAAGCAAACAAAAGCATTTCAGAAAATATTAACCATTAGGTTCTTTCAAGTACCATTGGCAGTGTTTCTCATTTGCAAGTTCTTACTAGTATTAGGCGCAGAAGGGCATGTAATAGAAGATAGTTGTTGTCTATTTTCCATTAAAATGTATTCCTTGAATTCGAATTTAGAAACGGAGACTGAAGAATTTCATGGGGAGTCAGAATTGTGTTCCTTTTCCGACTACATGGGTTCAGTCTTGGGTTTAGATAATGCAATCTACGTTTAATACGAATAGATAAGATTTACGTATTTATACACGTATTTATAAGCGTTAGATAACCAAGGGCTATCTAACACAGAAATAATAAACCTCTTTGTAATAATTTAGAGGTTATTTCTCCTCAGTCCACCTATACCTTGATACCGGAAGGTTTGTTCCCATTCGCGAGAGATAGACATTTTTTCTCTCCAAAATCAAAATTTCCCCTCACATTTTGAGTTATAGATAATTTTGAGCAAGTTAGGTTTCATGCATATTCGTGTGTCCACGTGTGTCTGTCCATGTGCCTCTAGAGTCTTGTAACAAGTATAATTTCCTATATTTTTCATCCGATTTCGATGAAAACATGATGATTTTTTCAGGGAATGTGCTAATTGAAATGTTCATGGTCCTCAATGAATGTCGTGGCTCACAAACGTCACACTGCACTTGCGCAATCGTAAAATCAAACAAGCATAATTTTCCCAGAAATGAGTGGTTTGACAGCGCTAAAATTTTTAAGGTGGTCAGGGAAGAACTGACGAATAATATTTTTTAAATTTCTGCATGATCGTATTGTCATTGTATCCACTAGAGAACTAGGAGGTGGACCCGCAAAACAGGTCGGCTAACTTTTGAAGGTGTGGATGTATGCCGAATGCTCCGCTTTTCTGTCCAGTGATTCGTTGTAACAAACTAATATTCCCCTTCTTTCAAGATTATCTAAAACCTATCAAAAGACCTGTACGTTTTTATTACCTAGTCGAAGAACTTGGTATACGTTTTTCATTTCTTCCGACCATTTGGTCTTAGCATTCGAGCCCTCCCAGAATGTTTTTATCCAATGACTCATTCCTATTCCTTATATATTAATGTTGATTTTCAATAAAAGAATATTTTCTGGTAGTATTAAGAGTACTAGTTTGTGAGGTCTCTACAAACTCATCAAATGGAAAACGTGAGGTCGAGGCTTTTTGATGAGTTTCCCCTTATGATAGGGCACTGACCAAAATGAATGGGGACGTTGTCGAAAATCCAATGGGACAGAAATCAGATATAAACTTTGAAGATGAAAAGTAGTGGACAATAATTTTTGATGAGTTTTTGTTCTGTGAAGAATCTGATCACAATCTCCAAAGGAGAAACTCATCGAACGGAATATTATCAAACCAAACCTTCGGGAGATTTGCAACATACGTCAGACCCTACTTTGAAGATGTCCATTATTGGATTGTTTCTATCATAATGGGCTACCTATTAGGATTTACGTTAAAGGATTATACGATTAAGTAAAGGATTATATTCAAATTTGAATTTTATGATTTTGGTTTATTATTCAACAATAAACCATTGTAATCGCTCTTGAAAAAAAAAAAAAATTCTAACCCCCCCTGAAAATGTCATGGTTTACGTTTCTATTTTCCAAATCTGCAACGCCGTACGCACGATTTCTCTCAAACGGCTGGAGCAAAAGATCTGAAATTTCCAGGAAAAATCCATGTTGGTCCGGCGACGCCCCAATTCTTGAGCCAGCTCTCTCACTTAATTTAAAGTGCCCTTTAAGGGTTGTCAAAGTTTTGTAAAATCCCTAAAACCTCAAAACAAGTCAAGGCGGCCTAAATGTGTAGATATTTTTAAGAACATACCTCGAGGAATCGAATGAGCCCCTCCCCAGGTCCGTAAGTCAAACCATTCCCGATCTATGGCCCGATTTATGGTGCCAACATTTGCGTTTTTTGGTTCATTATTGTTTGTTTGTAACCTAGTGATGTCCGGCCGATAGCGTCGAATTGTAGTGAATGTGAATACTGGAGTGATAGCCGATGTGGATACTTGTAGTTTATAGCCGATACACGGGTTGAAGCATTCTGATATGCATGAAACGCTGATAATATATAGGTAAATATTATGCAATAGTATTACTGGGGTAAATAAGTATTCTCTCACTGGGGTTTAATATTCAATTGGCTTGCGTTCATGATTTGAATCTTACTAAGCTTCGGAGTGTGCGTGTTTTACTGGTGATAGAGCGATTATTGAATTTCAGGAGATATGAATGGAGCGCGTAAATCTGTTCTCAACCAAAATACCTATGTGGATTGATCAGTTGATCATGTTTGTGTGCCTCCTGAAATTCAATAATCACTCTATCCTGTGAAATATGCACACTCCAAAGCTTAGTAGAAATTCAAATCATGAACGCAAGCCAATTGAATAATAAACCCCAGTGAAAGAATTTGCAGCGTTTTTTTTTTTTCTTAAGGATTATCATGTTATTAAGCATTATTTTCTGTCGTGCATACCTGGACAGGATGTTGCCATTGAAACCACCCATGGTAAATTTTTAGTTCCCTATTTACCTACTACTCAATGGTCTTGTCACATCTCGGGCTTCCTATTCAGTACATCAACACGAAAGTTGACTACCAATTCGATTCCTGTATCACTAAAACAACCTGTATCACTAAAAAAGACCTTAGGTTTGAAAATCGGGAAAGCTACGGAGGAGGCATTGGCTTGGTCAGGGGTTGGGATATGCAATGACCCGCACGACCCCCCGGTCATGAAGGAGGGGTTGCTTTGTGCGCCGTGAATTTTCAACCCCAATCTGATTTGGCCTCAGCATTGGGTGTTGCAATGTTGAAATCGAGTTTATACAAAGAGTTAGAGGTTAAACAAGATTGTTAAGATATAAATTGAAAAATAATTATTTAAAAATGAAAAATGAAAATGAATTTAATGATTCTATAGTATCGGTGACTACTTCCTTGATGCACTTTTTATCACCCATATGTGGTTACTGTTTATAACTTCCTACACGAGAAGAGAAGCTCCACCTTCGACTTGGAGCAAGAAAAATAAACCACAATACTGGAATGACTTTGATGGAAAAAGGAGCTCTTGAAAGATGGAAAAGGGAATCTGATGAACGGGTTTGCGTTCAGTCGGGTGTTGTAGGTTTAAAAGTGTTCGGAAGTTGTTAAAGAAGAAAAAAATAAAAATGTTGGTATTGGAAGCATTAAAGTATTACAGGATGAGAAGAGGAGGCAGTGTAAGTAAAGAGACGACTTTACAATACTGAAGGGCTCGAGGAGGAGGGAAGGGAGTGATAAAACTGGCGAAAAGGTGCCGAAGTGCACGGTGACGGGGGAGGTGGGAACTGACGAAACGACTATAAGAGACTGGTTTTTTAAAACCAATCGATAACCAATTATTTGACGAGTGAAAGCCCCATAGTGTGATGAGGGAGGGAGGAGGTCTGCCGAGGAGGAACACCAACTCGTCAGGGTGTTCTCGACCCCTTTCCTCTCTTCTTTCGCGACTCTTTTTCACAGCCCTTACCACTCCTACCCTCCTCCTCACGATCTCACCGCTGCTCCTATCACCATTTCCCAACTCTCCGTTCGCAAACTCGCTACTTCCAGTGCCTTCAATAGGAAGCCCCTGTCACTCATTACACTTCATTTAGCTCACTCAGCTCTCAAATCCCCCTCCACTCGAACCGCTTTTTTTTCCGCGATTAAAGTGAAAAACTTCCTTCCCACCTCACTTCCTGAACGCTACCGCTAACCCCGATACCAGGTGCTGATGGCCTTGCCGAAATCTCAAGATGAGTGGCAAAATCCTTAATTAAGTAGGTACAGATTAGCAAATTTATTCCGGAATGAATGGCGTTTGAATATATTTACAGCATTTTGTTCTTCCCTAAGAAATAAGACGAGTAGACTTTTGAAATATGTTTCTGAATACACATAGTTTTTATGGACCAAATTATGGATCTATTGGACCTAAACAAGAAATAAATTTCAATCGAATCAAAGATTGTGTGTGCAGTACAATGGAATTCGATTCGCGAGGTAGGAGCCAACACCTCCCGCGGTAAGCCGTTTATGAGCTGCTATATTGACTTTAGGGGGTGGTCCAGCAGTCCCTTTATTCTTCACTAAAGGTTTGCCTTGCATTTCTGGGTAATGGTGTGTAGAACCCAGATTGTGAGATTCCCTCACCAACAAGCAAGCTAACACCCAATGCAACACCAGTAATTGTTGCTACAAACTTCTCCTCTTCAGTGAGTATGCATTCGACTCAACTCTGATCAGATCATCCTTACACATGAAGATGGTGAGTAACATCGTAAACTGTCAATCTTGTTGTTTTGACAGGGGAGCTGAGAACCTATGACAACAGTATCTTATAGTAGGAAGACGGGGGATCTACTACTATTGGGTGATCCGGTTCGATAGGTTCGACTTTAAATCTCCTCAGGAGATTCTCCTGTAATTTTTCCTCACGACGGTTGGCAGCCATGAATTGCTGATTGTCCTCATCTTTTATCATTACGATTAGCCACCTGATAATTTTTTTTTTCAAAAGTTTTTTTGTTTGTCGTCATGGACCGATTGATTAAAAAGCAAAGTGTCCAAGTGATAGAAACTTTTACAAAACGGTGTTTTCGGACGTTATGAAAATATCAGTGAAACTGCAGTTAGTAAATTGATCCGGAAATTCGAAAAGACGAGCTCTGTGGACACCATCAAACCAAGTGGGAGAGAGCGGTCTCGTGCTGCAGAGAACATCGATGTTGTGCGAGACGGTGCAAAGGTAAGCTCTAGCAAACCAGTCCGTCGTCAAGCTCAACAACTGCGAATGTCCCCAACTTCTGTGCACGTTATCCTTTCCAAAGCTCTTCAAATGCAGGCATACAAAATTCAACTTCGGCAAGAATTAAAACCTGCTGATCATGGGAAGAAGCTTCGATTCGTTCAATGGATACCGGAACACTAAGCTGAGGACGAAAACTTTACGAAGAGAATAATTTTCTCCGATGAAGCACACTTTCACCTCAGCGGCTTTGTCAATAAGCAGAACTGCCGATTTCGGGGTACGGAAAATTCGCTTGTGTTTACCGAACAACATGTATCCACAACGCACAACTGTTTGGTGTGGTTTCTGGGCAGGTGGAGTAATCGGGCCATTTTTCTTCGAAGATGACAACGGAGCCGCTGTCACTGTGAATGGCGAGAGATACAGAACCACGCTTTCCCAATGGTTATGGCCTATATTGGAAGATATGGAAATTGAAAAGTTTTGGTTGAATTGAAGTTTTGAATTGTCACACCTCATGAGAATCCTTGGCTTTATTTGGAGGAGAAGTCCCTACAACGCCCAATCTCAATGTGTGGGGCCCAAGAATGGCCTGCCAGGTCATGTGATTTGATGCCTTGTAGCTTTTTTTATGGGGACATGTGAAGTCAATGGGTTACGAGAACAAACCAACCAAAATCCCGATGTTGAAGGGCGAAATCCAACGTGTGATCAGGATGTCTTTGCTCGCGACATAGATAATTACAATGATCGGATTACTCAATGTCCATGTTGCCCTGGGTAGGCACCCGCCAGATGTAATCTTTGATATGTGAGTAGTGAACCCTTATGTACATATTGGTGAAACAAATTTTTAAATTTGAACCTACTTTCAGAACATCCTATAGTAGTAGTTCCCTTAAGATTCATCTACTTAGTTTAATGCAACGTAAATGGCTAACAAGTGAGCCTTTTTGTTGGGTGTGTAAGGACAGTGTGGAGGCAGAGGATGGCTGGCTGGATCGTTTTCCTATCATTGGACCTTATCATAACTCCTGGCGTGATTTGATTCAGCACCGAATGTTTGTCGTACTGCCTAGTTCAGTAATGTTTGGTCACCTTGCTTCTGTAGGTGGTTTCACGATATCTTGGTTGACCATTGACGCTCTCTCTAAAATGAAAATTAATGTCATAATTACATAACAAGTATATTTGTTGATTATAGCTGTTTTCAGTGTTATTTTGAATGTCTTTGATAGTTTTTGGAAGTTTTGGCATCACATTAAATGATTTCACAAATCAATTGACGACCTGTTTCATAGCATCAAATGTTACCCTTGTGTTGATGAGACTTTTCTTCCTTAAGAGTTTACATAAATATTTTTCTCCCATTTCCAACTGCCTATTGGATTAGCAGTTGCGTATTTATTCAAAATTAACGGTTGATTCATAAAACTGAACTTTTATGTTTTGGATAGGCTCTCTGCGACGAGAGAAAACACAATTGAATTGGTTCGATCGTTCATTCGGCAATCTTCCCATCCCTTCCAATACGGGGGCAACCTTGAAATGTGGGCCCACAGTGCGATGCGACGATAATACATTTCCTGATCCACAGGCCCCCGAACTTCAAGGTGGAGCACTTTCTGTGCAACAACAACCAAATATTTCGTCTGGACTTCCCTGGAACAGCCCAGGCTTTGTAAGAATTCCAATTAGATAGAGTGTCAAAACAGCACACCTTTTCTATGTACAATGTACATTGTACATGTTTGTTACTGATGATAACCTAACCGTCGAAATCGATTTAACTGTGTAACTCTTTACTTTCGAGGAAATATAGACAACATTCTATCTAACTCCGTTTTCATTTTTTATTTTTAGTGTAAAGGGGTTATTCTTCTATTGGTTAAAGTGGTTGGTGAATTGCTCCTGACATCCACTCATATTTCGTCTGGGATCCTAACGAACTGTTGGATTTGTAAGTTGTGGCCTTGCTCTCAAAGCCGGAACAAAACTTCTGATAGTTACCTTTTCGGGTTGTTGTAGTGCTACCTCTCAATTCTAGCACTAAACACTCACTAACAATATCAATACACCCACTTGTAGGAGCGTTGTCCTGGGCAAATGCTTTGGTTTGCTAGGACTCACAATCTCCACTGCTTCCTCCACATGACTTTACCACCTACTTTAAATTTCATTGTCTCAACTGTATTTTTATCAGATTGTGCCTAATCAAAAACGGTGCAAATTCTTTCACTGGGGTTTATTATTCACTTGGCTTTCGTTCATGATTTGAATTTATACTAAGCTTTGGAGTGTGCGTGTTTCACAGGTGATAGAGCGATTATTGAATTATAGGAGCACGTACACTCCAAATCTTAGTGGTAATTCAAACCATGAACGCAAGCCAATTGAATAATAAATCCCAGTGAAAGAATTTGCAGCGTTTTTCATGGTTATCAGAATGCTTCAACCCGTGTATTGGCTACAAAGCCTTTTAGGAGTTCACTCCAGTATCCACATTACTACATCACTACATCACTACGTCACTAGGTTACTGATATCAACACAAAAACAATAATAAACCAAAATAACGCGAATGTTGGCACCATACATCGGGCCATAGATCGGGAATGGTTTGACCTACGGACCAGGGTAGGGGCTCATTCGATTCCTCGTAGAGTGTTCTTCAAAAAGAGTACAAATTTAGGGCGCCCTGACTTTTTTTTGAGGTTTTAGAGATTGTACAAAAATTTGACAACCCTTAAAGGGCCCTTTAAATTAAGTGAGAGAGCTGGCTCAAGAATTGGGGCGTCGTCGGACCAACATGGATTTTCCTGAAAATTTCAGCTTTTTTTGCTGAAGCCGTTTGGGAGAAATCGTGCTTACGGCGGACGGACGGAAACATTTTTATAGCAGATTCGGATTCTACACCCTTTCGGTTAGAATTTTTTTTTCAAGAGCGATTACAATGGTTTATTATTGAATAATAAACCAAAAGCGACCCTGTACTCAGATACTATGATCCCAAACTCCAGATTACACACTCAGAGACAGCAGTAGCCATTGTGTTGGAGTACTTCTTTTCGAGGAAGGATACCAATAGCCTACAGTTCTAAATCATCAATTTCCACTAAGAAAATTCAGAGCCAAATCGAGAATGAAGCATATGCCATTTCATCAGCCTGCGGAAGGAATTCGTTGGGGGTGTGAGAAATTGTTCATTGAATCGGATCATAAACCGTTGGGATCTATCTTTCGGAAACCACTTCGTTCCGCTCCATCACATCATCCATCTTTGCCATCGTCTATGTAAAAACTGTTGAATATGTCGATAACGTCCGGACGAAATGAAAACATAAATGTATCAACTTGAATAATTCAAGTTCTTTTTTTTTTTCAATAAAAAGAAATTATTTCTTCTCGTTTTTTATGAACACTTGTTATGATTACATACCAATCCCACAGCTGGATTCATTTTCGGCATAATACCGCCTACACCGGGATCCGTAACTTCTCGTGGCTTAGGAGGTTTTATGCGTAGAGGTTTGTAATCACTCCGAAGGCCCCTGTTGTTGTCCCGGGTTTTTGCACCAAATCAATAAGTATTTCAGCAACGAGAGTTTTAATGTGAATAAGCGGTTTCTTAAAGTAACCAATAATAAAGATTGTTTTTAGTAACATCGCATCAATGATAATAATTAGGGAATAATGGATGATTCGGCTCCAAAACCGATTATTTTTTCATCGACGTCATTCTGGCTCTATTAATCGGTAATCGATTAAATTGATTAGATTCATTGGGTTTCAAGATGTTTCCTCTGAAAATTTGTCTTTAAAAAAGAAAAAAAAAAGAGTTTTTCACGTGAAGATGGAGATGTTTTTCCCCAATTAAGCTATGTCCCATTAAGTGGTTGAGCTCTGAAGAATAGGTACCTTAGGGCATGAATAATATTATTATTGTTACCTACTATTAGCACTTACTTCATAATTTGTCATTTACACTCAACTAAGGCTAATTAAAAGAACAATTTTTTGAACAATTCCAATATCAGTATGTTTTCTAATTTGCTTAATTTGTTCAAAGATTAATATCATAAATAAATATTAATTTCCCAAGTAATGTCATTCATTTCCGAATATGCTTCCTTTTGGAGGATGGTTTTTAGAACAACCAACTATTCCAATGGCCCCAAAAAAACTTCGCTCCTTTGCTAAAGAAACCAAGCATTCCGAAAGAAAGAGTTCGTTGTAAATCACTGTTTGGACACAGATGCAAAAAAATTTAAAAAAATGCTCTAAATCCATTGGAAATTGTTAAAACAATTGCTGAAATAAATAAATTTGTGTTTTAAAGCAGAAAATTGCTCAAAAGGCTCAATTTATTCATCTGCAAATTTTAACTAATTATTCAATCGGCTAACCGTTCATGATTTGAACCCTACTATTTGTTTCTGCAAAGCTACTGAATTTTCAGAGATATGCATGGATCACGTAAATCAATGTTTATTTGGATTGATCAGTCGATCATATTTGTGTGAATTTCAATAATCGCCCTATCCTGTGAAACAAGCAGACTACAAAGCTTTGTAGAAATTCAAATCATGAACGCAAGCCGATTGAATAATAAACCCCAGCGAAAGAATTTGCAGCGTTTTTGAATTGAACCCCACCCCCCCCCCCCCCCCCCCCCCCCACAAAAAAAACATCTATAATTTATCAAGTCGTTTGGAAATTGCGTTAAAACATCCAAATTTAAAATTTCCATGAAGGTAGAGATAGATTGCAGCGGTGGCACACAAAATTGTCTTTCAATCCGTCTTTTGGATGAGAACCGATTTTTTTTGGTAATCTCGAAATTCAATAATCGCTCTATTTGTAAAACACGAATACACTGAAATTAGTAAATTCAAATCATGAACGGAAGCCAATTGAATAGATAAACCCAGTGAAATTCTTATTCGATTCTCAAGTGGACACTTCAGATAATTCCAATGGCCCCAAAAATACATCAATTTCCATGCTTTTTGATATCAACAAAAACAACTAAAGCAAACCAAATTGCAGACCAACTAATTGAACTTTTTCTTTCAAAGAACAGAGGTTCGAATTGCTCTGCAAATTGTGCTTCAAAAAAGAAGAAATGGAGCAGAAACACGGCGGTATGGTGAAGTTATCCAGGATCAAAAACCATGATGAAAAAAGTTGCCAACGCTGTGCAAAAAAAAAAGGCTGTTCCTATAAATCATGTGTTTTGCCAAAAGTGTAACGTGCACTTGTGCTTGAACAATTGCGTACCTAACTGTTTCAAAATTTTGAATAGTTTTGTAATTTGACCAATTTTTTAGGGGCACCGAATTTTTGTAAATTTGTGATTTTTCATACAAAGACTTGGAAATGTTGTGTTCATTGAAAAAAAAAGTGTTTATAGTAAATTACCAATTATTTTTAATAAGTAATTCACCACTTTAAAACCTTTGAAGAATACTCCCTCATGTCTCATTTGACAAGTTGTAAATTTTGGATTTTGAGTTAAGACCCGGTGGGTCGTATACAACCCAACTTGATTACTTATCACCCAGTGGTGATAAAAATCTGAAAAAATTCATAGATCATCTATAGACTAGTAGAAATCAGATGAGGTGAAAAAAAAATTTTTTTCTGCGACAGAAAAGACTCGGGTCTGAAGGGGTTAATTAATTATTTTTTAATCGACGTCATTCTGGCTCTATTAATTGGTAATCGATTAAATTGATTAGATTCATTGGGTTTCAAGATGTTTCCTCTGTAAATTTGTCTTTAAAAAAGAAAGAAAAAAAGAGGTTTCCATGTAAAGATGGAGATGTTCTTCCCCAATTAATATGCCATCAAGTGGTTGAGCTCAGAATAATATCCTTCCTTCTGGAGAATGGTTTTTAGAACAACCAACTATTCCAATGGCCCCAGAAAAACTTCGCTCCTTTGCTATAGAAACCAAGCATTCCGAAAGAAAGACTTCGTTGTAAATCACTGTTTGATCACAGATGCAAAACAATTTAAAAAAATGCTCTAAATCCATTGGAAATTGTTAAAACAATTGCTGAAATAAATAAATTTGTGTTTTAAAGCAGAAAATTGCTCAAAAGGCTCAATTTACTCAAAACGCTGCAAATTTTTACTGTTTATTATTCATTTGTGTCATGATGAATTACTAAGCTTTGGAGTGTGCGTGTTTCACGGGATAGGGAGATTACTGAATTTCAGGAGATATGCATGGATCACGTAAATCTGTTTTCCGCCAAAATACCTATTTGGATTGATCAGTTGATCATATTTGTGTGCCTCCTGAAATTCAATAATCGCCCTATGTGAAACAGCAGACTCCAAAGCTTTGTAGAAATTCAAATCATGAACGCAAGCCAATTGAATAATAAACCCCAGCGAAAGAGTTTGCAGCGTTTTTTTATTGAACCCCAATACCCCCCCCCCCCCCCACAATAAAAACATCTATAATTTATCAAGTCCTTCAGCACTTGTATTGCGTTAAAACTTCCCCAAATCCAAATTTAAACGCATTTCAAAGGTAGAGAGCCAGATGTAGAGGGGGCACACAAATATCATCAACTGATCAATCCAAATAGGTGTTTTGGATGAGAACCGATTTACGTGGTCTATGCATATCTCCTGAAATTCAATAATCGCTCTATCACCTGTAAAACACGCACACTCCGAAGCTTAGTAAGATTCAAATCATGAACGGAAGCCAATTGAATAATAAACCCCAGTGAAAGAATACTTATTTACCCCAGTAATAATATTGAATAATAAACCCCAGTAATAATATTGAATAATATTTACCTATATATTATCAAAATGCTTCAACCCGTGTATCGTCTACTAACTACACTACAAGTATTCACATCGGCTATCACTCCAGTATCCACATTCACTACAACTCGACGCTATCGGCCGGACATCACTACGTTACAAACAAACAATAATAAACGAAAAAACGCAAATGTTGGCACCATAAATCGGGCCATACATCGGGAATGGTTTGACCTACGGACGTGGGGAAGGGCTCATTCGATTCCTAATGGTATGTTCCTCAAATAGGAAAATATTTAGGCCGATTCGACTAGTTTTGAGGTTTTCAGGGATTTTACAAAACTTTTACAGCCCTTAAAGGGCACTTTAAATTGAGTTAAGGAGCTGGCTCAAGAATTGGGGCGTCGTCGGACCAAGATGGATTTTTCCTGAAAATTTCAGATTTTTTGCTCCAGCCGTTTCGGAGATATCGTGCGTACGGCGTACGGCGGACGGACGGAAAATTTTTTATTGCAGATTCGGATTCTACACCCTTTGAAACGTAAACCATGAAATTTTCAGGGGGGTTAGAATTTTTTTTCCAGAGCGATTACAATGGGTTATTATTGAATAATAAACCAAAAGTGCTCAAACAACACAAATTGAAATATACACATGTGTCATGTATGACAATTGAGTAAAGTTCGCGCATAATAACTTTTTCCAATTTATCGATTACCTATATTTTCACGATAAATTAGTCAAAACTATTGAGAATTACCAGTGCGATTACGATGACGATCGCCAGCCTGGCAGCCGTGGGAAGCAGGTTGTTCTCGTGTGGCAACCAACTTCCCTTGGTGGAGTGGTGTTCGTCCATGACGTTTCAGTACAAGCATCGTAAGCCTAACTTCCATACACGACTTTGTATTCGCGACCGTAAGACAGTCAGACATTGCTTGCTTACTCTTCCAAGAAAACTATACTGCGAAACTCGTCGTTGCCTCATTTCAGCAGACGTCGGCGGCTTGAGAGTAGAACCATTAGAAAAGTGTCCTACATCTTCAGGAATCCGGGTCCACTTCTAATTAAACTGCAGAACTCGGCCTTGTGATCGTCAGTATCTTGTCTCTCCACCTTTAACTACCTACGTGACCATTATCGGTAGTTAGCAAGGTCTAGTAGGGATGATCACATCATCTCCACATAAATAGTTAGCCATCTCAGTCACCCGATGCGTTGTCGACTTTTAATAATTCCTTTCGCTTCAGCCACTTATCACATTTGTTATTGACTTACGTTTAGTGTTGTCAAACACCCGATATCGAGCGAACTGTCAGTCAAATTTTGATTAATAATTCTTCAAGTTTCAGGATATAGCTCTAGAAACGTAATACTCATAGTGTTCTTTTTGTATACGTGTTTTTGTTATTTTTATTTTGAAAGAGTGAGAAAATTAGAAACGGTAAAGGTGTGTGTTCACCGATATTGTACTTGTACTAATTGTAAAAACCATAATTTATGTAACGCTAATTGAGCTGATTTTTTATTTTCCGAGTCGTGTAATGGTCACAAACGGACCCTTCCACAGTTTTTTAAAATTTATTTTAATTGTATTTATTCAGTATTTTTTGTTGTTACCTGACCTGAATTTGTACGGGCGTTCGGCGTTAATGAAGGAAGACCTTAAGAAGAATTAAGTACTGGAATTGAGCTACGGTTATAGCGACTGATAGTTAAACCTGGGGGCTCATTTTGAGCAAATATTTACTCGCCTGCCAGATCTTCCTAGGCACTTCATTTACTGAATGCGAACTATTATGCTTTCATTAAAAATATTACTTTACCAAAACCTATGTATATTTGTTTAATTTGTTTAAGATCGGAGACACTTCGTTTTAAACATGTGCTGTCCTACAATTTCTCATGTAGTGAATGCCCATTTACCTACTTCAATAAGAATACTAGTGTCTGTGTCGTTGTGTGACAAATTTTGGTACAGTTGTGAATGGTTATAGTGCCATTGAGAGTTACTATTGATTCTATATTTCCTCTCAGATCTTTTCTATTGTTGATTTTACAGTTCCATCATCGAAGCATTTCGTCTATTTGAAGTGCATTCTTCGTAATTTATTTATTAAGAAAATACTGATCTAGTTCTGGGTACTGATTTTATAATATCTACTTTCAAACATGTTTACGTGTTTATTTCCTCACTTCATGTATAATTATATTCCACATATGTTCGTGTTTTGTTGTGCTATTGATATTATACTTACTACCAACATTATTTTACAGAATTGAAGCAATAGTTGACGGAGAGACAAGAATGATAATGGTGTCAAAATACCATTGAGTTACGGGTGAGTGAGTTTAAATCGCGCTGGCATTCAAGCTACCTGCTCTAATTGTTGTCCGCTGGCCAATATCTTCAACTTTGCTGTTCATTGCGGGTGGCGGCGAACTAGTTGAAAATGAAACGTCCAATGCAACCAGCGCTTCGTCATAAAGTTGTGTCTCCAGCTCTCATCATTTCATAATTGATGAATCACCATTTCACATATTTCCATAACGCTATTCTCATACATTTCATCTCATTCTCATCATCAGCAATTAATTCTGCCTCTCTCAAGATCATCTAAAGCTAACGACTCGAGCGAGGGTTTTATGTGCTGGGCCGAAGCTTTTCGAAGAATCTTGCCCTAGCTGCTAAAGACCATGAGTAACTGTCATAATAGTACAGGTGGTGTTATTATTATTATTCCCCAACTTCAAAATGAGAATAAATTCAACTTAACATTGAGTATAGATTCTTTTTTATTGTTTCCAGTTAACAGATATTTACTACCATGTTTTTTTTTTTTCGTCTACTACTTTTTTTCATAATTTTTACCTTATACTGCGAATTGAATACCACCAAGACACATTCCTTCATCTTATTCGATTCTGGGACATTGAATATGCAGCGCCCATGATATTCCACACCGACTCAAATGTTTCCTCGTGTGGTACGGCCAGATATTGTGGGTGACATCTGTTCTTCAAAAATCCTATGTTTATGTATTTAGATTTTTTATAAATTGATTTATTTATTTTTTTATCTATTTTTTGTTGTAAAATGAGGCTTTTACTTGTGGGTAGAAGCTAAAATTTGCGGTTTCTCTATAGTTTCGACTATGTCTATTCAGTCTCTGGTCTCTGAATAAGCCACATCATTGATATTTCATCCATGTGGAGCGTTCAGATTTCTACTGAACATCTCATCAGTTTTTTATTGGACTGTAGCACATCATCCATCAGGATGTTACAGTCACAGGATGTGAGGTACATCCAGTGTCCATTCATTTCACATTTCATTAATCACCATTTTGCGTTTTACCATGAATTTCGTTATCATGCAGTCCATCTCATTCAAGTCATCAGCAACCATTCATTCTGCCGCTCTCAATTTAAAGCTAGCGAATCGAGCTACTGCAGTTTTGTGCGCTCGGCCGAAGCTTTTAAAAGAATCTGGCAGTAGCTGCAGATCATAAATGTCATAATACGTCCTAGAGAATAATAACATAGTTGGTATCGTATTATTACATTGAATAAACAATAAACTGATTATAGTTTGTATGAAATTACTATCGTACTAATACATTTTTATCTAGTGTAATCTGCCTGAAATTCATATCACGTCTTGGAATCACACCAGACTGTGTACATCGAGCGGTTCATCAAGCAGTCAAAAATGGTTCATTTGACCCAACTTGAGTCAGCAATTTCTATGTCGATTGGTGGAGTCAAATGTTGGTATTTATATCTCCCGGTTTCTACTGTTTGAGTGTGTAAAATACAGTATTCGTCTGAGTTATTTGTATAACTTAATGTAGTAGTTAATATAAAAGAATTTTTTTTTTTTTGAAAATGATTTATTGCACCAAGTTACAACTTATTAGCAACAAATTTTTGACATTTAAATATGGATTGGTTATAGTAAAGCTTAGGTACATAACTAAGTCTCTAATGGTTTCGAATGTTAGAAGTGTCATTTGTTGCACTTGAGATTCACTGAATTTCTTTTTTCACTGTGCGGATTTTGTTATCGCGAACACCTTAATTCACGTACACAGATCATGAGGCTTATTTCTCTTGAGTCGTCTGGATAGGTCGTCAACGTCGAGGAGCTGCACAGCTTCTTCATTGACGTGTAGTTGTAGCCGCTTGTGATGGGCTATAGCGTGCATTCTGATTACTTCATTTACTGTTGGTATACAAAGTTCTTTGTGAAGTCGAACATTTCGGGTGTATCGGTATGCATCAACAACACACCTAAGTACATTGTTTTGAAACCGCTGTATAATATCGCGATTACTTTGAGCAGTACAGCCCCACAACTGCACTCCATAAGTCCAGACTGGTTTGAGGACTTGTTTGTACAACGTTAATTTGTTCTGGATTGACATCTTTGAGTGCCGACCCATTAACCAGTACATTTTTCTGAACTTGAGAACCAGTTCTGCTTTTTTATTCTTGACATGCGTTTTCCATCGCAACTTAGCATCCAGGGTCATACCCAGATACTTGGCCTCATTGGCGTGCGGTATAGTCTTGCCATTGAGATAGACCGGAATGTAGTCGAGCTTGCGGGTGGTAAAGTCAAATGAACTGATTTTGTTTCATTCATCCTGATCCTCCACTTTGATGTCCAGTCTTGGATTTGCTTAACAGATCTTCTTAGTTTAGGAATTGTTGCATGATTCGTTTCACCGACTGCTAGGACAGCTGTATCATCTGCAAATGTCGCTAGTGTGTTCTCCCCTCTTTCTGGTAAATCACTGGTGAACAGGATGTACAAGAGTGGGCCAAGTACACTTCCCTGCGGAACACCTGCGTGTATTCTGTGAGCTTCTGAGTAGGCATCTTCATGCTTTACTCAGAAGTATCGATCTGATAGATAGGATTGTAATAATTCTGCATATTTTGCTGGTAACATTTTCCGGAGTTTGTAATTTAGCCCATAGTGATATAAAAGAATGAGCATAGTTATAAATTGGGAATGGAAGGCTTACGGTTGGTAATGTCAGACAGGCCATTCGCCCTTATGGTATTCAAGGATGCTCTTACATCCAGGGGGCCAGATGTTCTGTTCTGTCACCCCTGCAATCGAACTTTTGTGGCATAATATGGAGAGAGAAAAATAGAACTTTCTTACCTGTGAGGCTCACTTCAGCTCAGTCGAAATTAAAGCTTTTTATTTGAAGAAAAAAAAAACAAAAAAACTCATTAATTTGCTTACTTAGTATTGGTATTTCGAATTTCTTAGTAATTTTAGCAATGTATTTATATTTTATGTGCTCTGCGATAATTATATTGTGGTGAAGAATATAAGAATTCTTGCCACTTTTTGAATTTTATCATACACATCACTCCAAACTCAGTTCGATAATTACAGGCCCTTGTTTTCATGATAAGTATCGAACTCAAAAGACGAACCCATTGGCGACACCTCCTCCTAATTAATTTCTTTTTTTCAACTTTGATAAGTCTCAGGAAGATTGCGGGTGATTGTGCCACAGCTTAATTGGGCGAGACAATGGGGTTTCAGGGGGGGTTTCCCTATTTGGAGTGGAAAAGGAATCAGGGGTTGTCGAGGAGAGTCTAATCAGGAGGTCCGGATCCTGAATTAATTAGCGACGAATACCCCGGTGTCTGGGGTCGTCCCCTTTTCCCCGCAAAGTGCCCCCAATTGCCTTTGCGTCTCAACAAGATTCGACGGAGTTTGAAACGAATCCATTGGCAAACCAGTGCGAAGTTTGAAATGCTTCCTTGGAGTCCACTTCAAAAGAGGGGGGGACAAAGAGGTTGTCAAATCTCACTGGGCCCCCTTCAAGTATTGTTCAATAACTCGAGGTCTCTTGAGTGGGAGCGACCATGACAGCGTCAATATTACCGAAGTGGCCTTCACCCGCTGATGACGTATCCTCAAAATACTAAGTACCCTAGTCCAAAACTTTAAATTCCTTCCTGCATTACTATCATTTGTAATCATTGGAAAATTCCTTATCAGAAGCAGGTGATTTGTTGCGTTCTGATTGATTACATTCTGAATGAGGTTCCAAAGGTGCTGCTCACATGGAGGCAATCGAAATAAAACTGAGTTATTTCACACCATAAAAACTGTAATCCGTGTTTAAGTAATAACAGACCAACAACTGATCGTCCCACTTTAGTTGTTCAACGCATTTTAATTTGGTTCCTTATTAGATTTAATAAACAATCTACTTGTCATTTACTTCTCAGCTGTGTTCAAAATTTAAAATGAATAGTTAATCAGAAAGATTAAGCCAAACAAAATAGTGAGAGTGATTGCTGGGTTGTAATTTCTGTTGGAAACGTTTGTGGGCTCCTAAATGCACTATCAAATGACGGAGGATGTGTGGATGGGCATTCGAGGAGGTTCGTTGGCCCCGTGTCCAATTCGCTTTTCGTAAAGAAAACCTCGTTCTTCCAGCGAGCTTATGCGAAGCGTAAGAGTTCATAATATCTTCAAAGGCGTAGGAATCTGTTTGAGACATTGATATTTCAGCATCTGCACAAGCTACCGTTGATCGGTCTGCCATAAAATTGCATCCTTCCTAAACTGTTTGTTATCGTTGGTTTCTTGATTTGTTGTTTACGCAATTAAACGGGCTAGGTACTCTTATTTCGAACGTTTATTCATCAGGCAAACCATCGGAAGGGTCACAATATCATACATCTTCTCAAACTTCCGTAAATTTGCATGAAAACTGTGAGAAATCCAAAAAGCCGAAAGATTTTGATAACAACATTTTTCTATGAAATGGGGTTTTCTATCTCTATATGTGACTATCTTTTAAACCTAATCTATGTGCAGTCTAAACAACTGAACAGATATTCGCCTCATCGCATTAACAAAATTTGTTAATGCGATGTGAAAAACTGACACATGTTGAAGGATAACGATCATGTCAGAATCAGAATTTCAGAAAACAATTTAAATCAAGTTTTATCAAAACTTTCCTTTCGAATTGATTTATATAATTAGGTATTATTATTTTAAACTTTAACATATTAATTCCGGAAGTAATGAATTATATTTTGCTGTGATTTGCACATGGTTAGAGAAAATTTGACACAGGATTATTTTTAACGCTTCAGAAAGTTGAAACACTGCACTACCAGCAGACAGACAGAGTGAGAACTGAGAAGTTGACCTTCTATTCTAGGAGATCCGGAGTAGATTTTTCCGACCGAAAAATCTGTCACTTTCCCGAATGTCTTTAAACGTTGGGAAAATAAAATTGAGGTCAACATTTCGGCCAACCGGACCTTTTTTTTGTGTTCTCGGAATATAAATCGGAGAAATCGTTATATGTCACCTCAAGACACGTGTATCGTACAAACCCTCAAACCATCGCCCCGCATGTGTGATGGAGGAAGGCATTTTCTACTCGTAAGACTTGACACTGTCCTCAAATCTTTTAGTTCCCATCCGTCTTCTTGCAGACATCCCCTTTCAACCCCGCTTCCAAGTCATCCACCACCGTCAACTTATAGATACTGAAGAAAATGGATGAAGGGATATTGAGAAGATATCACGGAGGAAAAGCACATCGTGTCACTCGAGTCACAGAAAGGTTTTAATCAATCGAAAGCACACAAATATCAAATTATAATGATTATGCTTATTATAATCATTATGCTTGTGTTGATCATCGAGTCCAGCACGAAATTTGATTGTTACAAAAATGCTAACCAGGTATGTATATGTGATATATAGGCATAATTTATATGGAGGCATTGTCTAAAGATTTAGATAGATGGATGTTTATTTGTATTGATCAAATGTTTATTACAAAAGCGTTTTCTAAAGATGTACTGCTTATTGGTTGGATGCTATAGCACTAAGTACGTAGTAGGTGTGGGCCGTTGGCGTTGTCCGGGTTGGGGTGTATGGATTTCTGACTACTTTACTAGTACATCACGCCAACTACGAGTAGGTAAAATTTATGTGCAGTGTGGAGCAACAAATTACGGTTGAGGAGCAGTCCGATTATAGCTGAGAGTAAGTAAGCAACTTCCCTAATTACGGTGTTGTTCACTCGGATGATACTGTTAGGCTTAGGGTTTTCCCATTAGGATGTTTCAGGATCATTAGACGATTTCAATCTGGTTACAACTTATTTCAAGAACGAGCTAATCAATTTTCAAAATTCTGATACATAAGTACACCCAACGCAAACAAATAACGATCAACTTGCGATGCCCTGATCAAGGTGTGTATGATTGGAAAAAGCTCATTATGCTTGTGCAGCATGATCCAAAATTATTTAAAGTTGAGTGGTTTACCAACCCGTTATTAGCTTCGTTAATAACATATAGGTACTTCACAAGTTCGTCTTTTTCAATTACGGTTAGGAGCAGGTTACCAACTAAAAGTGTGAACTAAGTCAATAATCATGTTCTAGTTAACTATACGGTCAGGCTTATTTCGATTGATAGATTAAGGAGATTCAGAGGGTTCTAATACGGTTGAAAACCATTTCGAGAATCTGCTGATCATCTGGTAAAAACTTCATTCATATCAATCCCGCTGTTTGAGCGTGTTCGTTTCGTCCACACACTCCTTCTTTCCAGTACTTGCCTCAGAGAGCACATTTAACAACAAAAAACGTGATAAGGATATACAGCTTTATACAACGTCCAACAGCCGAAGGAAAATGGTGGTAATACCACGTCGCTTGCCTGACGATATACACAACTTCCATACCACTAAGAAACCCCTTACCTCTGGTCATTTCGACCATACTTATTGATCTTAACCCATTAGGATTGCTTAATGCCCATGCTGCAACTGAAATTCAAAGGATTTAATGGCAATGAAAGCTGGCATCTTGAATTAGTCACTAGGCATTCAGTTTCTGCGCCCTTTCAAATCCCATCCGATAGATGACAAAACATCGGTTATCCGCTTGACATCCGCATCATGAGCAAAAACACGGTCACCGCGTGCACAAAAACATACTTACTTACACAAATCAATAACAATATATAGATAGTCACATTTGTACACAATATCTCTTGACAGAAAACCACATTTTATCAAACGCAAAAGTGAATCGAACTACACTTACATGTGGTACAACGTAGTACTTTCATGAACGTAAGTTTTCATGAAAATTTACAAGCTGAAGAATTTCATTAAAATCAGGTACTTGCTTGAAGTGTCTAAGTTGAATGATGTAAGTTGAAACAATTAGGATCTAATAAGATAAATCTTTCATTCAGTATGGATTTTGATTTTTCAAGAACTAAGCTTAAAAATATGTTTATTAGAAACATGAAGGGCTTGTTTAAACGGTATCCCGCTATCTACTACTCCAACTCGTTGCCTGATTGCTTTTGGTATGATTACTATTATTCCATTCATTATGACGATTAATTATTCATGTTATAATTCTGGTATGCTACTGTTTAATTTATCTGGAAATTTCGGCACAAACTATTCCCATTCCAACAGAAAATCTACATCACATAAATCTTTGGAGTTTCATGGACCGACTGATATCTGGAATAAAACTGTTTATGACAACCATGTTTATGGAAAAACGCTGCAAACTTTCATGTTTATTATTCAATTGGCTTGCGTTCATTTCATTCGACATTTATTTAGGAAAAAAAACTAGTTAGGGATTTTCAACTTTTACAGCCCTTAAAGAGAGTAACGAATACCTATCAATGATTCCCTGAAGAAACAGTAATTATGGTCATGATTCTACTAAGTTTTCTAAGTTTCAAGCAGCCTTCTTCTCTTAATTGAACCCACACGTATGTACTGAAAGCAATAGCCTAGTATCTGGTATTGTTGGAATAGTTAAGAAGCTCAAAAGAGACTATAAAAACGTAGGTCATGAGACCTGTTTTGTAGGAGTTCTCCTTTTCAGTGGGTATTATGAACTTCCTACCAATCGCTATTACTGGGATCAGAACTCTGACATGATTACAATTATTGTAAAATGGATTATGTTGTCAACACTCCTGAAAAGAAAAGGAAGAAGCGTGCAGGTATTAACTGCAAGTCCCAGACAAGGACGATGTGTCACAAGTACAAGGTGGGCTTATGTGTGGATTGTTTCATGTCATTTCATTCGAAATTTTAATTTTATTATTGAATATTCGCCCCCAAGATTTTCAAATGTTTGGTTACCTATGTTCTAAAAAGTACAGGGTTGAATAAATAATGTTTTGAGTTCATGTGAATATTGTTATTCCTTCTATTTACACCTTATTCCAGCTTATTATTGTTGAAAAAAGTATATTGTACGCACTCCCTCGGACGTGTCATATCTTACCAGCGGTGCTATATGGCACCCACCAATTTCACTATAATTGGCTATTGGCAGAATTTTTTCAATATTTTTCTCATGTTCCGGAGGTCAAAATTAGTAAACTCACGAAGCTTTGTGGGAAAATTTGTTTACAAGAAGATACGGTTTCAAATGGGTTAAGTGAAGTGACGAATACGTATCAATGATTCCCTGCAGAAACAGCAATTATGGTCATGATTCTACTAAGTCTTCTAGGTTTCAAGCAGCCTTCTTCTCTTAATTGAACCCACACGTATGTACTGAAAGCAATAGCCTAGTATCTGGTATTGTTAGAATAGTTAAGAAGCTCAAAAGAGACTATAAAAACGTAGGTCATGAGACTATAAAAAAGGTTCCATGGCAACGTAGACGAAGCCCATCCCAAGCCAACATGAAGACACATCACAGCGATCGTTTTATAAAACGATGTGGCAGATGCTCGTTGAGCTACGCGGTCAAGTTTGTTTGTTCACTATAGATTAGAAGGTCGGGCTAAGTACATATTTTACTTTGATCAACAAAGACTCTTCGGCCCCTTGAATCGCCTGTAGTCTCATAATCGAAAATACGATGCCTTAATTATCTCTCATTCTCTTCCACTTTAAATAACTTTATTTCATCAACAGGAGAGCTATAATGAAGCTATTACCAGTAAAGATGATGTCTCAATAAAAAATGGTCAAAGGAGACCATACTTCTTATAAATCTGTAGATCGGGCCAATTATTTAGCAAACACTCTACTTAATTTTCGCGCCCTTTAAGGGTTGTAACATTTTATTTCAATCCTAGAAAAACCTGAAAAAAGTCAATTGGTGAAAAATTCATTAAATTTGGACTTTTTTCGAAGAACATTCATGAGGAATCGAATTTCCCCAGGTCCAATAGACTTTCAAATTATTCCCGATGTATCGATTTATGGTGACATTTATGAGCATTCACTACATCATTGATAATTGTAATTAAAACAGACACACGATTTTTTTTTTTGGTTTTTGATGTAGTGAATGTAATACTGATCAACAACTCCTAAAAGGGTTTATAGCGATACACTGGTTGAAGCATTCTGACATGCAAATGAGCCATATAAAATTTTCAAATAGAATATTTTTCCATTTAATCGTTTTTGAAAAAACGCTGCAAATTCTTTCACTGGGGTTTATTATTGAATGATTCATGATTTGAATTTCTACTAAGCTTTGAATGTACGACGTTTCGGAGGTGATAGAACGATTATTGAATTTCAGGATTCACACAAATATGATCAACTGATCAATCCAAATAGGTATTAAGGTTGAGAACCGATTTAAGTCCTCTATGCATATCTCCTGGTCAAAATGCTGATATTTTGTGTACGCACACTCTTAGTAGAAATTCAAAATGAATCATTGAATAATAAACCCCAGTGAAAGAATTTGCAGCGTTTTTTAGATTGCCTTAAAAGAGATTTTCATGGAGAAATTCTTGGCAAATTATAAGTATTTGAGAATGATGACAATACCCTCGTTTTTTGAGAAAATTTGCTAACAGACTGATTATATCTGTCGCCCCAATGAAAAAGTGGTTTACTCAAATTTGAGTTTTCTGCAGGGGATCGTTAATAAAATTTGAACCTTCACTTAAAATCAGAATTTTGTAGTGAGAGGGTGGAACTTGGAATGAATCACACTGTTTCAAGCCAAGGCCTGGCCTGACCCGTTATGCACAAAAAGATAAAACGATTTTTCTTCGCTCAGCACATTGAACAAATTTGGAGCGGAATTCTACTCGCCCACTTTTCCACCAGTTTCGCAGATACTATATCAAATCAGTAGACAAAGGGTTAGTCAAATTATTGAATACTTCTGGCTTAAGGGCATATTGTACCCCCCCGAAAATGGCGAATTTCGTGACCCATTATCTCAGCAACCCGCTGTCCGATTTTGATGATTTTTTAAAAATAATTTAGGCCTAGTTAAGATCTTCAAATCTGCGGAAACAGATTTCGAAAATATGAATTAGGCGAACCACAATAAATTATCAAACTTTACGTTTTAGTGGCGGTTCGGCGTCACTTTGTTCACTCATGCCCGAACTATCTGACACATAATTTCAAAAAACTGTTTCCGCATATTTTTGCATCTTGAATAGACAAATCTTTATAAAAAAAAAAGAAAATGAAAATCGGTTCAGTGGTTCTCGAGATAATGGGTCAGATGCGTCAAAAAATGCAATTTTCAAGGAGAGCCGAAAAACAGAAACGTAACGAAGTTAGCGTTTTCTCGTCGTTCTAAACGAACTAAATTCTTGGAAAAAGTGGAAATTATCCGATAATCGTGTCTTCTATGCTGTTATCGGTTGATCGTGTCTTCCATAGTGTTATCAGTCTTTTTATCGGTATCAAGCTTGTTTTTTCCTTTATTATTGTTTGTCAATGTCAGTTTTGTAGTTTTGATTTGCAGTGCCAGTTTTGATTTCTCGTTCAAGGCGGGCGGCTTCTAAGCCTAATTTCAATATGTTCCTTTGAACTTTTAATATTGATAATATACCATTCTTTTCAGAATTGAATCTATTTTTTTTTAAGACAAAAAAAAAATTTTCTGGGGTACTTAACCCAGAGTATTTTTTATGCCGTAAATTTGAAAAATGCAGTTAAATATGTCCATTAGGCCTAGAGACTGTTTATACTGATTTTTGATCAGTTCTCATTCACAGATTTCCAAAAATCAGTTCGGGCATGAAAGGGTGTGTTTCCCCATTGTCATTCCCGATCACCAAGTTTACTGAAGGAACAACTATTCAAACAAAAGAAAATTTTTAGGAGGATATGTCAAAATATAGTTCAAAAGTTGTTTGGAAACTTTAGACTACCTCCAGAAGAAGGAGGGGGGCTCCATATTTCTTCAAATAGGTTTCACAATCTGGAGGGATTGAAGGTGGTGATTTATGTCAATATAATTGAAATGCATTTTTGAAACGAATAAATCATACCATCAATTATTCATGTGGAATTTATTTTTGTTGTAAACCAAAAATATGGTTTTCATTCAAATTTTATCTGGTGTATATAATTTTTCTTGCTAGTGAATCCAGTAAATTGAAGGTTGATTGACCAGACAAATCTTTTATTTTATCACTCGTTTCTGAAAAAAAAAAAAAAATGGAACTCTTTTGAACAATTTTCTGATTTGGTTATTCAGATAATGGGTTATTGTTGCATTATTGTATTGTTATGGTAATGTTGTACTCCAATTTTCAAGTGGACGAGTGCTCCCAGATTCCATAAGTACAGAAATATACAGGTATACACAGGTGTAAGAAACTAATCATGAGAAAAGGTTTTTATGCGATATGTTCATTGTTGTGACACTTTCATTAGAAGGATGCTTCCAATCGGTATTCGATCGTGTCACCATGGTGTTATCACTCATCGGAAACATGATGACTGAGTTGAATCGTAGTGAATAGTGAAGGTATACTATCAGCAAGACGATAAATATTGAAATTTGTCAATGAAATACAGTTTTGTAGTTTTGATTTGGAAAAAATGACAAAATTTGATTTCTCGTTCAAGGAAGTCACTAAGCCTAATTTCAATCCGTTCCTTGAACTTTTAATATTGATAATATACCATTCTTTTCAAAGACCAAATTCATTTTTAAAATAGACAAAAAAAAAAAGTAAAAACAAGTCTGATGTTCCCAAATACGCCGGACAAAAATGGGTTAAGACTCCATTCACTTGGAACATTTTTAAAATAAATCATAATCCTTAGGAAGGTTTATGCGTGTTTCTTGCAGTACCAAGACGAGTTGGGAATGATAGGAGTCGCTTTTCTGCGGATTCGTTTTCCCAGTGACAATACTGACAGTTAGCTGAGGTCAATGACACAGGTTCCGGGGATCCCCGCATGGACCTCCCGCGGGGTTGAGGCCAATTGAGTCTCCTCCTTGATAATCCGCCTTCATCCTCCCCCGAAATAGACAGGGTATCCTTCCCTCAAGGTATCCGTGGAGGAAAGATGTGATGATACTGTGATTTATGTAGATTAATTCAAACCTGAAAAGTTCCCAAATACGGAAAAAGTCAAATCCCGGGGAAAGTCAATAATAAAATGCATCCTTTACCTTGGACTATATTTAATATAGCTTAAGGTAACGGATGAATAACACTAATGTCCCATATTTCTTTTGTAGTACTAAATATAAATTATTAAATTTTAGATTCGGTGCACAACCAGAACAAAGTCGGAGTCCAACAAAACCCCTCTCCCTAGTACAGCCGACAAAGGATTGCTGCACAGCTATGCCAACATTGGAATCAATTGAATAAGAATCACAAAAACGCTGCAAATTCCTCCACTGGGGTTTATTATTCAATTGGCTTGCATTCTTGATTTGAATTTCTACAAAGCTCTGGAGTGTCCCTGTTTCACAGGTGATACAGCGATTATTGAATTTCAGGAGGCAAACAAATATGATGAACTGATCAATCCAAATATTTATTTTGGTTGAGAACAGATTTACGTGCTCTATGCATATCTCCTGAAATTCAATAATCGCTCTCGATCACTTGTGAACCAGGGACACTCCAAAGCTTAGTAGAAATTCAAATCATGAATGCAAGCCAATTGAATAATAAACCCCAGTGAAGAAGTCCGGTATCCACGTTGACTACATCACTAGGTTACTGATATCAAAACAAAACAATAATAAACCAAAATAACGCAAATGTTGGCAGCATAAATCGGGAATGGTTTGACCAACGGACCTGGGGAGGGGCTCATTCGATTCTTCATGGATAGTTCTTCAAAAAGAGTCCAAATTTATTCCGCCTTGACTTTTTGTTTAGGTTTTTAGGGATTTTACAAATCTTTGACAACCCTTAAAGGGCACTTTAAATTAAGTGAAAGAGCTGGCTAAAGAATTTGTCGGACCAATATGGATTTTTCCTGAAAATTTCAGATTTTCTGCTCCAGACGGTCTTACGGAATTTAAAATTTTCAAATATAATATTTTTCCATTGTAATCTCTCTTGAAAAAAAAAACGCAGCAAATTCTTTCACTGGGGTTTAGAAGGTTTTCAGGAGGCACACGAATATGATCAACTGATCAATCCAAATAGGTATTTTGGTTGAGAACAGATTTCCGTGCTCTATGCATATCTCCTGGAATTCAATAATCACTCTATCACCTGTGAAACAAGCACACTCCAAAGCTTAGTTGAAATTCAAATCATGAATCATTGAATAATAAACCCCAGTGAAAGAATTGGCAGCATTTTTTTCAATTTTTATATTTGATACTAAATAAATACTAAGATTAAAATGTGATACTTGTTCTTGCACAAAGTCAGGAAAAACTGAAATCAGATATCTGTCTCATTCAACCTTACCTACACATCGTTTACGTAATTCTATCGTTATTTGGTTGACAAATTGTCATGGATACATATCATTCTCGTAACATATAAAATTTTAAAACCTGAATTTTGAGGAAACCAACGAAAATCATGAGTGCTTGTACATCACTACACCATTAGAGTGACAAATAGATTGTATGATTAAAAAATCATAAATTTAGGGGAACAAAATTTTTTAGTCAGAATCAAAACCTCGATTGTCCTGTTCACTGAGAATCACCTTTGTAGCACATTCCGCGATTGCATATTGTAGATGTAAAATAGTAATAGCGATAGAAATACATTTTAGTATCTTATCCATAGTACTATCTGGATAGATAAAGGAACGTGTGACGATTTCGTATCCCCCCTAATGTCTCATTGAGTAGTGCTACTTAAAGACGTTATATTCTGAAGATGAAGAAATCCACCTAACGTCACATCAAATCATCGTAGAAGTGGAATTCACCACCATCCGTTCCTTCTCCCATTGAAGCCGAGAGCATCGGGGGGAAAATTCATGGAAGGGAGATCCTGGCCATAAATCATGACTTGGAAGCGGCATGCGAAGGAGAGGGATGATATATTGTTCCCAGCTCAGTGGACCAATTTTAAAATGTCTGTGATGTTATTGATCAAAATTTATCAGGGTTGAAGGATCAAAACGCCTGTTTGCTTCTTTTTTTTTCACGAGCCACAACTCTCAATATTGATGATAATATAAGCGCAGGTACTTTACTGGATAGGTAGTCGGTATTATGAATCATCCGAAACGTGCTTCAACCATCGATGGCACAACCTTCCTTGTTACTCATCGAATCGGGTAAATCGAGCAATAAATTCAGAAATGAATGGTTGCACGTTAAACTTGAAAGTGACTAGAAATAATAATGACATTGGACAGAATGCTGGTAGATGGTGTTTACATTTAATCACAAATATATCATTCCTATTAAAGACCATGACGATGTATCCTGGCTTTCATGTCATTTCATCATCATTATTTCAATATCTTGAATCTTAGGACATAGGAAAAAGGCGACCTAGAATGAATAATTAGCACGACCAAATACTTGAAGAGTTGAACGACAAAAAAATGCAGTGGGTAATTATTTAAAACAACCAACCCAAGTTGTCATCAGAAAAATATCATCTGGGAAGTTGCTTGACAGAAATACTGGTCGAAGAGGGGTGTGGCTACTAACGGGGAAATTCCCAAGTCAACCTGCCTAATAGATGGTACTAATACCTACCTAAAAATTAGTGTTTGTTCAATGGAAAAGTTGATAAATTTCGAATGAAAAATTCAGCTACAGTAGGTACCTGCTGGAAAAATGCAATAGGTACCTTAAAAAGTCAGTTAACGTTAAACATATTTAAAACAAAAAAGTAAACGCTGAAGAAAGGAAGAGGGAAAATTAAAAAAAGGTATACAAAGAAATGAACATAAAAATTTGAACGAAATGTTCCATTGTCACGAACAAATATAACTCCTGTTTCAATATCACGAAAATTTTGTATCTGTTTTTAATCAGGTTTCCAAATCTTTCTCCTGATTGTAATTTGGAGGCTTCTAGTCTTAAACAAAACAGAAATTTACGGCTTATCCATAAATCAGCCGGTTTAAGTAGTTTTCTATTGATCCTAATAGAAAATAATAAACAAATCATGAGAAGAGGGTCGACAAAGGGGTCAACCACGAAACGAAATGTGAAACGGTTTGAGTCTACAGGTTGTCATTAGAACGACGTTTATTAGACACCTTTCTAAATCAATTTTGACTGATGAAGGGAATGGAATTTTATGTGGTAGGTGGTAGCTGAATAAAAACTTCCTTCTGACCGTAGAAGTTCCATGGCTGATATCCGTGGGTTTTGACTATGTTGCAGGTTCCTCGCCATCTGGTGGCCACTGAAATGCCAGATCACAACGCGGCGGGCCCGCCTCATGATTCTGGTCATTTGGATCATCGCCTTAACAACCACGATCCCCTGGGCGCTTTTCTTCGACCTCGTCGTCATTTTCGCCGATGAGCCCGACGTCAAGATTTGTGCCGAAGTGTGGCCCGACTTCCTTAACGGCTCCCTCTACTTCCTCATCGCTAATCTCCTCTTCTGCTATATCCTCCCCATGATCCTCATCTCAATGTGCTACGTTCTCATTTGGATAAAGGTAAGACACCATCAGCATCTTTGGCTGACTCCATCATTTTCAAAGACAGTTGTTTGTAAGATCGCCAAATCCGATTTTTAGAAGGAAAATTCTGCTCTAACTTCGAACAAACTCTGCCTCAGAAATTTCGAAAATGAATCTGAATCGGGTGTGATCTGTTACTCTTCACCACTACTAAAGTAGTATTGAATTCGCGTGAGGTTCGTTGAATTACTTGAGGCAATACTGTATGTAATAATAGGTGACCTCTTGTAAGTTCGATATGCATGAAAAATCTAATTTCAGTCAGCTAACCGCATCTACATGGGGATTGTAAAAGCACTACGCAAACCGTTCTCCGTCACACGCCCCACTAAATTAGTTATAGAATTCATCGATAGCCACAGGATGGGATTGTCTTTGAGGAAGGGATCCACTTGGTAACCTTTTTGTTGCCTTGTCTTTGATCAACTCTATAATATTTTGATCGCTCTTCAGATGTCTCTGGGCGGAATGGCTTCTTCAAGCCACGACAATGATGCTCGGATCTAATCCTTGGAAGAAGTCTTCGGTTGGGAACTTTCCGAAAGAAAGGAAACGGCACAAATTATGCCGTCAGTAAATTCTAAATTGAGTTCTCTCTCAACCTAGAACTAATTAATCAGAGGAGAAACTTTAATATCATTTCCGGGTTTTTGCGCCGAGTTCCCCTTGAGCTGAAACGAAGGAGGATGAGAAAATGAATTGCTTCGCCCAATGGGAGAACGATGGGTAAAAACAGAAACACTGCGAGATGTCTCACTCAAATTTAATTATTCTTCTGTTATTCTTCTGTTAACACAATCGTAAAAAAAAAAGAAAAAAAAACACCCTCTGTTCTGCTATACGTTCAATTTCAAACACCGTGTCATGTTCAATTAACGTTGGGTTGAAGGAAAAAAGTTGGTTTTCATCTGGAGGTGATGAATACTAATTACGTTATAGCCATCCCGAACTGTAGGGTTCCCAATAATCATACCTGGCCTTTATACAAGACACTCCCACTAGTCGTGAGGTACCAAACGCAGAAATCGAAAAACTATTGGTCTATTTTATTATTATTTGCACCGATAGGTGTCAAATTGACATAAATATTTCGTCGGGTTCCGGGTAAAAGTGACCAAGTAACATTTTTTCAAAATGAGCTTTTTTTGTCATTCCGGTACTAAGGAACGTTGTCTACTGTGTGTTGTTGCTAAGAACGTTATCTTCAAACTGATGTGCAAGAAATACTTGAAAATAAATTTTACCTGCCTGACCCAAAGAGTTTCATGTGACCAAATGGCATTTGAACTCAACCACAAAACACGAGATGGATTATAAATGTACTCTCGCTGGTGCATGTAAATGTTATCAATTGCCATTAAATCTTGATCCAAATTTTGATCACTTTTACTGTGTAAGATTTGTAAGATTGCATAGTGGGCAGGTGAAAATGACCAATTACAGTGATTGGTAATGGATAACCTTTTCTAACAGAAATAGGTATATCATTGTTATTAGATGCTTGGCAACACGATAAATTAACGAAAAAACTATTCAATCCCTCAATTTCATGTAACTATACGACAGATTTTCGAAGAATTGAATTGACCAAATGAGTAAAGCTTGAAACTCCAGACAGGTAAAAATGATCAAATAGAGTTTTCCGGAAAACAGCTCTTATTTAATCTGAAGTGAATTTTGAAGCACGATATCATAGGCGGGCACTAGCTAACTACCTACAGTATAAAGAAAAATCGAAACATAGTCGGATGAGACATCACACAACCAGTGTTCGTAAGGAGAAAATAGGTGAAACTTCAGATCGCTCCCCTGTAAAATTTTGCAAATGTTACTTGGTCACTTTTACTCGGAACCCCACAATTTTATCTTTGCAAAAAAAAAAAATATATATAATACTTATATATAATATAATATATAATAAATAAATAATATTTAAAAATAAATAAATAATCTATAAATATATATTTTTTGGTTTATTATGATGAGTTTAAAGTAGGACAACAATTTATACTCGTAAGCACCCCTCATTTTATCTAAAACTAATCACATACAATGTTCGAGCATTGTCAATCAATCAATATCACGTTTATTAGGTAGTTAATAAAATTACAAAAACAGAGCAAATATACACGTGAAACGCTATGGTAAGTTTGAGCACTATCATTGTCATTTATACATTTTCAGATAGTAAAACAAACAAACCTATATTTAAATGAATTACTATGTTCATTTTTATTTACGTTCTATCTAGTGATGTAATATACTGTTGAATGTCGTCTCGTTAAACACTGCTTCAATCAACTCCCCCCCCCCCCCCAATGTTATAAATCCCCCAAGAATTTCAATGACGCAGTTTGAGTCATACCCCCCCCCCCCCCCGTGGGCACCCCTGGCTTAGGAACACAAATGTAAAGAATATTCAGTATGTTGGAAACTGTTTCGTTTAAAATGTCGATAAATCGATTTCATCCTTATCGCAAATTTATATTTCTTTTGTTCATTGATAGGTTTGCAAGAGGCACATTCCCAGTGATTCGAAAGATGCGCAGATGGAGCGAATGCAACAGAAGAGCAAAGTGAAGGTGGTGAAGATGCTGGTTGTCGTTGTGATCCTCTTCGTTCTCTCCTGGCTTCCTCTTTACTTGATCTTCGCCCGTATCAAGCTAGGTGGAGATTTCGCGCCTTGGGAGGAAGAACTGCTGTCTATAGCTACTCCAGTAAGAACTTTCCAATACTTAATATTCTAATCAATTCCTATTGTGGCAGTTTCTCCCATGAAACCATTAAGTGACACATCATGCCATGAATTGTATACAAGCCTTACCAAAAACAAATATAACAGCCTCTCTTAACGTTCAATACTTCCTTATTTCACCAACTTTTCACAGTCCAAAGCTTAATAGTATCACCATTCGATTCGATTACAAAAATACATTTCAATATGACACCCCTCATACTATAGGAAAGTCATTTTTCATGCAGATGCCTTGATTTTCTCTCCAACAACTCGGTTTGTCTGAGTTTGGATGCCCATTCCACAGTAATTTATTGGGTATAGTTACATTTATTTGTACCGTTTCAAAGGTGAGAGTTTGATGATGTTTTTCCTGAAAACTGCATTGGTTTTTCTTCTCAGGAAATAGATGAATATATTTTGAGAATTTCACCTACAAACCCAAAAATTACAAAGTTTTGAGTTTGTAACAGAAAAACTCCTCAACAATACGAGGTCAAAAATGTATGTTGTAACCTATCTGATGAGAAATTCAATGTTTTTTAACGGTTTAGTCAAATTTAAATCTGTCTGAAAGAATCTTATGAGTGAAATAACTGGAAAACGAAGCCTCCAATAAACAATATCCACGGATCACTTTTTGTTGCAAATTTTTAGTGAACTCGACTATTGAAGTTTGGCCGTGTCTTTTTCGGACACACTCTTTAGGTTTTTTCCTGTTAAATTTTGAAGACAGAAATCATCTTTGGAATACCTCAAAAAAGGATTTCCTCTGAAGAAAACACTTTGAATTGTTTATTTTATTTTACATAACATTACCCTCCAAGAAGTAGACAGCGGTAGACACAATCTTTCTTTGAATTTGAATATATCAGTTAGGTCTGAATAGACATATAATTTTTGTTATACAGGGTGTCCCAGGAGTTATGCAGAATCCGACTCCTACATGTTCTACGACTCATTTCCGAACAAAAATGCCTCATAGCAATTTTTTGCCAGAGGCCTCGTTTCCGAGTTATTCGCGAATTAAGATTGTTTTCGTCTTTTCGATCTCATGTCATTAAAACTTTCATAACTTCCTCAATTTCGGGGATAGCTCAAATTTGATGAAACCGTTGAAAAGAACGTTAAATTTTCTATCTTTTTGATGTCAGAAAACATTTTTTGAATTGCATTGAAGACGTCCGATTGCTGCGCGAAATGGCAGTTTTGACAAAATCTTGAAATCGCCTGTTTTTATCTCGCCTAGAAACCCCATGAATGCTTGACGCAGAACTGTGCAGGCCTGGCAAAACGTGCGCCAAAATGTCAGCTTTACAACGGTGTAGTCGTTTTGGTGTTTTAAAATATTTTTAGTTAAGGAAAAGGTGTTTAACTGCAGAAAAACGTGTGTTTTCTGTTAAATTTGAGGTTTTTCCAAAAGTCTCGACGAAAAAAGGTTGGAGGGGGGAAGTACGTGATTTTTCTCGCTGAATCGAATAGTAACAACGCCAGATCTCTCAAGTGACGATTTAAGTTAGTTTTGTCGGATGGATAAACCCGTTCGTTTGTGAACAGCATCTGTGATATAGCTACTCAACTGAAAGCAACTCATCGCAATCAATCGTAAATGAACACAAACAATACCCGTCTCTCATCTCTTCGATTATGCTGACTTTGGCTGGTCAACTTAGGAATGCCGTAGACGCTGTTCACAAACAAACGTTTTCATTCATTAAATTCATTTTCATATTTCATTTTTAAATAATTATTTTTTGGTGTGAGTATATCTAAACAATCTTTTTTAAACTTCAACTCCTTATATGAACTCCATTTAAACCCCAATATCTTACCATTGTCCTACAACAGGATAACATGTTCGAGTCAACAAACATTTCACAAAAACTGAATTTGGTCGAAACAACAAATTATCAACATTGCAACACCCAATTGCACTGCCCAAATCAGATTGGGGTTATGAAACACGGCGCACAAAGCAACCCCTCCTTCAAGACCGGGGGGTCGTGCGGGCCATTGCATATCCTTGCCCCTGACCATGACAGCTTAGAAATGCCGTAAACGCTGTTCACAAACAAACGGGTTTATGCATCTGACAAAACTAACTTGAATCGTCACTTGAGAGGTCTGGCGTTGTTCACCATTCGATTCGAACAAAAATGTCTCTTGGCAATTTTTTGCTCAAATCAATCGTTACTCCAACCTTTTTTCGTGAATCGTCTTAAGAGGTCTGGCGTTGTCACCATTCGAGACTTTTGGAAAAACCTCAATTTTAACGGAAAACACACGTTTTTCTGCAGTTAAACTCCGTTTCCTTAACTAAAAATATTTTTAAAAACCAAAACGACTGCAACGTTGGAAAGCTGACATTTTGGCGCACGTTTTACCTGGCCTGCACAGTTCTGCGTCAAGCATTCATGGGGTTTCTAGGCGAGATGAAAAACAGGCGATTTCAAGATTTTGTCAAAACTGCCATTTCGCGCAACAATCGTGAATCTTCAATGCAATTAAAAAATGTTTTCTGACATAAAAAAAGATAGAAAATTTAACGCTCTTTCCAACGGTGTGATGAAATTTGAGCTATCTCCAAAATTGAGGGAGTTATTAAAGTGTTGATGACATAAGATCGAAAACACGAAAAAAATCTTAAAATTGCGAATAACTCGTAAACGAGGATTCTGGCGAAAAATTGCTAATGGCATTTTTGTTAGGAAATGAGTTGTAGAACACGTCGGAGTCGGATTGGGCATAACTCCTCGGACACCCTGTATAAGAGCGTTCTTATTCTACAACAATAATATATTCACCACAGTGAGAATGATGGAAGAACCACAAAAAGAAGACAAAATACGGACAACTATTTGTACAGGTCCTCTCCGAAAAACTTTTCTTTTACCGAGCAAGATGTAAAGCCTTTGAGAAATTCAAACTTGAAACTTTGATCTTCTGTAACAGCTGTGAACGCAAATTTCTCATTCCATGAAATTTTTTGGAATACCGATCTATAACGAATTTTTTGTTTAAATTACAATTCAAATTAATGAGAGTTGTCAGCAAAATATGAGCTTTTTGCAGACTGTTTCCCGACAAATAGCTTTTGCGATAAATTAAAGTTTTCTTTAATAACAATTTAATAGGCACTGTTCAATAACAACCTAATCTGTTCTCGTTTATGCGATATATTTATTTCATTTTTATTCGTTCTCAGTGAAATTTTGTGAAAAACAATCGTTTTACAAAGTGAATCCTGTTCTTATTTCTTGTTCTGATTGTAGTACAACATTGTACTTTATAAGTGAACAGAATTTATAGGGATGTTTTATGTAATAAGAAAATAAATCGTGTCTACAGCATGTTTCAGACAGCTCATATTCGTACGCAGGAGAGGTTAAACACAAATTTTCTGATATTATCGCTCCACGAGCTTTACCAAGAGAATGTAAAATGCCTGGACCATAATCACGTTCTTGAAGGGCTCACGAAGGTGATGAAAGGGAAATGTGACTATTCAAAAGGAGAAAAAATTAACATTCCCAGCATGGAGGGAATAACTTAAGCCTCCCAGAGTCGCCCTTGAGAACAATGGGGTTAACCAAGCTTATAATAACCGACAACGATACGTTTGCTCAAACTGGCAATTACGAGGCCGTCATGACCTCCCGAAAAGTACTTCACTGGCTTAGAGATCAGGGCAAAGGATAGAAAAACAATGCCTATCACCCAGTCATCAATTTTACATAATTATTCCACTCAGAAGACCCTTAAACGTTTTGCCATTGTATGAACGCGGAAGAATCGGTCACTGGGTGATCAACGCGCGCCTAAGTGAAGATCTGTTTCGCAGTTACCTTATTGGAGGAATTTGAGTGACTACGGCAAAAATTTTCATTTGATGATAACACTCAAATTAATAGAATATTGTATTAAACATGAAGACATAGATTTGAAGTGTGGACTCCTTGCCCGGGTTACTCCTTTTTTTTTTTTTTTTTTAAATAAGTAGAGCGTTTATTTGTTAATATATCAAAGCAGCTTTTCTAGTCAATTTTACGAGTGTTAGGACAATACACCAGATAGTTGATAATGCTCAGGCGTCGGTTTAATCGAGAAGCCTAATGGCTTCTGGGTTGGTATAGAATATTGTATCTTTTAATGACATCGGTGACTTTTTCGATTTGGATTCATTACGAATGTACCATGGAGCATTCACAATACTCCTCAGTACCTTATTTTGGAACTAAATAAATCAACACATAGTGATTATACTTTCTTTTTTTTTCTTGACAGGTGAATTTACAGCTTTGCATCTAAGGTCATTGGTGGTAAAAATTATCCGCGTCAATTATTATGTTGTAATGCAACTTGCAAGCTTCAAATTTGAATGACCCATCAATCAAGCGGAAATCATAATTCATAATTAATTATAATTACTGATAAATAGTAATGGTAAGTAGTAAACAAGCATTGATGTTGCTTCCTTTCCAGGATAGGAACCATTTGAATCCGTGGGGTTTGAAGAGTTATTTTACTATTTCGTGGGTCGTTTTCTATTTTGCATAATTAGGTAGTTACCCTCCGATTTCAAGGTTCCACTTGCTTTCAGCGTTATACGGCTCTTTCAACAGTTTTGGTTCCAAATATCTACAAGTTACCTTCATCACTCATAACTATTCCAAATCATAACTTAATTTTCACGAAATTATTAGAGACCTGAGCATTAGGATTCATTTTGAAGGTGTCCGATAAGTTTTTCAAGCACGAAATCGGCATGAGCAAATGCGGGTTTATCAAAACATGTGGTGTAATTGTTCACAAACTACTGGGGTGTGGTGTTCTTGTGAGGATGAACTCAAAGCTATGATTAATCATCAATGTCATTGAATTACAAAATAGTGGATAATGCAATACATTCAGAGACAGAACATAGTACCTTTTTGACTAAATCTGATAATATTTTCTTTTACTGCGAAGAATCACAGCAAGGAAATTTCCTATGTTTTTCGTCACCAACTCAACAATACAAACGTATGGTCGTGCGAATCAGTGTTTTTATGGATTGCTTCGGCTGGAAAGCTGAAGGTCCCTCGTAAGTTTTACCAAAAGACTTTATAATGATTATTCCTTCCATTAAAATCAGCACATCCTGAAAAAGCGGTGTACTTCTTGATCATCAGAAGAAATGGATATCATGGCTGCAATACGACTAAAGCCTAAAAATACCATTACAAGAACACAAATGAATCGTACTCTGGCCTCCAGAATGATTGGTAGTACGATAAAATCAGCGGAAGGAGTATGAGCGAGAGTATACTATCAGGATGGAGGGGCACAAATAAGTGGAAATGGGACACGGGATTTCCCTGAGAAACTGGATGCAGCTAAAGGTGCAGGAATTACCATCGCTTCATAAGCCTCGGTTCCTAGGCCAAAGACATTTAGTCTTGGTAAATGCTGCGATATTAGTTATTCAAATCCTCAATCCTCGAGTTGAGATGATTGATTGGTTGACACATATCGCTGGAACAGGCCCCCGCCATCTCAAGGACAGAACCATAATGTTTGCCGACACAATATAAATGAGAAGGGAAAAGTATTGAAGGTTAAGAAGGTCAGCTGTAGCAGAGGACATCTTAGGAAATGGATGAGCGAAGAGCTGGCATAGTTTATTGGCTTACGTACAGCGGCATCGTTAATGGCCTGATCAATGGTTCGTTCCATCTTCTCAACGGAATGCATTTCTGTTTTATTGTTCTATCTTATTAATATAATTTCATTGCCGTTGATTTTATAGAAGAATGATTTTTCTCTTGAATATGTTTGTATATCTGTATGGGTGTTCGTAATTCAGAGGATGGTTTACCGTGTGGTTCCTTCTGTTCGTCGATGTGCTTTGTCTAGGGGCTCTCAGTCAGCTCGGGGTGGTCTCGCCTGGCGACCCTCTGTACCAATTAATTTGTTGGTCGTGTTCTTTTAGTAACGGATTGACACCCTTGGGAGACCGCCGTGGTGGATCGGGGCCAGGCTCGGTAGGGACCATTTGGCATTTTGGCCGGGTAAAGGCCATACCTTTCCGCTCTCGCTTTTTTATGGATCACTATCATCATTTGTTGATTGTTATTATTATAATTAAGTTATTACCATTTAATTTTTATTTATAATTATTATTTGCACTTTAGGTCCATTTCTTCTTATTCATTTTTCCGTCTCTCTCAGTTGGCCACAATATATCCGATATATTCAATATTGTTGCTGTTTTTGACATTTCATGTCTTTGCTATGGCACACAACCAAATTGTCGTTATGTCACGTTACGTTACGTAACGAAATATGCTCAATGATTATTATGATTCGTAGAAGTGAGGTAGGTACCTACCTATATGATTATAGCTGAAATTTGGCTATATGATTATTATGATTTGGCTGGTAGCCTCCTTAGGACGTGAACAATAAGGTGCAGAGGGTTTTGATCAATTGAGTGGCTCCTGAAGCTAACTTCTTTCCTATCAACTGTGGAAAGCTGAAATTTGGCTGGTAGCCTCCTTAGGACATGAAAAATAAGGTGTACAGGGTCTTGATCAGCAGAGTGGCTACTGAAGCTAACTTCTTTCCTATCAACCGTAGGAAGCTGAAATTTGTCTCGTTAGGACATGAACAACAACGCTACTGGAGTAGGTGATGTAGTCTGGCTCGAATACACAGAAGAAAATGTCCCAATGTGTTGCAGACTCGTATGCAAGCATTTATGATTCTTAGAAGTGAGGTAGTTAGGTGCCTATATGATTATAGCTGAAATTTGGCTATATGATTATTATGATTTGGCTGGTAGCCTCCTTAGGACGTGAACAATAAGGTGCAGAGGGTTTTGATCAACTGAGTGGCTCCTGAAGCTAACTTCTTTCCTATCAACTGTGGAAAGCTGAAATTTGGCTGGTAGCCTCCTTAGGACATGAACAATAAGGTGTACAGGGTCTTGATCAGCAGAGTGGCTACTGAAGCTAACTTCTTTCCTATCAACCGTAGGAAGCTGAAATTTGTCTCGTTAGGACATGAACAACAACGCTACTGGAGTAGGTGATGTAGTCTGGCTCGAATACACAGAAGAAAATGTCCCAATGTGTTGCAGACTCGTATGCAAGCATTTATGATTCTTAGAAGTGAGGTAATTAGGTACCTATATGATTTGCTTAGGAGACCTTCGAATTCACAGAGGAAGACAAGATTGCTAGAAGATGGAAGGGAAGAAGGAGGGAGAGGAAAGACATGAAATGTCCTAATGCGTTGCAGACTTGTATGCAAGAATTTTTTCGAAAAGCCACGGTTTTTGTAGGAAGACCCACAGAACTGCGCTTATGTAGGTTTAGACCACCGATTTTTCCTATTCGGGTCAATGAACAACCCCCTAATTTTGACATCCTTTTCGGAAGATGACTGATTGGTGACGCGAAGACAGATTCCTCCCTACACTATGGATACTCAATCTAAATGTGGCTCAGGATTTTGGGAAATCCCAGCATCCTATCTGTATCCTATATCCTACAACCTCCAAGTTACTTTTGACCTACAAGACGGGGTTTCAGTCATTCTCTGTGGATCGTCACTCAAATTATACCTCAAGAAAAGTTGAGTAAAAATGCTGAAAAGAATTAATGGGAGGTTTTGTGGTTCAACTTCAAGTGCTACGAGGGAATTCTAGGTTGGTAAGACGAGCTACTCGCGACAGACCAAATAGCTCCTTACCTTCAATTCAGTTGAGGTGAACAAGCGTAAGCATTCTCACATGATTGTAGATCTATTCAGTTCGTTGATAAATTGATAAGTTCTGCCAATTGTCCGTCATCGTGTAACAAGAAACAAATGATTTTGATTTCATTTCCAGGTAGCTCAATGGCTGGGATCCTCGAACTCATGCATCAATCCCATCCTCTACGCGTTCTTCAACAACAAGTACCGCCGCGGGTTCGCCGCTATTTTGAAAAGTCGGAAATGCTGTGGCACTCTCCGCTACTACGATTCCGTCGTGCGAGCCAACTCTTCTTCCACCAGCCTCCGGAAATCCTCCTACTACGTCACCAACAACAACAGCTCCACTCGCCGACAACTTTCTCAAGACACCAACGTGTCGTACATATCCAATAACTCCGGCGTCTAAATTTTCCTCCTTCAATCCCCAGGAAGGAAACTGCATTCTGGGCCACGCATGTATGTAATCGATGCTCTTTTTATTGTGTTTTCTGCTAATCGTGAAGAAAACAGAAGAAACCATAATTTCGGAAGGGCTTCATCTTTTTTGAAAATGAACTATTTTCTAGCAGGAGCACTGTAGGCGGCACCTGCACGAGCAACAGGGTACATAAGGTCCAACATGATATTTGACTTCAAACTTTTTTGACTAGCTCAACAAAGTCTTTTTTTAAATTTCATAACAAGTCAAATACTTTGTAAGTTTTAAGACGTGAACAAAACACCTTTTCTTGCTGTTAAGCGTTAAAATACATGAAAAAATCAAAATAAAATTTGGTAAAATTGTTAAAGCACTGGGTAAAGCTCGGCGTGTGTACGCTGTGGGTTTGCCGAAAATGCAATCTTTCCAGCGCTGTAATTGATTGAGAAAGTAGTCGAAGAACAAGGTAACCCGTATTTTTCACTCTGCTTCTTTTCAATTTGGCTCGAGCGAATAGAGGTAAGACCGTAGATGTTGTAGCGATGGAATATTTTTATGGTGCGGTTGCTCGAAACGTGACTAAATGAGTAAGTTTAATGCTTTCTTGACAACTTTTCCTCTTAGAAATTGTAAATTTTTGATAATGTAGTTGAATTTTACATCGAAATAAGATTGAAAAAAAAAGACCTTTTCGGATTTTGGTAATTCACGGCTTTAACATCTTAGATAAACAAGGAGAATATACATGAAACATTTGCCGGACGAACGAAGCACGCATGTTTTTCAAACTGTCACCTCACGGAGTTGTTTTCTGTGGAGATAATTTGAAAACTTGTGAAGTGCTTCTTTTGTGGCAAATGGCTTTCCTTTACTCAACTCATACCTACCTTCTTTTCTAAGACAAAAATACGAAAAAAACCTCTTTTTTATAATTGCACGTATGATACTCACCCTTTGTACACACATGACAGCGAAAAGGGGACTGAATTTAAAAAAAAAATGAGGGAATAATATTTAATGATATTGAAAACACATTTTATACTAAAGAAGATGTCTAGTTTTATATATGACAATAAAGTGTTGATTGAGATATAATAAAGACATTATTTGATGAAGTTGGTGGACATTCTAGTGAAGGCATTCCAACAATTTTCTTGTGCGATGTCTTTTTGCTGAAATTAAAATGGAAAATATACAACTTTGTACTACCGCGCAATATTTATATACTGTATAACATTTGTGAAAGATTTCTGAAATCATAGTGCCCTTTTGAAAAGTGATTCTATATTACGTACCTATGTTATAGTTATGTGATATCCAGTCTTTTCTAATACTTCATCAATGTAGTACCTATTTGTCAACTAACGCATGATTGATTCGAAAGATCTCATGAAAAAAAAAATTGTGCTTATGCGATATAATTTCAATTTATTAAGCCTTGAACTGTAATGTAGTAGGCAAAGGATTTTGTTTATTTTTTATGTTTGAAAATGACATGAGCTGTGATGGATTGTCCGCGAGAACTGAGGAAGTCACCACCTACCCGTTTTGAGGAAAATAATTTTTATTGATATGATTTCACGTATTACCTCGCGAATGTCCAATTTTAGCTCTCCCAAATCGACGATTAGCACACCTATTTGATTGCAATATTCCAATGAATGGTCCACTACATAACTCATACCTCACATCGTGAACTTAGGCTGGTTTCTATTCGTTCTTAAATTATAATTTACTAGATGAAGGTTATTATATGGATACATAGTTGTATATTATCATGTAAGTAATACAGTATTATGTATGATATAAGAATGGAAAGGATTCTTTGAGGTAATTTATTCTCTACGACTTAGTCTGCCAGGTGTATGGATTGGAAGTTTTAAATGTATTAAGTTTCCGTAGCAACACACACCATTCCGTTCAATCTCAATAAATTTAGGATCAAATACTTATGATTTTGAATTATGAAGGTAGGAACTAATAGCGTAAATTAAAGTACCTAGCTAGACTGAAGTAGCGTATCCAATTTAAACATGTACTTAAACAGTATGGTTATTTATCGATTCAAAATATAATAATAATTACTATTTAGTTCTCTCAATTTTATTCACAGTAAGTTTTAACTTAGTTACTGGTAGGATTATATGATGCCCATAAACATCCCAATTTTTATCGGATCTCTAATTCCATAACTTTCTTGGGTGTACCATTTCACAAAATGGTTTACCAAAAAAAAAGCAAAGTACGATTGCGTGTGATATATCAGCTATCCCAATTTTGATGATATTTTTGGGGATTATGTGAGTTAGGACTATACGTTTCATTGCCGTCAAATAAACAGTAGCCTGTGCGCATATACCATTGCGATTTTCTCATGAGCAAATTCGTTTAAACTCGAGGGTTGTTAGGTACATGTTTCAAGATGGAACCCTATACGTTTTCAAAGAGATATATAAACGTCTTGGAGGTATATAACATAATTTTCCTATATCAAACTAGATGTTTTAAAAACCAAATATACTTGAAACAACAAATCCTGCAGTTTTTATAAGAAAGAAACTTTCGCGGTTGATGCCATGAAAATTGTTGAGAATTTAATGCGCTAGTTACGACTCCTTCAATCCGAATTTCGATGTTGGTGGTCCTATTGCACGAAATTTCACATTTTCCTGGTATTTTCGGTATTGCTACTCTTTACAACTCACTGAGCTGGAAGATTACACGTTACACATTCTTTTGAACGTAGGAGCAGAAACAAGAGTGATGGGGAAATTCAAGGACAGATCGTGGGGTTCCGAGTAAAAGTGACCAAGTAACATTTTCAAAATTTTACAGGGGAGCGATCTAAAGTTTCACCTCTTTTCTTCTTACGAACACTGGTTGTGTGATGTCTCATCCGACTATGTTTCGATTTTTCTTTATCCTGTAGGTAGTTAGCTAGTGCCCGCCTATGATATCGTGCTTCAAAATTCACTTCAGATTAAATAAGAGCTGTTTTCCGGAAAACTCTGTTTGATCATTTTTACCTGCCTGGAGTTTCAAGCTTTACTCATTTGGTCAATTCAATTCTTCGAAAATCTGTCGCATAGTTACATGAAATTGAGGGATTGAATAGTTTTTTCGTTAATTTATCATGTTGCCAAGCATCTAATAACAATGATATAAAAGGTTATCCATTACCTATCACTGTAATTGGTCATTTTCACCTGCCCACTATGCAATCTTACAAATCTTACACAGTAAAAGTGATCAAATGGCAATTGATAACATTTACATGCAACAGCGAGAGTACATTTATAATCCATCTCGTGTTTTGTGGTTGAGTTCAAATGCCATTTGGTCAGGCAGGTAAAATTTATTTTCAAGTATTTCTTGCTCATCAGTTTGAAGATAACGTTCTTAGCAACAACACACAGTAGACAACGTTCCTTAGTACCGGAAAGACAAAAAAAGCTCATTTTGAAAAAAATGTTACTTGGTCACTTTTACCCGGAACCCGACGAGATAGTGTAATGAACAGTGTTAGTCAGTTTTCGATGCAGCTTAAGAAAATCGCTGTATTTTGCTGCTTGCTCCAACTAAAATTAAAAAAATAATAAAAATCACCAAGTTTGCTAGTGGACTAGACTATAAAAAGAGAAAGTAATGGAAGAGTTACCAGTCTCGTGATTTCTAAGTCGAAGTTAGTGAGGCGGTTTGTTGTCGAACAACGAGAAAACGGAGTTGGTTGGATTCGAAAAAAATCGATGTTTCCGTGGAAAAGAAGTTGAAGGAAGAAATGTTAAAGAAGCCTTTAGTCTTGAAGGGCGAAGCAAAACCTCCATCCCTTCGTTCCCTTTGGGAGTATTTGGTCGGAAAAGTTCCTTTTCACCTTCTGGGGTTTCGACTTCGGCCCTTCTCGGTTGGGAAAGTTAGTTTTTGGATCCGTTTGTGCGAGAGACACGATTGATGTTGGCCGGTCGATATGATTGGCGGCAATCGACAGTAAAACGGAGATAGAAGGAAACATTTCTTCTTCCGCAAAGAACCGAAAGAGGAACGAAAACCAAATTTAACCAACATCTGTGAGCATGGGCAACGTTTGATATGAGTACAAACTACAATGTTTCCACTTTAAAAGGGTATTTCCATGGATTCATGAATAATTTGGAGACCGAAACTCAAAATTGGATTGTTAACATGGAACATGTTTTTAGCCGGGCCTATCTAGTAAAAAAGCGTTATACAGAAACCGTTATACAGAAAGTGTCACGAAATTGTTCTGATAGTTTTCACGTACAACCGAGCTGTTTCTAGGGAAATGAAAGTTGTTCAGTTTTCGACGGACGAAAATCGTTCTCCATTCGTTGGAAAGCTCTCGATTTATCACGCAGGCCTTGCGTACTTGTTGTTGGTATTTATGTCGTGATTTAATTTTATGTATGTTATTATATAGATGTAGTAAACAATGCCGCTTGTTTTCTTATTGTCACTTGGTTGTCATGTTGGTTAGAGTAGACGCTCACCGGAATAGAAAAATGGAAGACTTTTAAATTACAAATTAACAATTTACAAACAAATTAACATTGAAATCAAAAAGACAAAATGAACGAAGAATGCATCGTAAATATGAGATGAAAAATTGGGGTTTTGTTTAGGAGAAAATCCAGTGAAAATGGTTCCCAGCAGCTGCATTTGTTCATAAAGTGCTATTCTTTCATTTTGCTTCACTAATTTTGTTTTCAACAAAAGTCTTGGATTGCCTTAAAAAAATTGTCAATTCGGTTTGGAAAACTTCCTCTTCCTTTTTAGTAGTGAAAGTTTCTTAGATCGGAAAATTCTCAAATTGATTTGGAGAATTCTCAAATTGGTTCGGAAAAATCTCTATCTGGTTTGGAAAATTCTCAATTCGACTTGGAATCGGAGTACTACGTACCACTGAAAATTAATTTATTCTTTCGCTCCCACTAATTTTGGATACCCTCAATTTAACTTTGTCTTTATGCTTGCACAAATACACACGCAGGTTGTAGGTGGCTGCCATCTTTTCCTGTTGTACGTCGTCTGATTTAGAAAACGTTTTAAAAGTTTATGAGATTCGCCTTCAAGCGGTGAATACAAATCGAATTTGGTTCGGTCTCTTCACGAATACCATTCGGCGTGTCTGTATACGGTCAATTAACCACCATAATCGTATAAACACAAATATCTTGTCTACTCGAATACAATCGACATTCATAAAATTTCGAGCAGTTCAGTGAGTTAGTCCCTAGACGTTCCCTACCAGCAGTACTTAATGAGCTTGAATTAAGTACCTATTTAATATGACCTATTTCCTCAGATTCACAATTAACTTAAGGATGTTATCAGGTTCATTTTTAAACATAAACTACTATTGCGATTTAATTGCTTGTGTTCATTGTGTGAATAGGTTAGCCACTTCCCGTTTCAGGAATCTGCAACGGCTGTACGATACATCTAACCTATTTGGCTGAATTTGAAGATGTATTTGAATAAACCAAAATGAGGTGGTTAACTACTACACAATCCTCTATCAGTTTCACCGCCGTCTGAAAATAGAACAGACAATAGTTCAGTGATTTCAACGTGTGATTTCACGGGGTGAACGCCCACCAATTTACTATGGTACGATGTGATCTCATTTAAGATCGTTAAATCAAGAAATACATTCCATTGGCGATCTAAAAACTAATGAATTTGAACATTCTAATTCACGTTTAATCTCAAAATTCTGTCACTAGCTCATCAAACACGACAAGGGTTTTTTTTCCAAACAGCTACATTTATGATAATTTTTATTATTTATCTTACTTCCATCCCTGGGATTGTTATAATTTTACTGCTCAAAGAGATTCGTTTAAATTTTATCCGATCGTATTGAAAATAATCTAACCGAACTATAAAAGAAATGCAAGACACTGGTATTTAGATTAGCCTTCTTGTGACTTAGACAGTCTGTTTAAATAATGTATTTATAAAACATTTCTTGTAACTTCTTAGGCTTCGCATACAGTCGAAATTTGTTTTTTGGATTCATCTTTATGTACTTGTTGCTAAACACAAGAAGGTGGTTAGGTAATTAGCTGTTAGTGATACTGAATAATGCTTCGGTTAACAGTTAACCAGTACAGTTACTGTACTGTGTAACTTTACACTTCAAAGCTGAGTTTTGGTCAGTTGCTTATTCACATATATCCGTCAAGTGCATTTATGCATCTGATATTGATAATTTAGAGAAATCAACATGGTTTTTTAAATTTTGTGCCACGCATAAATTCAAAAAGTCAAATTTTCCTCATTCCCAACAAATATATTCGCCTGGTCAATATGGAAGTCGTTATTTTATTGTGCGGTGATAGCGATTTTGTCCGATTCGTGTGTTCATTATAAATACAAAGATCTCATAATTAGGTACACATATAGTTTTACTTCAAAATAAATTACGTTAGTGTATATCTTATTCATAAACCATCGACTAAGCATCTAGCTAATAAAAAATTGTAGTGTGTAAACAATGATAAGTAACTAGATTGTAAGTGAGGATCTGTGATAATTAATATTTTAAGTGAAAAAAAAAATTGATAAGAATAACTCGCAAAGCACAGCAGTATTTATGTACGGTGGTGGAAATATTAGCGAAACATTCAGTAAATTCCAGGCTGTTGAACATTCTGGCCTACTACTTTAGAGTTATAAAATAAGTACTGATACATGACTGCTTCATGTTTGCCGCTGAAATATTTACAATTTACATGACAGTTTATTAATATTAAGTTTTTTCATATTTTGTTAATTATATATTGGTCCATTATGGTAGCGTTTATTGATAGAAATATTGAAGGAAAAAGAGAGCTAATGAAGAGGAACAAACGCGAATCCGTCTTGACAGTTTTTTATTAACGATGTGTCGGACATGGGGGTTGGAAAGGTTGATGACAAGCCGAAAGGTACTGCACCATGACATTCCGATGTGTGACTCGCTCTTAATTCTTCCTGAATAAGGACATTACTAGGAGCGAATGGCCTCATAGTTGTGTGGGAATTCTTCCCATGACCTTCTCAGCTAGAGAATTGATCTTAGGTACATTTGTCGCCATTTCGGTTGCTGACACCAAAAAACGCGTTGTACAACCATAGAGTGAATGCTTGGGGCACCAACGGAACGATAAATAGGAGAAACAATGGGGTAAAATCTGAATGAATCTAAAAAATCTTTTAATCGTGCAACTTGTTCATTGCTAGTTACTCAAAAAATATAATTTCCCACGGAAGGAAAGTGTATTAATGAACCAAGTCTCTATTCCTAGATACTAAGGTAGAAATGTAGCTTGAATATTTACAGAAAGCAGTTGAAAGTAATGCCTAACCTACACCGATCGCTGTACGGGAATGTCTGTCGTTCCCTTCCCTTCTACTAGAGCTCCTTGTTCAATCGCTTCATCCATTCTGCTTATCTGTCTCTCTTATCTCTTTGCTAGTTGTCTATCTCAAATGTTGATTTCTACTTTCTTGCATCTTAGGGGGAAAAAATCGTCAGTGCCGCTTGTTCCAAATCGTAATGCACCTCCTTTTTCGCTTTTTCAACATAAATACATCCAGCCATGAGTAACAGTAGCTGATGACGGACTACAATGGGACGAGTGATATAGGGATTTAATGATGGAAACTCATTATTAAAAAACATGTGTTAAAGATGAGCGAAATCGTCAGACCTAGCTCCGATCCTCTCTGGAGGACGGCTGGCGACGTCAGCGACACCTCCGGGTAGTTGGACGAAAATCCAGGGTGAAATTCCTTGTTTACTTTACTTTTGTTCACATGTGTTAAAGATGATAATTGTCTCTGATCAATCAAGGATTGATTTCAAAGGAGCAAACGCACATGTAAGTTTACACAATTTGAATCTTCATGTCAGTCAAATTTATTTCAAAATCTTATTTATTGATTCCTCTTGTAGAATCGCCTTTTGAAGAAAGTAGTCTTGAGGTCTGGATATTTTGGAGAAAGCATATTCCACTGCGGTCGGTCAGCATTGGTGAATACGGTGCTAAAAGTTCTAAATGCATTTTCAAAGAACACGATAACTCGAACATCTTAAGAAAAGTATAAAATCAATTGTAAGAAATATATCGTTCAGACCTTAAGACCACGTTCTTCAAGATCGGTGTGTTGGTCATAGAATGTGTCAATCATGTTATGCACATTTTCTTGTTCCCGCCAGAATCAGGTGCAATGTTGCCCCGTCTTTTGGTTCAACTCACAGTAAAAATTTAAACGGCCGTTTCAGATGGATTCCATAAATTAAATGAGATATGAGGTTCTATTGACCTTTTAACAAACATTTTATTGACCGAGTAGTTCTCAAGCGTGGACTAACAGCGAAATTTACGTCATAATATGATCTCTGGACAGCTGGAGTGTACTCAGGGTTTGAGCAGTTACAATGTTTTTTATCATGAAAATTTCGTAACTAACAAGTTTTTCCAGCATGAATTCGTTGCCATTCGTGGTAAGCAATTCTATTTAGATTAACTTTTTCGGACTGCTTTTTACGCCCATGAGAACTAAGTAAGGGAGCATTTTTAGACATAGAAACATAATGTGCATTTCCAATCATCGTAACATTTCTTAGAAGAATTGTGGATGAGTTAGGGATTAAATCGTATCACTCGTCCCTTTGTGCATCTAATGTTTATGAGAATAGTTAAGTAACCTTTCTTCATGAATCTTTCTAAATAAATAACTATCTTCCTATACTGAATCATTCTAGATAAATGTCCCCAGCTGTAGGTATAATTATCTCTTCATACTCACTGGCAGTGATTTACAATCACGTTACAGCGTCGACCTTCTGTTTCTTTTGTAAACCTTCCATTTCCAGGTGCCTATAAACCAGGACGGGGTTTACTTTCAAAGTTCAATCAGCTGCCTATGAGGGTCCCATAACACGTTCGCTGCGGGTTTTTCGTCGAATCGTACAGCTGTGCGGAGAGGCCAATACATGGCCACTCGCTCAGCGCGTGCGCAGCCCCTGAAATGAAATTATGGTCCAGTTTCCTTTTCGAGTGCGGCTCACGCGCTCGGCCCGTGAGAGATTCCCACTGTTCAGCTAAGCATATCTGCGTGAATGTTGCCTAAAAAAGGGACTTTCAATAACTAATAGTTATATCCAATGACTAAGTCTGGCAAAAAATTGAGAAAATTGGGACACAATTTGCCAAGGTGTCCTAAACAAAGTCATGAACCCACTGCACAACGTATGTATTAAATACATATGTATAAATGTATAAATTTTATACAAATGACCTCCACCTTGCAACGATTTTTCCCGCGTCTTTGGAAGGTTCAAACCAAGTGCGGGAGAAAGAAATCGAGTCCTTTCCTATTGCGGTTAAGAGAGAAAGTTTCCCATCTAAAGTACACAAATACTTCACGCGCCTGGAGCGTGCGCCGCACTACGATTGACATTGTCACTTACCTTAAATCACGTGCTTAGCGCAAGTGATAAACACTTCATAATTGTTATCCTACCCTCTCAAAAAGGCTCCATTTTGAACGTTACCCTCGTTTGTTGTTCAAGATTCCACTTATTATTATTATTAAAATGTTGGAAACATAAAAAAGTTGAAAATTATTTTATCGAGATGGGAGACATGAAGTAAATATTTTAGCTGCATTAGCCCAAATAGTAAACATAATTCTTTACGTGGTTCGGTTGGCTGCCGGTAAGATTACAACTATGAGGGTGTAGTTTCCATGAACCGGAGAGAAGCGGAAATTATTGGAAATCTATTGGAAAATTCGTCCCGTTATTTCATGATGTACATCAACATTAATGTCATATCATTTTTGTGACGTGAGATCATGCCTGAAAAACGTCCCCATTCGTCATTCAAGGCAATCGACTTGAGGAGATATTTGAAGATTCATTGATATCCATCCATATAACGCTGGGTGGTATGTAACCGTTTTGTTTCTTTAACAGCGCTCAATGTTTTTCAAATTTGTTTACGTTTCTACTATTTATTTGAAGTAAAATTTAGGGAATATAACAGGGTAAGAAATAAAAACAATATTATCGGTACCATGCAGGTTGTGACTTCCTCGTTCTTCCAGAATTCCTTCAGGTAAAGAGTTTCCCTGAGTCTAAAACTAAATATCATGACCTCGAAATATAGAAACGAATTTGGTGTCATCTTTGTCATTTGAAATCAAAAATGTGCTTTTCATGATTTTGATTTGATTTGCGTTTTTGGGAGTCAAAAATGCGTAACCGTGGGGTTGGAATGGGCTTTTAAATGTTAGTTCTTGTAAAAACCGGCTATGATGATCACTGGTACATTCAGAAGAAAATTCTAGGTTAATTATCAAAATAACATCATAATTAAGGTGTGTATCATCTACTCGTGTGTGAATATTCATGACCGTTGTAATTTACATGAACAAAGGGATCACTTAGGTTTTCCAATTAGCTGGTCATTAAATTTTCTGAAGTTCACAGGACGAATTTTCAATATGTCGTGAAAAGTAGCATCGTAAATGGAAACAAGTAACATCAGTAGAAAGCTCTAGTCAGTAACCAACATCTCAACTCAGTAACAACAAAAGAGAATGAATCAATCATGAATGACATTACTCATCAACTCACTGATCCTTTTTGAAACACGATTTTAAGTATATGGACTGATTACACAGCAGTGGCGTATATATGTAATATTTTCGGAGGGGGCCGAGAAAACGGGGGGTCTGGGGGTTATTCCTGACCCCCCCCCCCCACTCATAGGGGGATCCGGAAAGTTTTTCAAATCAGGTGTCGAAAATCTCATGTTCAACTATTGTAGCATTAAAAAAATAACTGATATAAAAGTGGTTATTTTCTCAGGAGAAAGCATACCTAGTTTAGGCCTAAATAATATTCAGTTAATAACTTGGAAAGGTGTAAAAAAATACATGTATTGATACAAAGGTTCCTTTTTATTAACATTATTTTGGACAGAAAAATACAATATTAATTTATATTTTCCAAATTTCGGAGGGGTCCCGGTTGGCCCCCCCCCCCCCCCTATGTACGCCCATGTTACACAGCTACCTATTTCACCAGTTACCAATGTTGACAGTGTTATTTATCAACTAGTAGGACCATTTTGAGTTGAGTTGTTCGGTGAAGAATGTCAGTAATGTCAAGGCTTAGTGGATATCGTCTTGTATGATTCAAATTTGCCTAGATCAAAACCTTACCTTGGGAATCTACACACTCAAGGAGGCTCCAAAACATCCGAAAGTAAACAACAACTGGAGTTGTCGACATGTCAATTGAGATCACCTTCTGTGCGAAACATTGAATTCCCAAGGTACGAATGTATTTGACTCAAGGTTAAACCCGGCTACAAAATTTTGGAAGAGCACATAAGATATACAAAACAGTATTGCTGACCTTATGGTATAGTCCGTCAACAAGATAAATTCGCAAGCCTATCATTAAATTTTTTTACCAGCTGAGGTAAGAATTATCATGAAGACATCAGGGAAACTCACATTGGCTCACAAATAGATCTATGTATTTGTTCCGAATTTTACAAGCCGAGAATACAAGTTCGTTATTTCAAATCAAACGAGAGAAACCTTTTGAAAAATACGCATATCGGTTAATGTTCGGTATTCAATCTGGTAGGAAATGTATACCACATTTTTAAATGTACTAAATTCGAAGCAACAACTTGAACTACCTTGTAATTTGATTATGGCACATTATTTCATGGTGAACCAAACCAAACCAGAAACACTTTGTTAATTGGAAATTTGGATTTTGAAAACTACTTAGCCGTGGGATTCGATTGTGCCATAATTTTTTCCTTCCGTATTCAAACGAATCGAACTCTTCATTGATTCGTATATTTTTTGTTGATATTTGATTCCGAAGTTACATAGTAATTCTAAATTCATCGTAAAAAGTGCTTTCCCAACTTGGTATTCGGTTCATTTCTTTTAAATATAATAAATTACAGTAAATTATTGATTGTACCACTCTTGCGCTACAGCCTTGTTACTTTCGATTAATACTTCAAATACTTGAAATTTCTCACTCATCGGCATTTGTGTGTTTGAAAAATCAACTGTGTCTTTCCTAGCATGACACTACCGTGACTACGATTTAAATATCCATTTTCAAGTTTGGATGGAAAACACATAATTGTTCGAATAGTTTATTAAATTTTCCGTTTCAGAGAAATCAAATATAATGAGCTTCCTCAACAAACTTCGAGTACCACAGACCAAAGTCTCTCAACGATTTTTCTTTTTCAAGAGGTTTCTCTCATCTTTTAGAGCGCTATTAAGCTGGCGGAACACGAAAAGAAACCGAGCGCTAACCCTTAACTTATTTCCACCCCCTGATCTAGTTATAAGAGATACTTAGTGAACTGAATTCATTCATTAAATTTATTTATTTTAATAATACTCTTATACTGCGCAAAATAGTTGTTTAGGCTAAGGTACATTGCTGTGACCACACAATATTTTGTGGTACTTTTAATGATTGATATTTTTTATAAATAACAAACAAAAAAATATTATAAAGTGAAAGGCTATAATTTTTTGGAGAGTTTCGAATAGTCTGTATTTGCTCGCTTTATGAGCGCGAGAGTGCTAGTACGGCGAGCAAGTTTTGGTGAGCGGTTTATTCGAATTGTGTTTCATCGAAGAAGGCTGGTTCCTTTACAATGAAACGACGAATTTCTCACTTTTTATGAACAATTAAAAGTAATTTGCTGGATATCAAATTACACGTTTTTCTTTTTTTTTAACGGTATTATTGATACTGATATTAAAAATTGAGCTGTGCATATTTCCTCCGAAGCAAGCGTTATTTTAGCAAGCTTCTTAAACTTAGAAAAACAATTTTCGAACGAATAAAATGAATATAATTTATACTGTGTAACCATGAATAATATTTGGAAATCGGACATTGTACCTAATTTTCAACAAAGTATTTACTTACCCGTATAAAGATTGTAAATGCCTTGCATTAGCACAAAACGACACATACTCGTATTTTAGGAAACATTATTTTCCTGAATGGATCTAAAACGTACAATGAATTAGTGAGCATAATTTTAATGCTGTTTTAGTAGGTATATTATAGTTACCAAAACAAAGTAAATAATTTAAGAAAGAAGTATTTTCAACTCGGAAAGATAATTTATATCCCATGTTGGGTTTACTTATAGAATGTAGATGTTGTGTTGTTTTAGTTCTCATTGAAATATTATGTTTCCCGTTCTGTATGTAGATTTGGAAAAAAGTAGCCTTCAAAGGTTAATCGTGTACATAAGTGTATTCATATTGTTCAAACATCAGTGGCTCTCAAAAGTTAATGTGATAATAATTTAATGAAAATATTGACGGTTGACGTCGTAATTGAAAATTATAACTGTTCTTGTCGTTTTTCATACTCGATACATAGGTACTTCATCTTATTCAACAAACAACATTTATTGGGAAATCTTGTTGTATCAATGAGAGTTGCTGATTATGAGATTTTCGTCTTAACGCATGTCTGCGTTTTTTTATGGGAAGAAAAATCAATTGTATTTGTTAATAACTGCCCATATTTGAAGCCCTGATACATTCCAAGTGAAGCCCAATGCGAGAAATTACCTCTACTACGAGTTTTATTGGTACTTGGAAATATTTTTGTTTTTAACTTTCAGTTTAATATTTCCGTCAGGTTTCGTCACAGATATTGGCATTTCGTACCCACAATATTAAAACATTTGGACATAAAAAATGCTAACCAATAATCCTAACCAAAGTAAGTATTGTCTTTAGACTAGCTTAAAGAAAATTCAAGCCTTCCCAATTGTGCTGCTATACGTGGAGTTGTAAATATCAGTCACTTCAAATATGCCTTTCAATTTCAATGAATCAATTCAGTCCATTTTCAAATGTTTGTGGTCCTTTTGAAAGTCCAAGTCAGTAAAACTAATCATAACGTTTTCTAAACAACGCGAATTTCAAGGATCATCTCTTACATTATCTGATATGAATGATATTGAAATTGATCATTTTAAATTATTCAAGTTTCGGCAGAGAATCCATCCAGATCTAGAACTCTATAAGTTGGTCAGTGAAATATGATGACCTCCTTCCCAATGCCCCTGGAATCTTATGGTTAGTATTTAAGGAGGTTCTTGGCAAAGTAATTATTGGTGCAAAGAGAAAAATATAATTAAATGGAATTTAATGTAATGATGGACACTTAACTAATTCAAGTATAGTAAAATTAAATGAATTTAATCCTCAATCCCTTGACATTAATTCATTCATTAATTGAATTTTCAACTCTTCGAGATTGATTGTGCTTGCCCATTTGATATGGACCCTCTGATAACTAATATTTGATCAGGATATCAAACCATAAATTTCTTTTTTCTGTAGCTTCAAAGCTAATATCATACAATCGTGATTCTTTTTGTAGATTTGTGGTTTGAATATTTTTGCCGTGGCATAATTTTATATTTTATTGTGCTGATTGTTTCGGTGATTCATACTTATAAAAACGATTTTGATAAAATAAAATAACGAAGCTTGTGAGACTTCCTTCTGATTCTCACAGTATGAAAAATACGTGGATCCCAACGTAAAGGCCAACAAGATTACATTATTCTAGTCCGAGACGTTTAACTTTTAACAATTAGGAACTGTAATGATATCTCAACCCCTGTGTGATAATTTATTCTTAGATTGATTTCAGAGAAATTTCGTAAAATTTGATCCAACCGCAATGAATTAGGACGGAAATCCCTTGGCGAAAATAAAACAATATCTAAACGAATCTCAAAAAAATGAAACACACAATTTCAAAACAAATTTCACGCTCATGCTCAATTGAAATTCATACGTAATTTTTTTTTTTTTTTATTGAATAAGTATTTACCTACGTAAATCTTTTATGAGAATGTTTTAAATGATCACGCAATGGGCTTTACATATTTGGATGACTCGAAAAAAAATTGTGTAGTGATGATAACACTACAGTATCAGGGTGATTGTTACTCATCGTTATCGGTGTACTGTTGTCGACTTAGTTATAGATAATACTGTTACATGAATGGTGAACGTTTTTAGATATATAGAAATTGCTGTTTCGCTCGTATTAATAATGAGTTGGTGACTAAACGAATGCCGTAGCTAAAGCGCAAACATATTCACGTGTAATTAAACCGATTACTGCGGAGAAATCTATTTTAAAAAAAGAATTGAATTTATGAAAGTTTCAGCTCTTGATCTCAATCTGTAGTTCGATAACCGGGTTGATTGGAGTTCGACATATCATAAATGTAACAACATAGCAATTGATTCTAATGATGCGAACGCATCATTCAGACTTTTATTGAAACTCGATTTAAAAAAGAGTTGCCTTAATCGGATAGATAGGTATATATTTTTGGAAATAAAAGTATCAACTTTCATTCAGAAAAACACTAGTCTGTTCATATATTGTTGAAACATAATCATTTCTTGAACATTAAAGCTCTGTAGAAAACATTCGACTTTGCAATAACCTCGTCACTAAAAGCGTTAGTTTAATTTCAGAGTTATAATTTGTATTCCTATATATCTCTATTTTCACACTACAAAAGTTGTTAAATTGACACATTTTGAAATACCAAGAAATTTTTAAATAAATAATTAAGACGGAAAGAGAAGCATTTCATATTGCAATAGATGAAGAACTTGGTTGTGGATTCGCAGGAATGAAATTTCCAACTTGGGTGGATCGAGAGATAAAAATCGCAACAGGAATTGTTAGTGAATATGAAGGAAGCATAATCTATCATTCATTGAAGCTATCAGAGATACTCCCTGATTCTATACAGTAAAACCTGAAGGAGGATTTTCTAAAAGATAGCAATATAAAAGGGAGAAGAAATCGTTCATTCATGTATCCATATCATAGTAAAAGTTATCACATATCAGGTGAAAAGAGTATGGATATGTGCTGGTATTCTTACTTATTAAATGTTGGTTTAGACAAAGAATTCACTCTTTTGTGTTAACCCCAAGGCACAAGAAGTTCTTCAATAACAAAGAACCATTGAAGTCCACATCAAAGAGAAATCAAATATACTGAAGGTACTTATACTTTTTAAAGCCTGGATCGGAATCTAGGATCAAATAGTAATAATACATAGCAATACATGGAAATGTTGCATTCAAGTTTCGATGCATTAACAAATTGGCTCCATCACCCGAATCGTTATCGAAACTTTATCATAACTGAGCTGAAATTCGCCTTTTGACCTGTCTTTCTAGCCATAGATCTACCTGATCTATCAACGGTGACCTCAAACAGTAGGGGACAAGTTTTTTTGTAAATACTCGCACAAAGTTAGCAAAATTTGTACTATAACCTGAAACACATTAGATAGATTTGATTGAGATGACAAGTTTTAGCACAACCAGTTAGATTAGTCACCGGCTCTTTCGTTACCTTTGTATTTGTTGAATGTTGTATACAATGTAAAATTCGGGGTAATGGAATTACCTAATTGGATTGTCGTCCTCTACTATTTAGACTTGTAGACTGAAGCGCAGAAATAAATCTTTGTACAAAATATTGGTCTTATAGTCGAGTCTGAAAATGGAATTATTTGGAGAAAGAGATATACAAATATTTGTTCGCCCCTATCATACTTTTAAATGGGGTCGTAGTTTGTAGAATGTTAGATAAATGACAAAAACTGTATCATATTTGTTGTTGGGTGATAACGAAAAAAAAAATTGTGCTATGTTGATAAATGTAGTAAATGTCTAAATATGACATAAAGTGTCACCTATATTGTTAAGAAATTGTGAGAATTTAAAAACAGTTGTGAGTCACTGAAATTATTTTGGAAGTGGTTTTTTCAAATGATGAAGCACAAATTATATATTTAAGCCTAACAACCATGCCGTTGCTCGTAGATTATCTCATTCTGACGTTTTTCTTTCTATAATGAATACATAATGCAATTTTATTTCATTCTAGGATGTGAGTTTTATAATGATTTAATAGAAATGGGAAACCAAAGGATCATTCACGCGGTTTCATTTTTTTCCCGGTATACATACGTAAGTACATGTACCTATGTATGAATGTTCATTATTAAATGTTCATTTAATTAATAAGAGATTAAATATTCATTTACCTGTGAAATATTAATGTAGATATGTATTTACTAGTATACAAGTAATATGTTATTGTTATTGTGTGCTTCATAGTTCGGCAATATACCAACATATTATTTATTAGGATCGCCTACATTGCGAATTATTTGCCGACCGTCTTGCAAGCAGGCAGACTTAAAACTCACATCCTCAGAATATCATTTGCGTAAAAGGCAAGTACTAATTTAATACCACCTTTGGTTCCCATTAAACCCTACTCTTTACCCCTTTGTGTTTCCCTGCGGACAGCGATTTATCAATAAATCCAAGCATAGAATAACAAATTCTACAACAAAGACCCTAAATGCATACTAAAGCACTTTTTAACGAATAATTATTATTTCATATAAAATTATTTCATTCAATATAACGAATCAGTAGGGTGGGTACCAGTTCCGCGCAAATTGGAATTTTGTCATCCAGTTCCGCGCGGGTAATCAAGCCAGTTCCGCGCCATCGAAAACCTGAGGACGTACCAGTTCCGCGCCAAGAACATATGCCAGTTCCGCGCAAAAGAGTTCGGGATAAAATGATAACAATTTATATTTTATTTAATTTATTTTATAATTATGATTATTTCAAAATTTCAAATTCAATTGTAATTTTGTACGATTTTTTGTACAATTTCAAAATTCAATTGTAGTAGGAATTATGATTATTTTCTATTTTCTGAATAATAATTCATTACTTTTTCAAGCAAGATTGGTGCCGGTACATCGCCGTTCAAATATCCTGATATAGTCTCGTCGATAACCGTTTTTTCCGCCTGCATCTTCTTGGATTTCCTAGTTATTTTTTTGGTGTGGAGACCGTTGAGGATTGTTTGTGAGGTTAGCTGAGTGTCTTTGATGGCTTCTAAAAAAATAAAGACGTTAAAATCATTAGACGGAATCAAACTGAAGGACAATTTATACTGGAACAAGTTACGCAGTGATAAAGGCAGGAGGTATCAACACAAACTGGGGGACTGATCACCGTGAATAGGCACAGATGTAAACATCTCGGGTTGATGTAAACAACATTGATATTTGTTCGTTAGCTTGTGCGGAACTGTCACATGAGGAAAGGGACAAGATCTGCGCGGAATTGGTACCTTACCAAAATGAGATCTGCGCGGAATTGGTACGTTGAATTAGCACGCCTTTCGACTGTGCGCGGAACTGGCGTACTCCCAATCAATACGCATCAGTCATTTGCACCAGTGCGCATTCTAAATTGAAGGTTTCTGTAAGAATTTGTATTTTGATTAGATGTGAAAAAATACATCTCCGTACACCTCCGTTTTCCCTTCCTGATACACTTTATGACCCCAGTAGTTTTTTTCCGAATTCTTCAAAAAATAACATTTCAATAATTTGATATGACTTGTTCAATACTCAATAGTCTGTAAAAATTTCTGTTCTTATTACTGTCTCCCCCAATTTTTCTTTTATTTATAATACATAAAAACACCTCAAAAATTGTGTAGACAATTATAATAATCGTCATTTGTTTTAACGTAACTCACAACTTATTTGAACAATTGTAAACGGTACATTGTTACCTTGAAACTACCAGAAAGAAATATTTTTATTGTTAGCTGAGATAATGTAGGTTGATCATTTTGGAAATATTTTGGCGAAAGTTAGTAACTAACTATACCTGTATGATCAACGAATGACAGCTTTTGTAAGTTGCATATAAGAGGCTTCCTAAGCACAAGCAGTAAGTCGAGAGTTGTATTATTAAATACTTAGCTTTTGTAACGTAGGGAAGAATCCTAGAATGTAATTTAGTTATTGATCAAGTATTTGTTGACAATAGTTGGTAGAAGAAGATTGTGAGTTAATAGTATCACCCACTACTTCCGAGCTTATGATAAGGATTAACAAATAAAGTTACAGCTAAATTATTATTCATTTAAATTCACTTTGAATCGACTATTTTTTTTCTTACGCTTTGCGACTACAATGTTTTACGTACTCGCATTATAGGAGCCAAAAAGATGATTTTAATAGTTGTCTGAAAACCGTTGTTGTTACGAATTTGGCTTTTTGATGATAACTTAACTTGTGAAACCAAAACTTCAATTTTTGGGATTACACATTGTTGCTGTTCAACTTGTTTGGATTGGAAAAAAATCAATGTTTTAACAATTGTTAGGTATGTTGTTGAAAAATAAGAAGTGTTGGTGTTATAAAGTAATATTTTTCCTTGTCATGATAACTAACCGGAGAGGATAATGTCTATGGACTGGCCGTGAGCATTGACTAACTTCAAAGTTGTACCTAACTAAGGGATTATATATTCTATTTTCATGTTAATTACGGGAAAAAAATTGTTCCAAGAAAGAAAGCGTAAGTTAATACACTTAATGTAAGATGAAAATTGACAAACACATATATTGTTATATTGGTTGGAACTGTGGATAAAAAAAAAGAAAAAAAAGTTTAATAATGGAAAATTGGGATGTTCAGAAATACTTCTTTTTACCTTGCTGTCTATGGAACTGTACTGAAAGGCTGAGTTGAGTATACCTAATAAATGGTAGCCTACAGTAAATTGATTATTTCAATTGAAATCCATGCCTTACTGATTCATAAACAACTGTGTGAAACGTCATACGGTGATACAGGCAACGTTTATTGTAGGTTGTTCCTCCAAAGCTGGCCCCAAATAAAATTTCAGTTATTTCAGAGAACTAGAAAGAAATCGGCATGAGGGCTCACAGACGATTGGGGATACTCCACAGCTGATTATTATTACCCAAAAGATATTATTGCTATCAATTAATCACTGATGAAAGATCAATTTCAAATTAAATTATCGCATATACAGGGTGGACGGGGATCAGTGTGAACATTTTTTTTGGGTAAAACTGCATCAAAAATGAACTAGAATGCCGCCAGAGTGGGGCTCCTATCGCACTCCATCGAATAGTTATGATTTTTTTAGTGCTTTCACGGTCAACTCCGACCTCACGTCATAAAATCGAGTTTTCTGGAACACTGAAGCGTCCATTTTAATTTTATTATACATTTTCGGATTCAGCATTAAATTTCCTATAAGATAAACTTAATTTCAACCTTATAAAATTTCGATAACTCTGTTCATAATCGCAGTGAAAGGGAAAATTTGAAAAATCTGAAATTTTTCGATAAAATTCGAAACAGAGCCGACGTTCCAAAAATAGGCCAAGAAGTTGTCGAATCTCATAAAAACTTCCTCATTTCATGAGCTTTCCAACGGTATACTCAATTTCAGGATTACGACATTTTTTCTTTGAGAAATTAAGTTTCAAGTACAAAAAAACCAAGGTGGGGGCGTCAATCTTGGTAGGGAAGGAGGTGCAAGGAGTTGACTCACGTTCTCATTTCTTTCTGTTTCTTTATTCTTATTTTCTGTTAAAAAAACCTGCAAATTACAACAAACAAAAATGAATTTAGGTTAACATTTGTTCGAACTGACGTCCCCTGTTACGAATGCATAACCTAGCTCGTTTTCGAATAGCTCTCACAGTAACTGAGAGTGTTAACTTCTCCTGAAGTTTTTGAGCTGCTGCTACAATTTTTCCACTTAACTCTTCTTCTGTGTTCACCTGCGTTTTGTAGACTTTTTGATTCAAAAATCCCCAAACGAAGAAGTCCATGGGGTAGAGATCAGGGGACCTCTAGGTGAGAGCAACCTGCATGCTCCCCTCCTCTGGGACTTGGAATATACGATTTTTTCACTTAGCTTATTGTTTTTATACTCCCTCATTGTGTTATTCACCTATTCCTTTTTAACCTGCTTAGAAGGGTCTTTAAACTAGTTTATCATAAATACGTAAATTAGTACTTGTTTAGAGACCGTACGCAGGAGGATTTTTTCAAACCGTGGCATTTTCCTTACGTACATGATTTTCACACTCGTCATAACTCATGAAAAGTCTGATCCGAATGATTTAAAGTGGAATTTACACTCACACAATCGACCTTAATAACGAAACCATTGATTATACCAATTCCTCATATATTTGAGCTACACATTTGGTTATTAATCGTGAATACTAGTTATATAACACAAATTACGATATTAAAGGACACTATTTAATATGTCTTCGATAGTTTTCACAGGGCACGTGAAATAGGTAATGACTTTTGTAGGCAACATTTTGGTAGATTTTTATAGGTTACATTGTTCCATTTGATTTGGTTCTCGGATTCTTTCGATGACAAAAGGTATGAAGCCGGTATTCTTAAGAGAATGGGGAAATTTAATTTCTAATCATTACTCTTGAGATAATCTACAGTGTGAGTAATGTTGAAAACATTAAGAATCTAGTGTGGGTAGTAAACAGAAGTGAAGACACAGTTGACATTTACTGTTATTGTTCTAAAAGTGTCATTTAATACGGTTGGATTAGCATGGGACTATCATCGGACCAAGGAAATGAAAGTTTGGAAAATCATAGAGTGAGATATCCGCCGAAACCAACTTAACCCGACCACCTTTCAGGAGGAAGGTTAAGTGTGTGTAGCTCCAGATCTCGCGCATTCTTCAAGCAGCAAAATTGGATTGCAGTATTGCTTCTGATTCTACCTATAGGTGGTGGAAGTTTTTTACACAGCTATCCAGTATCTATTACCACTATCTATGAGTACCCCTTGCAGTATACCCACCTAGACGGTGATACTTTTTAAACTACCATTGATATTACTCCATTATCTCAGACACTGTATCCATTACGAAGTTGCATTTTTACAAGCCTCTAACTGCCTTACTACTACCAAATCCTGTACAATGTCAGGTTGATTGATTTTACGATATCAAAACAGACTTCTTCAAGATAAGTATCCTCAGAATTTTTTATTATATTCCATCTTAATTACCCCAGGCTGTTTTATCTACTCCGTATTATTATTTCTACTATTAAATTTATTTATTTGGTGTGATCATAATAACTGATCAGCAATAGATAAATTATTGTTATTTTCACTTCATAGATAAGTTTGATAGACATTTGAACACAGAATATATCATATAATTATCATAATATTATCATAAATAATAGCAGAATAATAAATAAATTTTATCTAATTTCATAAAGCTCTCTGGAACCTAAAAATGGCAAAAACGCCTAAAAATCCTGAAATGCATATTATTTAGCATGGAATTATCCAACAAAAGTTTATCAGAAACGAACTAGAACGATAAAATCATAATCAACCTACTGAAATGTTTTATCAAAATTAGCCAAAAAATGGAAGAAACGTGAAAATAAACAATCGTTATGAGCAAAATATTATTATTTGTTCTGCCGTAAAACTTATAGTTAACAATTTCTTTGCTCACCAAAACACTCAAATTAAAAAAATAAACATTTAATAGTTATTATACGATGATTCTCTAAAATGCAATCACATGATTGAACGACATGACTTCAACTTTTTATCGTATGTTTGCTGATCCTACAATTCGTGATATGATTCATAATTATTCGTTTTCTTCTTCCTCCCTGCGTGTAGAAGTGTACGGTATTGGTTTATTGTTGGTGCATTTTATGGTATAATATTATTATTATCATCATGGTTTCGAAACAAATTGAGAATACTGATATTAGGTTTCGTGCTCTAGATTCAACTAACAACTCGTTTGCGGTCCATTCTTTTCATTAACAACCTTGGTAGACGACTGCCATTAGCGCCGAGCTCTTAAAAAATTAATCGATATGGTTATTATATAATTGGTTGAGCTTCGAAGTTAGATTTCATCAATTTGAAGCGTTTTTGCAAATCAGCAAGGAGATCTCGCGTCCTTGTTCAGGCAGATCTCGAAGGTTTTATATTCCAAGGGCTTTAAAAATAATGAGGCAGTATCTTGCGGGTGAGTATATTCATTATTGACCTACAGTTGTGTGTGTAAATAAATCATTGAAAGACAACACAGCCAAGAGATCTATTCAGCCGTGGGATCGATTACAGTCAACGAATCTGTTGCAATGCGAATAGTTACAATGCTCATACTAATCTAAAGCTCCCTTAAAAAAACGAGAAATAAAACTCGCTGTAGTCCCAAAACCAGCTAAAAACCGAGGTAAAAGTCTACAAAAATCCTAGTTTCTCCATGATACAGACACGAAGCTGCTCGGAAGCAAAACCCGCCTAATGTTACGTTACGTTACCGCTTAGATGGTTCCATACTTTCATCGGAACAGGTCAAATCCCCACAAGGATTGCAAATGATGGACTACGCAAGTGCAAAAGCTGCTAATAACTGCTAATAAACCAGTCGCTTATGCAAAACCACGTGAATCCAAACAGATCTTGAATATCTCATTAAATTATGCACTAATATATTCCAGACAAAAGCGAACCGAAGGTCCAAAAATATCTAAAAATATATCCTGTTATTTCAAGAAGAATAGTGGTGTTAGAAATATTGTAGTTAGTAATGTTCGGCAACCTTTCTGGTGAGTATGCACCCTCTTTCTGGATTATATTTGCCGATCGTAAATGTCATTTTAGGCCCTTCCTTCAAGGATGTCCCTAGATCCCAATGTTGTGCTATTATTCTTCTTTGAAAAGTTTTTCTCTTCCTTAGCATTGATGGTTGAAAACAAATCATTTTCCAAATCAATTCCAATATTTTTTAAGTCAAACTCAATATTTTTTAATTCAAGCTACAACATTTTTCAAGCCGAATTCCACCTAAAACGATTATGAATATTTTGAATTATGAACATTTTTTTATAATTTTCTTCTGAAATCGATTTTGGAAATATTGACTGAAAATCCGCTGAAAACACACGAAAAGACAACTTGTTTTCGACGGACGTGCGGAGGATTCGTTTGTGACCTTCCTTGTCACGGTTGCACGTAATTTACATACCTCTTGCGTCACTTTGGGTTCGTGGTTGTAGTCCATCTCTGTAATAACTTCAGTGCCGTTTGTCTTTACAAACGCCTTGCATTTGACACTACCACCCTTTGCCGAACACCACCAGCTAATTCTTTATGAAACGTAAATTTGTATCCTTTAATAAAAAATGTATCAATATCCTTTTGGCTACCGCTCGGCACAATTGAAACACTTGACATATTAGAAGGTCCACTTGAAACTAGACCATGTAGGAGAGCGTGGTTGAACGTTGTCCGAATCACACTCGAGATGAAAGATACTTCGTACCTGACGGGAACATTTCGGCTAATCGTTATCTTGTAGTGACAAAGTTAGCGGAACATTTAGGAGACCGACCTTTCACGTACCTGACAGGAACATTGGGGCCGTCGCCCCAAAAAGCAGCTTTTTTCAATCGAAATCAATTGTTCAGTTATTGAATTCAACATTTCCCCGAGATAAACTGACCATTTTGGTTTATTATTCAATAATAAACCATTGTAATCGCTCTTGAAAAAAACATTTCTAACCCCCCTGAAAATTTCATGGATTACGTTTCAAAGGGTGTAGAATCCAAATCTGCAATAAAACGCTGCAAATTCTTTCACTGGGGTTTATTATTCAATGATTCATGATTTGAATTTCTACTGTGCTTTGGAGCGATTATTGAATTTCAGGAGATATGCAAAGAGCACGTAAATCTGTTCTCGACCAAAATACCTATTAGGATTGATCAGTTGATCATATTTGTGTGCCTCCTGAAATTCAATGATCGCTCTATCACCTGTGAAACACGCCCACTCCAAAGCTTAGTAGAAATTCAAATCACGAATCATTGAATAATAAACCCCATTGAAAGAATTAGCAGAGTTTTTAACTCAAGTTCCTCATTTCGCATATGGATTTCAGCACTTCTCAAGCCAAATTCATCATTGCCAAAGTCAAACTGAACACGTTCCTAGACTGACCCATTTTTTTCCCAAGAAAATTTTTTAATTTCCCTAGTCCAATTCAACAGTTTACCAGCTTATTTGGCATTGTCAAGTCAATCTCATATTCCCCAAATCAAATTCGTTATTTCTCAAGTTAAATTCAACATTTCTTTGTCAAACTGCGCATTTCTAAAATAACTTAAACCAAATCCGACCAAATTCAACCAACTACACGCTGACCACATAAACCACTTACTGGCTGGAAAAGACTTGTCCGTCCACGTCACATCCTGGATTTGATGACCGCTTAAGTGCCAGAAAAGAAACTGTTTAATAAACAGTGTTTATAAGATTGCTAACCAGTTTAATGGGCTGATACCATCTTATCACCCAAAGTAACGTACCTATATTATTTCTGAGTGTAAGGTTTTATATTAAACCAATGAGGTATATTGCGTAACAATTTCCTCTTTAAATAAAATAAATGAAATAAAATAAAAAAGTCCGATTCGGATCATTCTGGAACTGGGGATCATGTCTGTGTTTTTGTGTGTGTTTCTCGCATGTGTTGTGTGTACTAAATCACGTGCATAATTCCGTCGATTTTTTTTTGTCGAAAGTTTTTGTAATTCAAATTGTTTTATTTTATTTTATTTTTCCAATAATTTAATTAATAAATATTCCGTCGGTCTAATGAGAGCATAATGATCATTGGCGTCGTCCCGTTCAACTACTTTGTGCGATGACAAGAAAAGGTATGAAAACTTGAAGATGTTCAGGCTTACGCACTTTATTTATTCATATCCCACTGTGGAATATCATGACATGGTTATTCTCTAAAACAACTGTTCTCCAAAAATTTGTATTCAATAATCTATATTTCATCTAAGCAGATTCGTTAAGGTTATAAGATGAATGTATATACAATCCACTTACACTCTTTTATGAATCACTAGTCTATCCCATCCACTGACATAATGGCAGGTCGAACAAAAATTTTCAATGAACATTTGATCTCATATACCAATCTAATTCTTAAAGACAGCGTCAATAAATAAAAGCATTTGAAAAATACATCACAGCTGGACAAAATTCTTGTTAGTACGATCAATAATTTTTTTTTTTACATTTCAAACGAAGGAGCTTCGACTTATTCAACACAGCAGCAATTTATTCGAGGATATTCATAACATTAAAATTTGAAAAAATGAACGAATTACCCACGTATTATAACATTGGAAAATCCACTTTATTAAATTTGTTATTTTGTACTGTTTCGCTACTACCTAAGACTCTACAAATTAGTACCTCAAACTTGGAGAATTATTTGATTTTCTCGATTCATTTGGAATGAAAAGTCAAACACCGTGCATAAAAGATCCATAACCAAGGGCAAGTATAGATGAGTACGCAACTTATATTCAATTTCACGAGGCGGGTTCCAAAAATTGGTTTGTTTCATCTTGTATTGTTCAGAGTGCCGAAAAAAACAGCTTCGAGTAGCTAATGTTAAAATACCGTTTTAGAATAACCAAATTTTACGTGGACATAAGAGCACAAAATCCATTACCATTTCCATGCATTATTCCCATCCTGCGGTCTCTGCATAAACTTAAAAATTATGAAATTTACCCATCAAATTGACCCGAATTATATTTTACGATATTTGGTACAGTCTCAAGAATGGTGCAGACTGAAGGAAGACTATTTACGTAAATTTTGGACAAATATCCAGAGAATTGTGAGTGCTTCATGTCTTAAATGATTTGAGACCAATATCTTCTCATTTTTTGTTTCCATACCGATGTTCCTGCGAAACAATCGAATTTAGGTTCTTCATAGCGAATAAAATGGCATTTGATCGCTTTTGACTTGCTACCTGAGTTTAACTCAATTAAATGTTTAAAACAGGTCGTTGAACTATTACTTACCGCAAAATCTACCTAAAATTGAAGAAATATTGGAATTTCATATCCTCAAGGAATTGTCACAACATTATGCTCTCCGTTTGTTTTTAATGAAACTATGATATTAATAGAACCTATGTAAATAGTGTTATTTGATACGTGATTTTGGAATACCATCCATCTATCCTTGCAAAACTACGTGTATAAACCTTAGAAGTTTGAATGAAAGTTCATGCGTTTCAATTCACTTCAATCTAAGACATCGTTGGACCCCATTAGACCATCAGTTCTTAGACATGAATCCTAAAAGAAATATGATCTGCCCAGTATTACCTATTACCTAATCCCGTCGTCAGTCCATTACATCGTTTTGCTGTCGATACCGTCTTCTTTCGGATTGATAATGGACATCATGGCTCTGTCTTTTTCCGTCATATCTTTGTCATCCCAGCCCCAAACTTCGCCCTCTATGCCGTGCCTGTGCTCCTTGTTGGTGTTCTGCGGATCAGCTGGGTGCGAGCCATCGCCCGTCCGTATCGCTCTCTTCACGATCATGTCTGTTTTGACTGTCTTGAGGTCGTAGGCCCATCCGAGCCAAGCGAAGAAATCGATGAACGCCGTCGTTGCGTTGGCCCGATATCCGGAGAACTCCGATGTCTTGTAATCCCAGGGGAAGGCGTGGTGATAGTTGTGCCAGCCTTCACCAAAAGCGAGGACACCAACGTAGATGTTTTCCACAGGAGAAATAAACCTTCAAAGAAAGACCATTAACATTATAAAGTTTACTAGCAGGTAGTGATTTTGATCAGAATTGTAATAGTAGTTCGGAATACAAATGAAGTAAATTGTTACGCAAAGGTTCACAATTAGATCATTTCCTTATTAGATCATCTTTCTGAACTTCTTTGTGACCCGTTCTAATTAATTATTATCATAAATTCTTCCCCTATTTCAGTTAAAATATCATCACAACAATGAAGATCGTATGAGTAAGGACATGAAATAGTAGTTATTATTTATTGAAATTCATCAAAATCAACTTTCGGTCCATGCCTGAAACATCATATCGGGTAATCCCATGAATATCAAATGATTAAGGGAGACATTTGTGTACACCAAGGCTGATGCTTGTGCATGAGACGAGGTTAAGACGGGTCTGACCAAAGAGGCAGGCACACATTCGCAAACTTTACTTCCCAGAAACCTCTACTCTTTCTGATCCGTAGGGCCAAAGTTGCCTAAATTAGAGGGATATCCAAAGAACGGACTTGAAATAATTAGTGACTGTTGAATAACATTAATCCACTGGGCAATCGACAACGTGAAATTCGTTGCCAGAATTGTTTAAACTGTTTTTGTTTAATTTTGATCATCTTCAGGGATTGAACGGTGTTACTTCTCCTTGTGAGTTCCATTTTCTTCGAACTATTGTCTCATAGCGTGTGCAAAAAGTGCACCACAATCCCAATCTAATGTCGGAAGTTCATTCTAAATTATAATGTAGTTGAAAGAAGTTATCGAAGTTATTGTTCAAGTGACCGGAGCCGCAGTAGATTGCCAAACATGGCAATCAGAGCTCCAATGGCTATCAGAAGGACCATCACGTTCATCCTTTTCCTTAGAATACGACATTGTTTCCAAAGCACGCACCATTACCCAACTTCCAGAACGAGCATACTCACCTCCAAGCTCTCCAGCCCAAACCTTACAAAAATTACTATCAACACTTTACCCCAATGGCAATTATATTTTCACCGATGGCTCAGTTTGTGAAGAGCGGGCCGGTTGTGCATTCTACAACGAATCCAAACAATACGCCCGACAATACCGTCTATGGAACCATTCCTCAATATATTCAGCCGAATCATATGCAATTCTGATGGCACTCCAGTATGCCTCGGAGCTACACGACAATTAAAAACATGTAGTGATCATCTCAGACTCCTTCAGTGTTCTACAGAAACTGTTCTACGACACAACATATTGGGCCATCCTCCAGGTTGAACCACATTGAGGCGTCAACTCTAAAATCAATCAACGTGCTAGAAGATAACCGGAAAATAGTAAAGTTTGTGTGGATAAGAGGGCATAAAAACATTCCAGGGAATGTAATACCTGACAGGGAAGCCTCCAATGCTCGCTCTCTACCTAAACGGCTTTTTCAACCACCTTGCTTCCCACACACTGATCTCAAACGCAAATTGCACCAAACCCAACTTCTGACCTGGAGAAAAGCATACCACGTATCCTGCTGGAATCGGATACGTTTCATTGTTCCCGCCGCCTTCCACCAGGTCGTGGTTTCATGAAGCGGGCTCGTTGTATTCGCGCGGGTTTTATACGACCATAACCCGTTTAAGATCAGGCCACTGTGTCACCAGGGAACGGTTTCACAAATACGGTCTGTCGTGTACAGATTTGTGCAGATATTGCGGCGTTAACACTGAAACGACAGAACATGTGATCCTCGAATGCCCACATAATTCTCCCCCAAGAATCGAACTCCTCAACAGTTCTATGAACTATACGACCCTCCCCTTCAATCTGGACTCACTCATAGCTTCAGGAAACACTGTAGTGTACTGTGCCCTATATAAATTCCTATTAGACATAAACTTTCATATTTAATCATACTCACCCATATTTTTGTAATCTAACATGAATGTTTAGAATGCCTTACCATGTTATGGCTGTACTTATATCGTTTCCGAAGCCAGAAAAAAAAAAGATTGCCAAACGATAAAACTAGGTTCTTAAATCGTATCCGTTTTGGTTGATAATCCAAGAGCTCTAAGAACTGTGAGTACTAGCTCAGACTGGTGTGGGATTTATAAATTGAAGCCTAATAGTTCTAGCTTCGCTCTAATAGTTTTGGATAAGAGGCAGTGTCACGAATGAGACAACGATGTAAAACCATAGCATTTCTCGGTTATTTCAACATGCAATGCATTTAATTACAGTACCCTATTGAATCACATCACGATATTAGCAAGGACGAAACCCGTGTCCATTACTTCAACGTTTCGTTACTACAATTCGTTTGTAGTTTGTTTGGTCAACTACTACTCCCGCAGAAATCATTCACCTCATTCAAGTCTCCCTGCCCTATGAAATCATATTTTTCTTTTTCTTATTTGTTTTCCAGAATCGATTGTAATTTTATCCCAATCGTATTTATTTACTCAACCCGAAATCTGTGACATTGAAGTCATTTGGCCAGAGATATAGCCTCAGAGGTGGTAGTTTACAAGCAACTGGAAAAGCTCCTATCCACTTCCATCACACTCCCAGGAATTTCAAAAATTAGGGGTTTGAAACATGTGATTGGAGTTGAAGAGTGGACATTCACATTCATTGCCAATTTTGCTCATGATGGTAGATCGAGGGGGAGGAAGGTTAAGAAAGTCATTTTACGTGAAGGAGGACAGGTGTGACACGAAACTATTTTGCAGAACACTGAGACAGTGGTAGTAATGAAGTAGCTGCTCCTTGCAAGGGAATAGGCGATTAGCCTGCAACGACAACAGGATAGTTAGAAACCACTCTATCAACAGGTACAAGTTTAAAGGTGGAAGTTTAAAGAAACCGAAAGGGGAAACTATCCATATCCATCGAGAACCCTCAATTTTAAAATGTGGCTCACTTTGACAAAAGGGTAGGGGATGTAGACTGGGATAAATCTGATCAGTCGAGTAAACCTTTCGGTTAAAGCATGTTCCATGTTTTAAAATTTTAGCAGATACACTCTAAAATCTTATTTTGGTTTATTATTCAATAATAAACCATTGTAATCGCTCTAGAAAAAAAATTCTAACCCCCCTGAAAATTTCATGGTTTACGTTTCAAAAAGTGTAGAATCCGAATCTGCAATAAAACGCTGCAAATTCTTTCACCGGGGTTTATTATTCAATTGGCTTGCGTTCATGATTTGCATTTCTACTAAGCTTTGGAGTGTGGTTGTTTCACAGGTGATAGAGTGATTATTGAATTTCAGGAGGCTCACGAACATGATCAACTGATCGATCCAAATAGGTATTTTGATTGAGAACCGATTTACGTGGTCTATGTATCTCCTGGAATTCAATAATCGCTCTATCACCTGTGAAACACGCACACTCCAAAGCTTGAGTAGAAATTCAAATCATGAACGCAAGCCAATTGAATAATAAACCCCAGTGAAAGAATTTGCAGCGTTTTTCTTAATGTATAACTTATTACTGTATGCTCTCACCTGTCGTAGGGTCTCGTTCCCCACAAATGAGCGGCACTGTTCACTAGCCAGGTTCCATGAAGTACCAAAGTGTAGCGCATCACAGCAACCACGTACCAAGCCGTCCAACCATCCTCTCCCCATAGATATGCAGGTACCATAGTTGGAATGACGAACGTGCAGAGCGGCATCAATATTGGATAGAACCTGGAAAAGTTAGGTCGATGTTGATGTAGGAACCGACTAGGGAGCATTAAATAGATATGATGCCTACTTTTTACATGTTTTTGCTGTTTTATATCCATATTTCACTTTCAATTCAGCGGAAAAAGACAAGTAATTACAACAATTAATAGTGGATAGTGACGATCCATAACTGATTCCGTATAACCCCTTCAACTGCTCTTGTCCAGTAATGTTCCAGTTACAAGTAGAGACATAGATTTTCACCATTGTTCGGTGAAATAACAACTGAGCACTTTGAAAATATAGTGGACACATAGAGCAAATGTTTTCGATAAACTTAAGTCTTTCCATCAGAATAATGATATGAAAGGCAGAGAGGTCAACAAAGGTATTCTTCGGATGGTGAAATATTCTTAGCAATCTATTTAGTAGGGTGGGCCGAAAAAGACGATTTTTGGATTTCAGAATCCCATTACCCCTCAAAATACGGAGGATGATGTCCTGACAAAACACAAATGTACATGGCATATACTTTAACGGGCGAAAAGATAAAACTTTATATCAGTAAAAAGTTGGCAACAAATACTATCGAAAAGAGATAAAACAGGTGGGTGTGGCACATAGCTTCCTCGTATCCATAACATGACTGTATAGAGTATGCAATATGGTTCGATCCAAGCTTGAGGCTAAAACTTTATTTTCTCTTTATTACTCACGAGGACCATCTTTACATCAGTCCGAACAATCCCTGAAAATTTCATCGAAATTGGTCAAGAACTCCCGGAGTTATGCGCGTAACAAGGATTTCACGTTTGCGCATGCGCAGAGGCTACTATTGATCCGGGGGTCATGAAACTCATAGGGGACCATCTACACATCAAACCGAACAATCCCTGAAAATTTCATCGAAATTGGTCAAGAACTCCCGGAGTTATGTAACAAGGATTTCACGTTTGCGCATGCGCAGAGGCTACTATTGATCCGGGGGTCATGAAACCTATAGGGGACCATCTACACCTCAACCCGCACAATCCCTGAAAATTTCATAAATATCGGACTCAAACTTCGTGTAGTTTTGCCCGTAACAAGGATTTGCTGACAGACAGACAGACACACAGACAGACACGGAACCAAAATTGTTCAGAAAGGTCTAAAACGCAAAATGCGAGTGGAATTTTTGATTTTGGAGACAAAACAATTTTCACATTCCGAAAGTGAAAACAATGCTTCTGCTACCTTGGTAGACTCGGAAGCAAAAAGCAGTAATTTGGTTCAATAGCCTTGTAGAGCTAAAAGCAGTTGGGAGTTCATTAAAGTGAAGCAAGCAGATGAACCGTTGCAACGGATGACCAAGTTTTAGTTCTGAATTTCTAATGACTCCATATTTCCACCCCGTGATTGTGACCGTTCCATCACACCCAACTGCTTTTAGCTTATCAGTGTCATGATTTTTGGTTTTTAGGTACGTAGGATAAAATACTGTCAGCAAACCCGCTACCAATGCCGTTTTGAGGGTTCAAGTGACCAAAATATGTTCCACAAGGCTCTTGAACCAAACTTCCGCTTTTCTTTTTTCTCTTTTCGATAGTATCTGTTGCCAACTTTTTACTGATATAAAGTTTTATCTTTCGCTTGTCAAAGTACATGCCACGTACATTTGTGTTTTGTTCTTGTTTTTGTAAACTGTCACGAACGTTTTGTTTTTCTCGCCGAACCTTGTTTTTATCTACTACAAGTGACAAATCTTTTTCGGTGACTACACCTGGATCCTGTGAAACACACGAGGCGATAGCAGCCGTCGCCATACTCGACACCCCAAACCTTTCGCTAGCGAATGCAGTTGCAGACAGTTTAATTCTCATCTGCCATGGTTTAATTGCACTCTTACTACAACTTGGGATATTCTCTTCTGTAATATCAACTTTGGCATCACAACAAGAAACTGCACTCGTAACATGTCGACGCCGGTACACAACGCACTCACTGCTCGCAGCTCGAAGTGCTCGCGCCTTACATTTCACTCAGTTTCCATCCAATGCGTTTTGTTGTTTGTTTTAATGTAATACTAAATAACACATTAATTTAGTAGTAAATTAATATAATTGGCTACGTAATCTTGTTAGACAATTATTATAAAACAACTAGGTCTATAAAATTGCATTTTTTCGTAATTATAGGCAAATTCAGGGCTTTTGCGCGAACTACAAACAGCACACCAGGGTGAAAAAATTTTTTTTTCGTAACGAAATACTTTGTTCTTTAATTTAATCACCAATGGAAAGTTTAGAAACCCAACAAAATCGGTAAACAATTTTAGGAAAATTTCAGTTTTTTCCACATTTTTGTAGAACTTTAGGCCTTTTGCGCGAACTGAAGATCGCTACTTACAATTTTTTAATTATTTTTCCCGAATTCAGGACATCATCCTCCGTATTTTGAGCGGTAATGGGATTCTGAAATCCAAAAATCGTCTTTTTCGGCCCACCTACTATTTAGAGAATACTGTGAACTTTTCAGAAATAGGTGCTACCTTGTTTTATAGATATTCCCATACCAGATTGGCCATATCTCCCACAGTTTCCATAAGATTAATTTAGAGTACTTATTTAATTTACAATTAGCCACTCACTTCTTTTGAAACATTACGACCCAATCTTTTTCCAGGTCAGACATATCAATGGCTTTCCCCTTGTGTTTGACATCATCATGTTTCCTTACGAGCAGCCAGCCCATATGAGAGAAGAAGAACCCTCGGCTTGAATTGTGAGGATCAGCGTCGCTATCCGTAAATTTATGGTGCACCCTAGAATATTGTAAAACATACTTGTAAGTAAACATTCATATGAACCATCTCGTTTATTGTACAATAATCGTGCAACAAAAAAATTTCTGAAAAAACGCTGCAAATTCTTTCACTGGGGTTTATTATTCAATGATTCATGATTTGAATTTCTACTAAGCTTTGGAGTGTGCGTGTTTCACAGTGATAGAGCGATTATTGAATTTCAGGAGATATGCAAATATGATCAATCTGATCAATCCAAATACCTATGGATTGATCGATTGATCATATGTATCTCCTGAAATTCAATAATCGCTCTATCACCTGTGAAACACGCACACTCCAAAGCTTAGTAGAAATTCAAATCATGAATCATTGAATAATAAACCCCAGTGGAAGAATTTGCAGCGGTTTTCAAGATCGATTACAATTGAAATATTCTATTTGAAAATTTTAAATTTCGTAAGACGACTGATGCATATCAGAATGCTTCAACCCGTGTATCGGCTATTAAATCTTTTAGGAGTTCACTCCAGTATCCACATTCACTACATCACGAGGTTACTGCGGTAAAAAAAAAAAAAAAACCCTGTTATTTCTGTTTTGATTGCAGTAACCAAGTGATGTAGTGAATGTGGATGCAAATGTTGGCAGCATAAATCGGGCCATACTTTGGGAATGGTTTGAGATACGGACCTGGGGAGGGGCTCATTCGATTCCTCATGGAAAGTTCTTTAAAAAAGTCCAAATTTAGGCCCCCTTGACTTTTTTTGAGGTTTTTAGGGATTTTACAAAACTTTGACAACTCTTAAAGGGCACTTTTAATTAAGTGAGAGTGCGGGCTAAGGAATTGGGGCGTTGTCGGACGAATATTGATTTTTCCTGAAAATTTCAGATTTTTTGCTCCAGCCGTTTGGGAGAAATCGTGCGTACGGCGTACGGCGGACGGACGGAAAAATGTGTATTGCAGATTTGGATTGTACACCCTTTGAAACGTAAACTATGAAATTTTCTCGGGGGGTTAAAATTTTGTTTTTCAAGAGCGATTACAATGGTTCATTATTGAATGATAAACCAGAATCATCTGTCCTCCATTGGGCTCCATTGGTAAGAGCAGAGAAATCAACAATTCGTTCTTAAAGCGTTTTCGATACTATCCAATATTCCTAGAGTATGTAATAGAATAACCAGACGATTCCTGAAAATCAATATCTGATAGATATTGAGAAACAAATAGGAATAGTAGTCACGCATTCTTCTTTAGAACTTACCTGTGATCTCTCACCCACTCGTAGATGTGATTTTGGAACGCGGACGAGTTGCAGAACGCTAAAAGGAGGCGAAGTGGAGTTGTCGCTTTATAACATTTGTGCGCCCATAATCTATGTGCACCAGCCGTAATACCCATACCACTGTACCAAGTGACGAATATTGCTGAAACAATAATCAAACGGTAAGCAATTGGGCATCAATAAATTCGTTTCAAACACAGTAAATGACAAGAAAACGACAGTTGAGTTTTTTCGAAAACCATGAAATTCTCAGCTCTTCTGGTGTACCTCAAATAATATGGCGGTTAAAATTGTTTTTTTTTTCAACCTTTTGCGTAAATAGAAGGTTTATCTACCATAAACTAACTTGGAAGGAAACTGGAATGAAAATAAACAAGTAATTCCTAGTTGATCGAAAAGAATGCTCAGAAGAAACTTTGATTTTGACGAAGGTGTAACCGCTGCAATTGGTATTCTACAATTTCTATTTAATATTTATGATTTTTTTATTTGTTGATAAACCAATTAGGTGTAGAGCCATTAGAACGTTTGGAGGCGCTGAGTTTAGATAATGTTCCATTAAATCCGTGTAGTAGACCAAGTCGTAGAAGACTATCTAAAGCAGGAATAATATGCAGCGTTCTACTGGAGTTTTGTGATTTAGGATGGGAAAAATACAGTTTAGTTGCTACCGCCCTCAATTTTCAAACTGAGACATGCATGATGGAGTGTATGAGAAGTTTCTCCTAAGCCGTTATGCCGTAGTTTTACAAGGATCCATCCGAGGCTGTCGAGAGGCTCCTATTCATTACCTAATGAGGATGGTGACTGACCGTATTCCTTTGGAACTTTCTCCAGACATAATGAATGCCAGAGAAATGTTTTTATGAACTTCACTATTGTTTCAAGTCCAACGGTGCATGACTCTCACCTTGACTTTCGGATTAGTAGATGGCTTAAGCTATTAATAGTTCGAGCGAAACGAGATCTATGACCCTGTCCGAATTTCATTTTAGCCTACAGTGTCATATTATTGCCTAGTGAAACAGAGGTTTAGTCTATATAATTTCGTAATGTTTCTGTCCTTTTAATAGGACTTCAGTAACTTAAAAAAAAAAAAAAAAAAAAAAAAAGGGGGGGGGGGGGGGGGAATAGTTGGCTGCTTTCACATTTCATGATTTTTTATTTATTTTAATTTCGGAACTTTTTCAGGTTTTGGTTGGTCTTTTTGAAAAAAAGTCACTATAAAAGATTCAAATGATGGTGTCACCCTAATTAAAATTGAAAGTAATAATCATAATTTGTACGGATTGTGTTCACATTTTTAAATGTTAAAATGATTTGTCGTTACTGAAAATAGGATAACAATCAACTTTAGTTGGAAATCATAATTACCACAGTAATTAAATTGTTCACAAACTCCGATGCTAATCCATTTTTATCATCCACAACATATCACTTATGCTCATCTTATGTAGACGAAATCGCAAACGTGTAAATAACGCATTTTCTTAATGAACGACTGGGTAAGTTTGCCTTTTTTAGGCAGCCAAGATGACTTCGGTAGAGAGTTCGGTAGGGATTTTACAAAACGCTGTTAACCCTTAAAGGGCACTTTAAATTGAGTGAGAGAGCTGGCTCAAGAATGGGGCGTCGTCGGACCAACATGGATTTTTCCTAAAAATTTCAGATTTTTTGCTTCAGCCGTTTGGGAGAAATCGTGCGTACGGCCTACGGCAGACGGACGGAAAATTTTTTATTGCAGATTCGGATTCTACACCCTTTAGAGAATGTAGGGGCGTTAGAATTTTTTTTTTTTTTCAAGAGCGATTACAATGGTTTATTATTGAATAATAAACCAAAATTACGAGACCACTTCACTAGTGCATGAAATTATTAAAAATAAGGCTATCACTGACCATACAACAATGTGGCGACTTTGGCTTGTGTGAAACACAAATACAAGCCATAAAGGGCGCCGATGTGAAGATAAGCAAAAGCCAGAACGTTCCTCCACACAATGTGCCATTCATACTTCGGGCCTGCTGGTTTAATTGGGCTTTTCGTTTGAATCTGCGGTTTGCGTGAGATGGGTTTAGTGGTCGTCACAACTTCGGCTTCTGCCAGGAGCAGACCAGTCCCAGTACCTGTTAAGTTGGGCGCCATCTGAAACAAACCAAATTCATTATTCAAAAAACATTGATTCAAATATATATGGTGTGAGAAAATTAAAAAAATCGAGATTTGGGTAAAACTACATCCAAAGTGGTGCGAAAACGCACTTTTATATCTCAACCTGTACCCAAGATACGATTTTTTTTTTTGTTTGTTTTAAAGAAAACCACGTGTTACGTTATGAAACCCACATTTCCAAATAAAAAAACTACTTTTTAAAACTTTTGGCCACATTTTGGGATTCAGTGGTAAGTGCCCTACATGCTCAGTGCATTTTCATAATCAAATACTAACTTATCAAGACCCTAATTGAATTCAAAGCTCAACATTTTAAACATTTTAAGTTTCTAAAAATACTTGAAATTTAGCTTCATTCCCCCAAAACTTATTAAAAGCTGTCAAATTTCTGGAAAACTTGCAAATTTAATAGGTTTTTCAATGGTATGGTAAAATATGCTGTTCCCTATCGTTTTCAAGGAGAAAGGAAATCAAATCCGGGGAATTTTCCTAAAGAATCAAATGTTTTATAAACATTGAAAACGCTGCAAATTCTTTCAATTGGCTTGTTTTATAAACAGCTTTGAGTGTGCGTGTTTCAAGGTGATAGAGCGATTATTGAATTTCAGGAGATTGCATAGAGCACGTAAATCTGTTCTCAACCAAAATAAATATTTGGATTGATCAGTTGATCATATTTGTGTACCTCCTGAAATTCAATAATCGCTCTATCACTTGTGAAACACGCACACTCCAAAGCTTAGTAGAAATTCAAATCATGAACGCAAGCCAATTGAATAATAAACCCCAGTGAAAGAATTTGCAGCGTTTCATGCATATCAGAATGCTTCAACCCGTGTATCGGCTACAAAATCTTTTAGGAGTTCACTCCAGTATCCACATTACTACATCACTAGGTTACTGATATCAAAACAAAAACAATAATAAACCAAAATAACCAAATGTTGGCACCATAAATCAAGCCATACATCGGGAATGGTTTGAGCTACGGACCTGGATTCGATTCCTCGTGGAAAGTTTTTCAAAAAGAGTCCAAATTTAGGCCGCCTTGACTTTTTTTGAGGTTTTTAGAGATTTTACAAAACTTTGACAACCCTCAAAGGGCACTTTAAATTAAGTGAAAGAGCTGGTTAAAGAATTGGGGCGTTGTCGGACTACTGAATAATAAACCAAAACGATACAAATTATTATGCATGTCATGAGTATGTTTAATAGTAACTAGTAATAAGTAATAGTTAATAGTAACATAAATTGGTCAGTTTGAAGTTTGTGTGATTCACCTACACAATTTAAACTTTGAAGATCTCGCCCTCAAACCTTGTGCTTGTATTTCAGTACCGTGGGCCAATAGGGAAGAAATTACCCTCTGGGTCGCTTTTGCCTATGGTAGCTATATTCTAGGCCAGGGGTGCTTAAACGGTCGATCGCGAGTGCTTTTTGAGTAGATCTCGAGAAGAAAATGTTTTTTAATAAATAGGTAACTAAACTACACAAATTTATTACGTAATAACACTGCATGCGGCAAAAGGCGGCAACTGACGGCAATATTTGGGTCAACTTACTTGTGCTAGTCTGCATTTTCTGAAATGAAGATAATTAAGTCAAAATATCGCAATCGACTAACTGACGATCATATGTCATCATGCTTGCGATTAGCACTCAGTGGTTACGCACCATCTTATGAAAAGTATGCTGAGGACATGCAGTGCCACGCTTCAACATCCAAAGTCACTCCTTAGTTAAGTTTAACACCATATGTAACTCTTTTGTTTTGGAACAACGAATAAACTCGCAATTTTGAATAACTAGGAGTTTTTTCATTGATATTGTAGAGAAGAACTTAAGTAAACCTAACCCAAACCTTGACTAAAATAATGTAAATTGTACGGAAAGCTAATATCTATATGTGATACGGTACGACGTCGTATGTACGACAACCCTACATCACACATACTTGCAGCCTCTCAGAGTCGATCGTAAGTAGTCTAAAAATATTGAGGTAGATCGCCAACAGATTAAGTTTGAGCACCCCTGTTCTAGGCATTCCAAACAATTTCCATTCAAAATTCCGTCACGAATTCGACAAAGATTCGACAATGAGATCAAATCAAATGAAATCATTTTTTTAGGAAATTGGGTTCCTATGATTTGAAGACTATAAATCTAACTACGAGTACCTACATTGAAATATAGACCTCTTCTACAGGAAATAAATGCCATTAATTGACACATTTCCACAACGCTGGTTCGCTGGATTCGAACTGTTAGAAGCGCCTGCAAGCTGTTGGGATACTAACCGTAACAACAGAACGACCTTGCGGGTTGAAATCTCAAACGATCCGGCGTTTCTATCTGAGTCTTGATGTTTTCAAAAGACTCCGCTGATGTTCTGAGTGAGTTGTTGACTTCAAACCGACTGTCTCGTTTTTGTATCTTTTGCGGATCATCACATCATATTGGAGACTATCTAGATCGGCGATTGTTTCTCAAGGTAACCGAAAGTATTACTTATGTCTCATGGGAAAACGTCGCGCACACATTGAATAATAACCAGGTTGTTATGAGAGAGTCTCACGGTTATGTAACTTACACTTTATAGTTTCTTATAACTAACCGTCACCGATTTTGGATGAAAAAGGATTCAAATACAGTGCATGTTAGACGGGATATAAAGCTTCATTTTACATCTAACATTGCTCTGGTTAGGGTAGTAAACAAAAAAGGGTTCCTCACTCATCGTCATCACACTATAGTCCAACTGAAGTCCTTATCCGCTTTCTGTAATATTTTCACAATTTGATACTTGCCTATGTGGTAGGAAGTAATAAAATAACACCAATAACAGACTTATAGGTTCCAAATTGAACGTCAGTGTCTTTAGAGAGAAGGAAAAAACGCTGCAAATTCTTTCACCGGGGTTTATAATTCAATTGGCTTGCTTTCATGATTTGAATTTATACTAACCATTGGAGTGTGCGTGTTTCACAGGTGATGGAGCGATTATTGAATTTCAGGAGGCACACGAATATGATCAACTGATCAGTCCAAATAGGTATTTTGGTTGAGAACAGATTTTCGTGCTCTATGCATATCTCCTGAAATTCAAGAATCGCTCTATCACCTGTGAAACACGCTCACTCCAAAGCTTAGTAGAAATTCAAATCATGAACGCAAACCAATTGAATAATAAACCCCAGTGGAAGAATTTGCAGCGTTTCTTATGGTTATCAGAATGCTTCAACCCGTGTTTCGGCTACAAAGCCTTTTAGGAGTTCACTCCAGTATCCACATTACTACATCACTACATCACTACGTCACAAGGTTAGTGATATCAACACAAAAACAATAATAAACCAAAATAACGCGAATGTTGGCACCATAAATCGGGCCATACTTCGGGAATGGTTTGACCTACGGACCTAAGGAGGGGCTCATTCGATTCCTCATGGAAAATTCTTCAAAAAAAGTCCAAATTTAGGCCGCCTTGACTTTTTTTGAGTTTTTAGGGATTTTACAGAACTTTGACAACCCTTAAAGGGCACTTTAAATTAAGTGAGAGAGCTGGCTCAAGAATTGGGGCGTCGCCGGACCAACATGGATTTTTCCTGAAAATTTCAGCTTTTTTGCTACAGCCGTTTGGGAAAAATCGTGATTAAGGCGTACGGCGGACGGACGGAAAAATTTTATTGCAGATTCGGATTCTACACCCTTTGAAATGTAAACCATGAAATTTTCAGGGGGGGCTGGGGTGGTAAGATTTTTTTTCAAGAGATTGCAATGGTTTGTTATTGAATAATAAACCAAAATCAGACACAGTGCTCTCATTTCTCCGATCCTCTGACAACAATTTTCATGTTTGCACAATCGCGGTGTCTATTACTGAACCAATCATATATTGGTGTATTGATTTCGTGTAAAATCTAATCACTATGTCCACAATTTGGTATTCTATTAGATTCAATTCAACCAGTCATCTGTCGGCTCGGCAATTTGAAGTAAAAGTTTTAATGTCATCCGCGCAATCCTTCATCGCAAGTAAAATCCATGAAAATCAGGCCAAGTTTTTCCTTGAAGCGAAAAATTGGCTCTCTCATCTCGTGCTGGAATCACCTCTTTTGCAGGAAATCAAAATTTAAAATTTACATGTAAATTTTAAATTAATTATCTATTACTACCATTGATTACTAATGGACATGAGATGAATATTATAATTACACTCCTTCCTTATTTATTTATAATTTATTTATTGTTGCAGTAATGTTTTTATTGGGTTAGATTAATTTCACCAATAACGTTTCATAACCCCATCAATTGTGTACCTAATGTTGTCCAAGAGAAATCGGCACGTCTCAAACGGGAAGTCATAAAACGGTTTTTCTTATGGGGCCCAACCTCCCTTCATTCCTCCCTAATGACACAAAACAGAAGTGTGTCACTGGCCTTTCCGTATTATTCATCAGGGTTTTCGAAATCTTGGAACCGAGGAATGGAGAAAGACAGTACCGAAATCCTAATTTTGAAGCGGCACACTAGAGATTTTACGAGTAGTGAAGCTCTGTTAGCGCTGTACTACGCATTCGTGAGGTCGGTACTTGAGTACGGCTCTGTCGTGTGGTCTCCTTTTTATGCAAACACCGTTGATCGGATTGAAAAAATACAGAGTAATTTTGCTTGCTACCTGCTTTTCAAGCAAGGAGTGGCCTGGGATGATTTTCGTTAAGAAAATTTTGTGCATCAGACTGCTGTTTCCACTTTGGCGAGCCGTCGCTAAGTATCTGATTGTGATAGATAGATAGATAGATAGATAGATAGATAGATAGATAGATAGTTTATTTACATCATTTTACACGTTACATTCTTCATTTGAATAATAACTGATGACCGAGCTGGATAGTGTGTTTTTATTTATAAGTTATTCCATAATAAAATAGTCTCCCCCCAATTGCTTCAATCACTTAACTTCCATGCACCGCCATATATCACGAGGAGCACCGTAATATTTTAATGTCCGTCTTCAACAACTAACTATTTATTTAACAATCCCCTACACCGAGCCCAGAGACTACTTAATAGTATCTCAAATCAAGATTTTGACCTTTTTTCTGATTCTATAGGGGAAAGTGTCCTATTATGAGATACATTCCTAATATGAGACCCCCCACTGTTGCCTCTGTATTATGCTACTCTCGATTGGAAGTGTCGTGAACTTACTGCCAGAGATGTCCCTGAGTGAAGGGAGAGGGCAGCATTAGACCACACTTCACCTGTGGCGTCTCTGTACCACAATATTTCCGACACATGCTGAACAAAAGTTTTTTCCTTCTTTTTCTCGACGACCAACAAGCCGTCAGGTAAGAGCTTTTTGCTATTAAACTAGTGGAAAATGTTCGTTATGAAACGTTAATCATTCAAGTTTCCCATAATTTCCACTTTTCACGGTTCTGCCATCGTCATTAGCGCCTTCCAAAAAAAAAAAAAAGTATCTCATACTAGGACACTTTCCCCTATTTACTTTAAAGTTGGCACTTCGTAAAAGTTAATTTTCCTTTTTCGTTATTTTACTGTAATATTTTTTTTTCTTTTTCTCGCAAGCATGTTTCTTTATCTATTTTTCATGAATTACTGTTTTTACCTTTAAATTCTTTGGAAAAATGTCCTTATTTTTTTCGACTTTTCTTGTGTCTGGAAATAATTTTTATATAATTTCCTGTAATTGGGCCTCAGCCCGTTTATATACAATAAAATAAAAAATATAAAAAATATAAAAACTGGTGAGGTTGCAAAGGTCAAGTTCAATGTTTTTCAGAACCCTCTAAGCCACTTAGGAAAGGAATCTTCTGCACTTTCTTAATTAAAGGATAAATCGCAAATTTTAGAATTAATTATACCTTATTTATTGGGATCCTTTCGTCTTGAATTCCTTCAACTTCAAATGGAGTACCGTCAATCATTTGCAACAGGAACGAAAATCATGAACTACATTCAATGTGCACCTAAATTTCGAGTTTTGAAATGTAGCAATCCGGGAGAAAAAGGACTTTCACAATTTTCGCGTTTCGAGTAGTCATACTTAAGGTTGATAATGATGAAAACAATGTTGAAGCCAATAAAAAGACTGCATGGACGAGCGAAAAACAACTTTTCAAGTAATTTTCTGAGAATTGATTTAAAATTAGCTTGGAAAACGTCGTTGTTGGATTCCCAAAAATGTAGTGAATGAAATCTACCATTTGTTGTGGAAAAAGTGAAACTTTAGGAGTGTTTTTTTTCTCAAGAAGTAAGCCCAAGAATCGATTTTTTTCGTTAAAAAAAAGTGTTTAAATACATCAGTAAGAAAAGATTTTACTGTTCATGAAATGTGATAAAAAGGATGATATCTTGTTAATTTGATGATGGAATTCAAAACGCAGTTAATTGGCAATAATCAGTATACTGAACATGTTCAAAAAATGATCAAATCGGTAAAATTTTGAAATTTTATTATTCGAACCACATAAGTAGACCTCAAGTAACTAGAAAATCATAAAGTACTTCCTAATCCTCTTCGTGACTTCCATCACACATAATCGATACCGCAGATATTAGGGTACCTATTATTCCTGTTAATATTTTTGTCAGCTACGTTTGAAAATCTGACTTCACTCTGTTTTCCTCCGGTTTGGAATTGGGAAGAAAAATACGGATTTAACTGTGACAATGTAACCGAAGAGTTAAAAATCTATTTAAAAAAAAGCGGGACAGTAGACCTCTATGGTTCTACAGCCAGATGATTAATTTTTCTAATTTAAATGATTAATTTTACACATTTAAGTACCGAAGATGAAAAATGGCCTATGCTACCTAAAAATATGGGATTCTAGCTAGTCAGAGATGAAAGCTACGGCTGGGGGGGGGGCCTAACAAGGGTTTACGTGAGCGCATTCTGTGTTCATAAACGGTACTTACTAAGCATAACCAACTCCCTGGAAAAACCTGTAGATTCAACCAGAGCACCAGAGAGGAAAGTGCTTACCAAGGTGGCAGGTACACGAATGACCCCCTCGGGCGGACGGAGAAGTGGTGATGCCGGGATAACAAAGGACGGAAGGAGCCCACCCGAAGGTTAGTTGAAGGAGTGTTGAGGGGGGAGGGGGGCAGAACTGTTCGGTCGGTAGCTAAGAACTGGATTGCACTCCTGTTAATAATTTAAATGATAATAAAACTAGGTTCTTAAATTGTATTGTCCGTTGTGGTTGATAATCCAAGAGCTCTAAGAACTGTAAGTACTAGCTCAGCCTGGTATGGGATTGATAAATTGAAGTCTAATAGTTCTAACTTTGCTCTAATAGTTTTGGATACGAGTCGGTAGCTAAGAACTGGATTGTACTCCTGTTAATAATTTAAATGATAAAAAAACAGCTTTCGTACAAGTACGCAACCACGAGGGACATTTTATGTCTTTGCGACCCCTCCCGCACACACACCACGTACTTCGTACCACCCGTGGGTACTTAATTGAATTCGCGATCGTGTTGACTCATTGTTCCCTCAAGTACCCGTGGGTACTTATGTCACTGAGGTTCCGAATGTCCAGGGGTTAACGTAACAAGATTAAGTAAATCAACAGCTTTCAAATCACGGTGAACGAGTTTTGTACGATCACAAATGTCGAAGATAATCCGTAGCAACGAATCGGTTGTAAGCGAAAACCATCAGAAATATTTTCGTGACGATTTTTTCGTGACGCTGTCCGCGTTACATTTTCGAGTTTACGTAGCAAAGTAAAGACATAAAATGTCAAAATCGGGCATGAACAGTAAATTTTGCCAAATGTATCGTTAATAATTTTCTTTTGACTCTATTTGTCGTTTTGAATTCATGTGTGTGCGAAAGAAAGTTAACTTTGGCTTTCTTCATTGAAATGGGTGTTTACAATTTCTTCAGTTACGCAATTGATTAAGTTTTGGTTGGTAAATATCGTTCGATCAACGAATCACGTTGGAAGAGTTCAACCTAGCTGCCGCTGGGTAATTAAAAATAACCCAATCTTTCTCAGGTCGTCGATTCGACGTGAAGCCTTCGTCGTTCCATCAGTTCGTTGTCGTGAAAGTTATAATACAACCGTCGGACTCCGAGCAAACTCGACAGTCATTGTTGTTCGTCGAAACCTTACAACGGTCCTTGTTAACGGGGTTTATAGGGAGATACGCGCATCTTTCTGGTCCAAGCCGCTCGTCCTGTTGCATTTCGCACCCCGTTATCGGGGTCGGAACGAATGGGCCGTGCGGAGCCGAAGCCTTGAGCGGGTCGTGATAGGACCGAATATTTTGTATGTGGTAGGCCTAGAGCCGCTGCACGTGGATTTTAACGGGAAACAAACCATTTCGTAGTGTGAATTTCGTAAATTTATACCGTTTGAGAGTCTAGAACGATAAACCTGCCAAGCCGATTCGCCCAGTGTTCCAATGCAGTGGCGTATTGATACTTGATTGGTTTCCATTGTGTTTTTGAGTACTGTAATTTTCTTTGGTTAACAGATATTTCTTCTCCACTTTTTCAAATGTTTAACCCTAGAATGGAAATAATGAGTAAATCTTACTCCTAGCCACCTTGAAATGGTAACACTTTCACAAGGAAGGTAGGTGGCGGGCCCTAGCTCTCGCTATGCTTCCATCAAGGTTTCTAGTCAGTTGTGAAAATGCACCCAGGTAGGTTAGGTGCTTACCCTTTGCAAGGGTAAGTGAGTAAAAACGTCTGCCAAGTGGGTGTGGCACATAGCTTCCTCGTATCCATAACATGACTGTATAGAGTATGCAATAAGGTTCGATCCAACCTCGAGGCTAAAACTTTATTTTCTCTTTATTACTCACGAGGACCATCTTTACATCAGTCCGAACAATCCCTGAAAATTTCATTGAAATCAGTCATGAACTCCCGGAGTTATGCGTGTAACAAGGATTTCACGTGTGCGGATGCGCAGAGGCTACTATTGATCCGGGGGTCATGAAACCTATAGGGGACCATCTACACCTCAACCCGCAAAATCCCTGAAAATGTCATCAAAATCGGACTATAACTTCGTGTAGTTTTGCCCGTAACAAGGATTTGCTGACAGACTGACAGACACACAGACAGACACGGAACCAAAATTGTTCAGAAAGGTCTAAAACGCAAAATGCAAGTGGAATTTTTGATTTTGGAGACAAAAAAATTTTCACATTCGGAAAGTGAAAACAATGCTTCCGCTACCTTGGTAGACTCGGAAGCAAAATTATTTAACATTTTCAATACTGCAGGTCTAGAGGAGTAAATATTACTCCTCATTCCCGTTAAAAGGCCAACCAAGGGAGTCATTTTTATTTGTTTTCCAAGGATAGCGGATAGGAAATGTTACATATTTTACTTCCGTCAATGCTTTTGTGATTCAAAACAACCAAAAGGATCTATCAACTGCCTCGTCCACTCGAAAAAAAGTGAAGCTTCTCAATCGATTGGATTTCGTCTTCAAGCTCTATGAGCTGCTTACAGAAAATTGGGAGAGGCAAAGATTGCCTTCCCGGTTGCCGGAAGAGCTTCGCAGTGCCATTGAGCAGAACTTAGGTCTGCTCGACCAGCCAGCTCCATTGCTTCCAACTTCGGGAATGAAACAAAGCAAATTTTGCTATTTTTGCCCATTTTCATTGAAAATATATACAACCACGTTTTGCAAGGATTGCAGCAAACCTATTTGTGGTCACCATCAAGTCAAATTTTGCAAAGACTGTTCGTAATTTTAAATTGTTCACATATCACATGGGACTTTTTTTTAACTTGGCTGTGTTTACTTTTTGGTTTGGGGGTGTTCATGTTTTTCCTTTCCCCCGATATTGAATTTTTCCGTTTTTTCACTTGCTATTAGTGATAAAGGACTAAAATCTATTCCAGGAATTTATTGAGAATAAGACTGAATTGCCAATATTTGTGACGGTAAATGATAGCATTCTCAAGAAGGAACCAGCCTGTTTTTTTTTTCTTCGTTCAATGGGATACTGTTTCATGACGTGAGGTGTGAAACCAATTGATTCATTATTTTGCTAGAAGAATGCAATCCCTACGTATTACTCAGGTACGCCTACCTTATCTGAGAAATAGCAAATCGAGAAAGGTACCTCCTAGTTTTTTGACAATTTTTGTTGCGATTAATCTTTCAAATTTTGATTCAAATACATTTTTCAATGAAGAATGAGTTGTTCAAATTGTTTATGAATGTTTTTGACTTAACACATTACCATTCAAAGAAAAATGCGACAAAAAAGGGAGTTTCCTACGTAGGAGTAAAAATTACTCAATCTTTCCTTCGAAAGCCTAGAGAGGCACCTTTCCATTTTAGGGTTAAAGACTTTAATTGAGTTGAACTTGTAACGTTTATAGAAATAAACGTTCACAGAACGGATATTCACACTATAACATCCTTAAAGCTCGGTGAAATAAGAGTAATTAATGGTCAACCCCAATCCCAAGGACCCCAAAGAGGACTCCGAAGAGGGTCTTGCCTAAATACAAATAATGAATTAGCCTTTCATGAAGTTAATAGTCAAATTCAATTTTATAGGTTTCAAAGTACTCCCCTTGGAATGCTGTACAACCTCGCCGTTGCTGGAAGGACCCATCAAAATCTTTAGTTGAGGTTTCACCAGTACCTCACCGAAGGGCCTACTCTGTTTTGGAGAGTGATCTAAATCTGCAATTTTCAATCAAAAGCAGGTTCGTCAACGACCGAACGCTCCATGAATGGCAATATTTTTTTTTAGGAATGCATTTATTTCCGGAAAATACAACCATTACAAAAGAGTACCATACCGCATACCTATATGCGTTCACTCCTCGATAAGTAAAAAACTTGTGCTGAGGGATGGAGTCGCTATTACCTCTAGTTACTACTAGTTTTATCAACCTCTAGTGTGATTTCGAAATCGCAAACTATTATATCAAATATTAAGTACAAAGTTGTCAAAGTTTTGTAAAATTCCTGAAAACCTCAAAAAAAAAGTCGAAGCGGCCTAAATTTTGACTTTTTTTGAAGCTCTTTCCATGAGGAATCGAATGAGCCTCTCAACAGGTTACAGACCTGTAGCTCAAACCATTCCCGATGTATGGCCCGATTTATGCTGCTAACATTTGCGTTATTTTTTTATTATTGTTTATGTTTTGATATCAGTAACCTAGCGACGTACTGATGTAGTAATGTGGATACTGGAGTGAAATCCTAAAAGGCTTTGTAGACCAACAATTACAAAATTAAGTATTTCACAAAGGTTTATTATTGTTAAACTCCGCCAGCTCAACTCTCCTTGACTGCTAAGTCGACAAAGTGAATGTGGATACTGGAGTGAACTCCTAAAAGGATTTGTAGCCGATACACGGGTTGAAGCATTCTGATATGCATGAAACGCTGCTAATTCTTTCACTGGGGTTTATTATTCAATTTTATTCATTTGGCTTGCAATCATGATTTGATCATCAGCAATGATGTGTGCTTGTTTCACAGGATTATCGAATTTCAGGAGATATGCATAGAGCACGTAAATCGGTACTCAACCAAAATACCTATTTGGATTGATCAGTTGATCATATTTTTGTGGCCCCTGAAATTCAATAATCGCTTTATCACCTGTGAAACAAGCACACTCCAAAGCTTAGTAGAAATTCAAATCTTGAACGCAAGCCAATTGAATAATAAACCCCAGTGAAAATATTTGCAGCGTTTTTTAAGTACATCAACATTTTATGTATTTCACCAGAAAGGCGTATTCTTTAATTCTTCGTTTGAAAGCTGATAAATCCCTAAGTAATTTCAATTCATTTGGTAGGCTATTGAACAGTTTTGTTCCATTATACGAGAAAGATGTACGACTCTTAGTTGTGGATCTAAAAGGCAACTTCAATATAAGGTTCCCAGCCGACCTCGTAAGTGTTTGAATATAATATATTCAATTCAAATAATAAATATTCAAATATTTCATCATATTACGTATGAGTACGATTTTTTTTTTTTTTTTTTTTTTTTTTTTTGTAAATGCGTGATATATCAAGAATCGTGAACGCCTTGAAGGTTTCAGAGGTAATTAATTAAAGCAGAAGTTTTATGGCTTTAATTGAGAGCTCTATCTTTGACTTCATCTCAGCCGAACTCGTAGCGATTTTTAGTTTATGGAAATCTCACTCAACTCCTTTGCATTAAATGCAAATTACTTAAATTTAAAAAAAGCAACATTCTTGATGTGACTGGTTTGAAAGATAGATTTAAGCAGATAATGGAGGAGCTCAATTCATGACTCAGCTAGTTAGAAGGCTTCATTTTAAATGAAAACCCACCTGTTATTTTATGGATCGACAAGGAAAAAGTAAAAGTATCATTAGGATTTCTTCCCTCTAATCCAAAGTAGGTGAAGGAAAAATTATTTATTCATTTGTTGGATTAAGTGGCAAAATTATACAATAGTCGAAAATTTATGAATAACAAAGTAAAGCGTAGGCGATTGAAAAAACAAAATTCTCAACAAAAGATTATTGTTTCTTAATTAATCGAAAAATTCTTGGATGGAAAACCGTAACATTTCAAGAGAGATGTTCAGTCAAATGTAGTCCACAAAAAAACGTCTGCCAATTGGGTGTGGCACATAGCTTCCTCGTATCCATAACATGAATGTATAGATCATTGAAATTATTATTGACTAAAGAACTTCGTTCAATTAGGCGAAGTAAATATTGAATTAGGGTAAATTTATTGTTATGCAGGAGCATAACTTGAGAAAATAAAGGTAGGCATGTTCAACTATTGAACAAACTATAAAATATACGTCCGTTCGGACGTCAGTCCGAACAATGAAAATTTCATCGAAATCGGTCAATCCCTGAAGGATTTCACGTTTCATCGAATTGATCGGTCATGAAACTCAACAATCCCGTCATCGTTGATCAAGAACTCCATGAGTTATGTAACAAGGATTTCACGTTTGCGCATGCGCAGAGGCTACTATTGATCGGGGGGTCATGAAACTCATAGGGGACCATCTACACATCAAACCGAACAAACCCTGAAAATTTCATCGAAATTGATCAAGAACTCCCGGAGTTATGCGCGTAACAAGGATTTCACGTTTGCGCATGCGCAGAGGCTACTATTGATCCGAGGGTCATGAAACCTATAGGGGACCATCTACACCCCAACCCGCACAATCCCTGAAAATTTCATCAAAATCGGACTATAACTTCGTGTAGTTTTGCCCGTAACAAGGATTTGCTGACAGACACAGACACACAGACAGACACGGAACCAAAATTGTTCAGAAAGGTCTAAAACGCAGAATGCGAGTGGAATTTTTGATTTTGGAGACAAAAAATTTTCACATTCCGAAAGTGAAAACAATGCTTCCGCTACCTTAGTAGACTCGGAAGCAAAATCAAATTCTACAAGGGCCTTCAATGGTATTGCAGAAGAGGGAGGTTGAAGTGCCTAATGCCCTGCTAGCAAATTTACGAAGGATGAAACAGGATCCCTAAAGCGGTAACCTGGGTCTGAGAAACCAAGTGTTGAGAATCAATAATAACGTGGATGAAAAAAACCCAAGTCCGCATTGAGCCTACGTGAATCAAGTGGAGTTGGGCGACGGACAAACAGCTCCTCTGTCCGTCGAACAAATATGCAACACAAGGCGTTCCCGTTCTATGTCTAAACAAACGGAGGAAAAACCTCAACCACCCGCTTCAGCCAGTGATGGAATAGCTTGTACATTCTACACCAAACAACGCTACAATATGGAAATGGAAGAAGAAGAAGAAATTCGTTTATTTATAATTTCAACATTGACATTAAACTACCTTTTACAACCATATAAACATTACGGCATGGTTTTCTCACCGTCTGCCGGAGGTTCGAGCTGATAACCATGTTATATGTTAATATGTTTATATTAATAATAATGGAAACAATACCAAAAGAAGAAGAAGAAGGGAACAAATATATATGTATATGTAGAAACAAAATCTTGAAATAATAGGGTATTTACTGTAATTTAAATTAAATGATCAAACTTGGTTTAAAAATTAAATTGTTCAACCAGAAATTTCCTATACCTCCACGCGGATTTACAAAAGCTGACGATGCACGTCCAACCTCTTCCCCCATTCAACAGAAAAATGGCTTCATCACGAGTGATGGTGCCGCAGCCAAATGCTGGCCACCTGAATTCCTCAAGAACTGGGCAGACACAGAAGAAGTGAAATACGTTCTCGGCCTCCTGGAGGTTGCACAAGGAGCATTCCTCTCGTGGGCTAGAACTGAATGGTCTCCCATTTACATTAAGTAGCTCACAGCGCAACTTAAAGAGCCAACGTTCTTCAAACAATCCTATACCTTGATTCTGTCGTATAAAACTTGCACACTTGATTTGTAGTCCAGTCATATTAGACAATTTTTTTGCCAAACATTGCAAAAAGTACTGTAAACTTCCTTTTTGAATATGTTGTTAGGGCTCGCCCAGATAGTACGAATCTAGATTTGCAGGCCTGAAAACCGATAGCGACGGGAGTTACAGCCGAAAAACCACGAAATTTTCGCACTTTTTTCAGTTTTTCGCAAAAAAGTCACCAAAGGAGCCTTTTGATGAGAAAAGACTCTTATCCTTTGTTAAACTAGATAAAATTTTCTACAACTTGAGACGTAATTGGACTGTGTAGCTCCATTAGTTCCAGAGATGCAGCTCATTTAATCCAGCTGTATCTCTGGAACTAATGGAGCTACAGAGTCCAATTACGTCTCAAATGTAGAAAATTGTATCTAGTTTAACAAAGGATAAGAGTCTTTTCTCATCAAAAGGCTCCTTTGGTGACTTTTTTGCGAAAAACTGAAAAAAGTGCGAAAATTTCGTGGTTTTTCGGCTGTAACTCCCGTCGCTTGCGGTTTTCAGGCCTGCAAATCTAGATTCGTACTATCTGGGCGAGCCCTAACAACATATTCAAAAGGAAGTTTACAGTACTTTTTGCAATGTTTGATGTTTTAAAAGACTGGCCTATTGGGGATCCAGTTCCTTATATAGCGTGTATGTTGAAGATTCACTCGCTCTGCGTCTAAAGGTCATGAATTTCTTCTCCTGGAAACCCGTGAGAATCCTGCCAGCATTGCTCTTCAGTAGTGCGATATCGAACGTGCCCATTGGGTCAGGGAGAGCATACTCGGTTGCCAGAGTCCCATAGTGTTCTGCCCAAAATATCCTCTCCCGAGCGATCTCAATATGGAAATGGACTACGTCTTTATACGGTGAAACGAAACGAAGGGTCGATGAATTCTACAACAAAGGGATGATGGAATGGACTTCTTGCCCTTTCCAAGAGCTGAGACGATATGCCAGCAAACCCAGTTAGTCGCTCCTAAACTAAAACGTTTAGTATGTACGCTCAGGTTTAACAGTTTCAAGAAACGCGCAAAGGGAATTCTCCATAGCCAACACAAGCCATGGGAACTACCCTCAAAAATTAATAGGTTCCTTAATGCTCTGCCACTGAAAGCGTCCATGTGAAAAAATAATCCAAGCCCACATTCAGGATCTGGGATAATAATACTGAAGTTAAATAATGCTCCCATTTGTTACGAGCGAAACAATGAAGGATGGTAATACGGCTATTATTCAACGGTTATATTCGCAGGCTTTGAATTTTAACATTCAAATTATTTATTAATTTTTAGTTTAAAATTCAAATTATGAGAATAAAACTGTTTCTTCCGTGTTTAATAATTATTATTGTTCACAGTGGAAACATTTATCTACCCACGAATGCATTAAAGTAGCAAAATTTGCTACTTAATACATAATTTTCGTTTGTATTAACCTAACAACAATGCCAATTACAATGTGTATTAAAGCATGACGGAGGATCAAAATCGTAATTTTCTTCTGGGATTTTACAGTTTGTTGAGTTTGTGTTCACGTTTACGTTACAGGTTTCCTTCTAGGAAACCTCTCCGAATCAATTTGCTGCACGATTATTGTGAAGTCGCTCCCGTTTAATGGCTTGTAAGCTTCAACGCTGTCACACTAACGAATCGTATTCACAAGAGTAAATGAAAATTTCATGAAGCTAATAGTGCACAACTGAAATTCTAAAGGTTTGGATGAGAAACGTTGAATCAATGTTCCCAGACCTCCTCGAATTTTGCATTTCTTCTAATCGTCTTTAGCTAGTCCCAATAACTGTCACTTGTGAGTATGTTTGATCATTTAACATGGATTCTTTACGGAAGTTTAAAAATGAGCCTCGATCTAAATGAGTTTATGATATTATTTTTTATATTAAAAGGGGACGATAACGTGCTGGTCTGTACGGAATAATCCACTCCCATGGGATTTTCAGATGAATTTTCATCTTTTTTGTGGGAAAAACTTACAATATTCATAATATGTTTATTGTATAAGTGATCGCATAATGCTGTTCACGTAATTACTTGCATAAAGGTTGAGAACAGGAAACATTAAATCGGTTGAATCTGGAAACGATTTCTCAGATAATTGAATTTCATTACTGTGCTTAGAAATGTATACTTTAAATTATATCAACTGGGAAAACCCACGTACTCCGCTCAATGCTTCTCTAGTTGTCAGGATTTTTCGACTCTAACAAACTGCCCGTTAACAACCACTTTCATGATGTTGAAGTACGTTTTGGACGATTTTACGTTTTGGACTGACCAAGCCTGTGATCGCCTGCACGGAACTCTCTGACCATTTCACGATCGCCCCCGTGAAAATTTGTTCGGCATTTAAGCCGTCTATTGGGAACACTCATTAATACTTCTTTATTTTAATTTTGGTTTATTATTCAATAATAAACCATTGTAATCGCTCTTGAAAAAAAAAAAAAAAACAATTCTGACCCCCCTGAAAATTTCATGGTTTACGTTTCAAAGAGTGTAGAATCCAAATCTGCAATACAATTTTTTCCGTCCGTCCGTCGTATTTCTCCCAAACGGCTGACGAAAAAAAGCTGAAATTTTCAGGAAAAATTCATGTTGGTCCGACGAAGCCCCAATTATTGAGCCAGCTCTTTCACTTAATTTAAACTGCCTTTTAAGGGTTGTCAAAGTTTTGTAAAAACCCTAAAAACCTCAAAAAAAGTCAAGGCGGCATAAATTTGGACTCTTTTCGAAGAACTTTCCACGAGGAATCAAATGAGCCCCTCCCCAGGCCCGTAGGTCAAACCATTCCCGATATATGGTGCCAATATTTGCGTTATTTTGGTTTATTATTGTTTTCGTTTTGATATCAGTAACCTAGTGATGTAGTGATGTAGTAATGTGGATACTGCAGTGAACTCCGGGTTGAAGCATTCTGATATGCATGAAACGCTGCAAATCTTTCACTGGGGTTTATTATTAAATTGGCTTGCGTTCATGATTTGAATTTCTACTAAGCTTTGGAGTGTGCGTGTTTCACAAGTGATAAAGCGATTATTGAATTTCAGGAGGCACACAAATATGATCAACTGATCATTCCAAATAGGTATTTTGGTTGAGAACAGATTTACGTGATCTATGCATATCTCCTGAAATTCAATAATCACTCCATCACCTGTAAAACACGCAAACTCCAAAGCTTAGTTGACATTCAAATCATGAATGCGAGCCAAATGATAAAATTGAATAATAAACCCCAGCGAAAGAATTTGCAGCGTTTTTATATAAAAATCAAAATATTAGGTCTCAAGATTATTATATTTGATACTCAACAGTGATTTACATGGGTTTGGTGGTTTTTATGAATAGATGAATAGATCCTGTTTGTTAGTATTTCTTCCCTCTACCCTAATTTCGGGATGTTTCTACATTTCTGTCCTCTATAGTGTTAATGTTGTCAAAATATTAATCTCTGTATCTATTAAATATATTTAATACATGTATTGAATGTATTAAAAAAATTTATATTTTTCTGATATTCTCATGGTGAACTATTTATGCAGAAATTCCTAGATGCCTAGCTATGAAAAGTGTACAAGTAGGTACACAACCAGTTGATAATTTCGAATCGCCGCTACACGCCTCTTCCCTTTTGCCCACGAAATATTTTTTGGTAGATCCCAATCTCGTATTGGAACGGTCTCATCATGTAACCGAGTACTATCATACATTATGTCCATAGAAGCAGTTCGCTCGTCATTCCTCACAGTTTGGTTCAGCCATGAGATTTATAATCCGAAAATATATCTCGATTTACGCTAAGCATTCATAGGTGGAGGTAATTTGAAACTTCAACAGAGTCTGAAAATTGTTTCATTAGGATTTCACAATAAACGAGTGCTTGTTGCTCGAGCATTACCGACTGCAGCCATTTCGAATCTTAGCCATTACGAATCAGTATACGTGAAATTTGCATACAAAAATAAAAAATACATATTGGAAAACATGAGTAGGGGAGTGAGGGGTAATACAGTGCATCGGGTAATGCCGCCCATGGCTGTTTCGGATGTTTGAATCGACACCAGAAACGTGGGAATGAGCGCCGATCTTAGAGAAATGTCCCGCCAACTAGGTTCTAGCGTTACCCTACCTGCAAAGTTAGCCTTCTTGACGTGAGTGCAGTGAGTATTTTTCCGAATCGTTTGATGTTATTTCTTGTGCATCGAAAATAAGCAATGTAAGTCCCATTTTCAACTCTTTTTTAGATTAGTTTTCATGTATATACGCAGAATTTCATCATCTTTCTGAAGCACTAACCAAATTTAAGTTTTGATTGTAAATGAAGTCAGCGTGAATGAATTACGAAAAACGTAAACATTGGGGTAATGCCGCCCATCGTATCGGGGGAATACCGTGCATATCTGAAATGTCAAAAAAAGATGGAAAAGAACAACAAATAACCAACAAAGCGCCAAATTCAGCTGGATTTTGATCAACTCACTACTAGTAGCAGAGATGGGGTTCAGAAGAAGAAGAAGAAATGTGGAAATCATGAAAAAAATTGAAAGACCTCAAAAAAAGAAAGAGAAGCGCAAGAGAACCAGAAGTGAGAGCAGTGACAGTGATGACTGGGGAGATATCTCTGAGGGAGACCTTGTTGGAGACACAGACGAAGTTGTTGAAGAATTCTTGACTTCGTCTTTTGTGGACAGCTTGTGTACAATTTGCCAAGAAGCCGATAATAATTCGCCAAAGTGGAATTGCGAGCACTGCAATCACAGCAGCCACTACATGTGTTCCATGGGACGACCTGATCACGGACTATGTGATGTATGCAAGGCTATTTTATAATTTTGTAAAGAATGAAAAGCTAAATATTAATGTGGGTTCGAAAAAGTTCTACATACAAGACTGTAGTTTACCTATTTCTAAGTCGTCGTTCATTTTAACTATAGTTTATTGACTGTTCTCATGGTTTTTATTGTTATAAATACATTTAACCTTCTAACTTTGGAAAAAATGGGTTGAATGACGGTTGAGAGGGGAACATAATTCAGTTCTCGGGGTTGGGCGTCATTACCCCACAGTGTGGGAAATTCCGCCGCCCAAACCACTTTATTAACATTCACGGCTGTTTTTCCTTTAAAAATCCTTTTATGTAAGGGAAATGCTCAGATATCGAAAATAGAATAAATTCTAGAGCCATTCGTGCAAGAAAAACATGTTTATGACGTTCTGTTCTTTAACTGTATGGTTCCAAAGTTAAGTGCACGGTATTACACCTCGTTCCCCTACCCCTTCGTAGGTATTTCATCAAGGAACCCCAAACTAATCAAGAAACTATGAAAGCTTGGACTCCTCAGGTTTTATCTTTTTGTCTACACCCGGCCTCGACTCAAAAACTGGGGAATTATAAATCATCTAGTTAATGTAACTGAACAAAGGTAAACAATTACGGTTGGATGACATTGGATCGCTACTTGTCACTGTTTACGGGCAAGCTTGAATCGCTTAACAAGACCAAAAATTATAAAATTAAGTATTTCACAAAGGTTTATTATTGTTAAACCCCGCCAGCTCAACTCTCCTTGACTGCTAAGTCGGCAAAACAAGAATATGAAAAAACTGAGATTTAAACATTTAAATTTTACACTCATTTTCTTCAGCATTTTCATCCTTAAAATGAGCTCAGACTAGTGTACGACCCATCCCAGTCGGTTTGGGGTCCAAAATTACTTTAGAGTGACACTTCACTTGCCTTGGTCAATGAAAACTTCGAAAACCAAGTTTGGCTCACACCATTTACGCTTGTAAAACTTTCGTACTGCCTAAAAGTTAGGACTAACTAGCCACCATGTGCGAAAGAACAATTTTCTCACATGAATTCTATCTGATTTTTAATCTACGCACTTTGAAACGTAACATGACAAAGTTTGAGTTGGAGGGATTACAGAAAATTGTTGCCATATGACTACAAAGGCTTATTATTTGAAATAATAAACCAAAAAACACGGATTATGAGGACCAACCGTCATGCAAATGCATGGCCTCACGTTTACTGTTATTTTAGAGTCTCGATTTTTCTAACATAAGGAATATTTGAGTTAGGTATACGAGTTTTTGGACATTTCTGAGATAATTAGAATCAAGTTATTACTGAAAATGAAACCTCTTCCGTTTTCTCTCCGGCAAACGCACTTTGTAGATGGAGGAGGATTAAAGAAAGGATGTCATGAAAAAAAAAAGACCGTGGTAAGAAGAGGACTTTGAAGTGCACTGTGCCACAAGCCCTTTCAGACAGATTAGGTAGACCCGGATAACCAAAGGTTCAGATTCATCTCTTTAAGTGTCTAAATTAATGAACCTTTTGAACCAAAAAAAAATCACTTAATCACCTTCTGTCGAATCTCATGACGAATCCATTATACCCACCGTCGAAAAAGGAAGTCCTCGCTCAACAAGAACCGTTAACTCCGCGCAAGAAAAATTTCACTATGGACTGCCCGAATAATGGTGAAAGGTTTGTCGGTGTGGGAGAGCTTACAGTGACGAGCACAACTTGGGAGGCCAGTAACCCCATGTCGTGAGATATGAGAAGAAAGTTGTCCCTCCATTGACGATTAAGTAATAGTACATAATTAGTTAACATGGAGAAATCTATTGTAAAGGAAATCAAATATTCTGCCTGTATTAATGACATGGGACTTCTGGATGGGGGTTTAGAGGTGACATTGTTTCTTTTGCCACCATTTTTATCTTATTCCAAGATTCCTAAATCTCGTTTACATGTTTTTCCAAGAATTAATTTAAATTTGATAAAATTGAACACTATATAACCACAATCCTAACATCATTTCTCTACTTGTGTGAGTAAGTTAATACACAAAATTAATAGTTATAGATCATAACCATTTCTAATCTTTGGTTATGATACAGTCATTAACTGGCAGGAATCAAATGTATTGATGGTAGCAGTTAGACGTAGATGTTTGTTGTAAACGGAGGAATTATTTTATTATTATTATAATTATTACACCCACTGCATGAGAAAATCTATTTCTATTGGCCACTAAAATCGTCGAGGTGATGAACATGTATTTCAAATGGAGTCTCACAGAGGAGAGAGATTCGGAGCAATAAGAGTTTCAATCCGATTTCATCAGGGACAGGATTTCTCGTTTAGCTTCTTCTCTAGAGTGGTCCAATCTATCTTTCACAATTACATAACACTATTCTCAATTTTGGTTTATTATTCAATAATAAAACCATTGTAAGTAATCGCTCTTGAAAACAAAATTCGAACCCTCCCCCCCCCCCCCCCCAGAAAATGTCATGGTTTACGTCTCAAAGGGTGTACAATCCGAATCTGCAATAAAAATTTTTCCGTCCGTCCGCCGTACGCCGTACGCACGATTTCTCCTCAAACGGCTGGAGCAGGAAAAATCCCCAAAAACCTCAAAAAAGTCAAGGCGGCCTAAAAACCTCAAAAAAATTTGGACTTTTTTTGAAGAACTTTCCATGAGGAATCGAATGAGCCTCACCCCAGGTCAGTAGCTCACACCATTCCCGATGTATGGCCCGATTTATGGTGCCATCATTTGCATCCACATTCACTACAGCACAAGGTTACTGCGTTCATAACAACAAAAACAACAGCGTTTTTCATCTAGTGATGATGTAGTGAATGTGGATACTGGAGTGAACTCCTAGAAGGGTTTATAGCCGATACACGTTTTGAAGCATTCTGATATACATGCTCCGTCTTACGAAATTTAAAATTTTCAAATAGAATATTTTTCCATCGTAATCGCTCTTGAAAAAAACGCTGCAAATTCTTTCACTGGGGTTTATTACCTATTCAATGATTCATGATTTGAATTTCTACTAAGCTTTGGAGTGTTCGTGTTTCACAGGTGATATAGCGATTATTGAATTTCAGGAGGCACACGAATATGATCAACTGATCAATCCAAATAGGTATTTTGGTTGAGAACCGATTTAAGTGCTCTATGCATATCTCCTGAAATTCAATAATCGCTCTATCACCTGTGAAACACGCACACTCCAAAGCTTAGTAGATATTCAAATCATGGATCATTGAATAATAAACCCCAGTGAAAGAATTTGCAGAGTTTTTCTCTTCGGAGGCCAATGGCAGCACCAATCTCACGATCGGATCCCTCGATTCGCTCGGATGACTTCTGATTCTGAGGGAACCCGCTCGTATGAAGGAAAACTTTCTTTTCACCTTTAACCGAAATGGCAATGGGGTGCATAACATCCTATATGTTCACAAAAGGTTAAAAGCCACGCATTCCACGCATTCCTCATATATATGTATATATCTCTTTTTTTTTGGAATGCTCTTTGAAGTAGACGAGGTGGTGTGATTTCTCAGTCGTATTATCAAGTCTCACTTTAGCACCTTAGGCGAACCAGTCCTGGGATCCATTTATTGTGTGGTTATCGAAAAGCAACGGCCTATGCAGAAATCCCGGTGCATTCAAGGCGACCTTTTAACCTGAAAGGTGGTCTGCTTCCATTTCTTTGCTTCAACACCCATTCTTCAGGAAAGTATGAGATCTATAATAATTTATTATGTAAATGTAGAGAACGATGAGAAGCTTCACATTGCATCTCCAGGCTTTTATTCGCATTGTATTCATATTATCCTGATTATCGATTATCCGGTTTTTCCACTGTTGAAAAAAAGGCAAAAAAACGTGAAGTCACACATTTCAAAATTACCTCCCGTGCGAACAAAATAGATTGCCAATTATTAAAGGTGCTCTTCGTGAGAATACGCTTTACCAACGATCGTGGTCACCCATCATTTCAACAGTCAACTTCGGAACACGTAATACAGGATGTCCCTGAGAAGCACCTTGCCAACTAGTACTTATTGTCCAAAATTATGTTGATGCAATAAAATCGTTTCTAATAACTACGTCCTAGTTGCGGTGTTGTCGTAGAGGTAGGCAAATTGGTGGAATGCCTCACCTGGGTATATCTTCGGATTTCAACGCGAACCAAGAAGCTTGAGTTCGGGAAATGAGGTTCTTTTACGCACCTATGCACTACGGTTGTGAAAATATCAATATGTTATTAAAGTAGTAATATTGGAACATAAGTACTACGAGTACAACACCGTCCATCAAATACATCTAAATATACGCAGCATATCCCAACTCGATTTGCCTTACCCCGATATTAAGTTAGCATTTTTCCACCAACGGTTGTTTTGAACTATTCGATTTTTTGAATCCACGAACCTTGTAACGATACCCACAAATTGTGGCGGGAAATTACAAAGTTTCTCTGCACTGTAAATAATAAGACTAAAATGGACGGAAAAATCAGTACCGCTATTTGTGAGCTACTCTCCATCAACGAAGCTTAGGAGACAGCGTTCTCGTTAGTATATGCATACTAGTGCCCACCATGAGCAGGGGGCTCGGTTTTTCCAAATCGGGAGTGATCGAATGATCGTTCAGCAACCCGAGTGGTCTCATTTAAGTCATAGGAAAAATTTCTGTCTGGATAAAACAAAGAAACCTCTTACATCAACATGTTTTTGAAATTAAATTTTCACACATATTTCAAAAATTAAATATTAAACGGCGAGATTACTGTACGAATCAATGCAATAATTTTCGAGCCAAATTTCATCATTTTTGGTCAACTAGTTTCATACTAAAACTTTTGACGGAGGAGGGAAGGATTTTTTTTTCCTTTATTTACATATTTTGCAATTGAAAGCAACTAATTTTGCGGGATCGTTAGTTTTTCATGTTTTCCGATAGCATTGGTTCATTATTGAAAACAAACCAAAAAATGATTTTGAGAATTTCAGTAATAATAACCACTAAACGGCAGCTTTTAGCTTTTTCCCCTTCAAAATGGTTCATCCTTTTTATTTTGTCTTCAACTTATAATCTGTCAAGGGAAACGAACAAACAAGATAGCTGTGAGGAAATAATCATCTTATTCCAATTCATGAGAATACTATTTTTTCAATCGGCAAAATATTTAAATGTTATATAGCTTTTCCAAGTCGAATTGAGAATTTTAAAAGTCGAATTGAGAGTTTTCCAAACCAAATTGAGATTTTCCAAACCAATTTGAGAATTTTCCAAATCAATTTGAGATTTTTCCAAATCAATTTGAGAATTTTCCAAATCAATTTGAGATTTTTCCAATCTAAGAAACTTTCACTACTAAAAAGGAAGAGGAAGTTTTCCAAACCGAATTTACAATTTTTCAAGGCAATCCAAGACTTTTGTTGAAAACGAAATTAGTGAAGAAAATGAAAGAATAGCACTTTATGAACAAATTAACATTGAAATCATAAATACAAAATGAACGAAGAATACTTCATAAAAATTACGCTCTTGTTAAGAACAGAAAAAATCGAGGCCACTCTGCTTTTGCCAACGAAATTTTTTTTTTTTTTCATTTCAATGTTAATTTGTTCATAAAGTGCTATCCTTTCATTTTGCTTCACTAATTTTGTTTTCAATAAAAGTCTTGGATTGCCTTAAAAAATTGTCAATTCGGTTTGGAAAACTTCCTCTTCCTGTTTAGTAGTGAATGTTTTTCAGATTGGAAAATTCTCAAATATATTTGGAAAATTCTCAAAGTGGTTTGGAAAATTCTCAAATTGGTTTGGAAAAATCTCAATTTGGTTTGGAAAATTCTCAATTCGACTTGGAAAATTCTCAATTCGACTTGGAAAAGCTATATATTCAAAATCATTCATAAAATTCTTATTATCACCCTACTATTATTTTAGGAATTTAATTTCCGTTTTTAATATCTGTTGTAACTGAAAATAATCATGAGTTTATTATTTTAAGTGCCTACCTATTTCATCACGAAACTATGTCAAATTTGTAGTGATATGCGGTTGGTTCTAGTTAGATTGACTGATTACATAATTAATATTATCATTACCTTGGCTCCCTGGCTTTAAATGCGTATCCTGTAAAATGTATCGATGAGCGCCGACGGTTTGTACTCGTAAGGAGGTGTGTGCCGGCCGGCTCTTGCAACACAAACCACTCTCGCAGTAACACCCGTCCTGCGTTCGGGAGTCTTCACAAGTACGTTAGTGGAAGGAGGATCACACCAGATGAGGATGCGTAGGTACACAAGGAGAACTACCTACTCCAAGACGACGGTAACTACCGACTGATGTCGCGTCTCCTTTCTATCCTAGTCGGTGAGAGTCCCCCGGAAGGTTGGAAGGTAGGGATGAACAAAAAGGTTCATCCGCGGACCCAGAGCCTCCCAAAGGAACGGTTCAAGGAGTCCGTTCCTGATTACCCCCCACCTTGTTTGATACCTTTGCAACTCGAACGAGTTTCAGAATTGGGTACCATCTAGTCACTTGGTACTTATCTAGATAATTTTCAAGATAACCCTGGTAAATTTAAAGAATTCTTGTGCAATAAAGGTCCAAATCCCTCAGTTTATCAAATTTCCTCTTTTTGTTTCGGTAAAGTTACACAAAAGGGATCATGAAGGTGTAGTTACCGTTACATTGTATCTGTGTCTACCGAACCAGGTGCTTTTGCGGATACTGTAACTGGTAAATGGAAATTGTATCCTAAATAGGTACTTTTTAGTACAATTCAATTCGCACTGACACTTTTTAGCCTTACGGTAAATTTTTTAAATCTGAAATCTTTACTGTACAGTTTTGAGGATTTTACAGCGTTTTACTATTTTTTTCCGATTTTTGTTCACGGTTTATCAAATGTTTCATTCTCATCTGAGAAACTGAAAGTCTGCATCAATGCTGCATTTTGTGTTGTGACTAGATGTGCAGGAGATATGCGTAGAGCGCGTGAATCTGTTCTCAACCAAAATACCTATTTGGATTGATCAGTTGATCACGTTTGTGTGCTTCCTGAAATTCAATAATCGCTCCATCACTTGTGAAACACGAACACTCCAAAGCTTAGTAGAAATTCAAATCATGAACTCAAGCCAATTGAATAATAAACCCCAATGAAAGAATTTGCAGCGTTTTTTTATGGTTCAGAATGCTTCAACCCGTGTATCGGCTACAAAGCCTTTTAGGAGTTCACTCCAGTATCCACATTACTACATCACTACGTCACTAGGTTACTGCTTTCAAAACAAAAACAATTTTAAACCAAAACCCCAGTGAAAAAATTTGCAGCGCTTCATGCATATCAGAATGCTTTGACCCGTGTATGGGCTACAAAGCCTTTTAGGAGTTCACTCCAGTATCCGTATTACTACATCACTACATCACTAGGTTACTGTAATCAAAACAAAAACAATAATTGACCAAAATAACGCAAATGTTGGCACTGTAAATCGGGCCATACATCGAGAATGGTTTGACCTACGGACCTGGGGAAGGGCTCATTCGATTCCTCCGTGGAAAGTTCTTCAAAAAGAGTCCAAATTCGTTGGACCCCTTGCCTTGACTTTTTTTGAGGTTTTTAGGGATTTTACAAAACTGTGACAACTCTTAAAGGGCACTTTAAATTAAGTGAGAGAGCTGGCTCAAGAATTGGGGTGTCGTCGGACCAACATGGATTTTTCCTGAAAATTTCAGCTTTTTTCCTTCAGCCGTTTGGGAAAAATCATGCGTACGGCGGACGGACGGAAATTTTTTTTTGCAGATTTGGATTCCACACCTTTGAAACGTAAACCACGAAATTTTCAGAGAGGGTTAGAATTTTTTTTCAAGAGCGATCACAATGGTTTATTATTGAATAATAAACCAAAAGTAAGACGATTTTTATGATTGTATGAAGAAGTAACTTTGTACCCAGACCTCTATCCAAATACAAGGAACTGTACCTATATGTATCCGTAGTTACTTTTCGCCGGCAAGTATCTGTATCCACGGAATTCGGAGACAGTTACGATATCCGTAAGAATATCCGACTAAAAAAAAAACAATTTCAGGGATGTAACTGTAATTGCGAACGGATACAGTCACCTGAACCTATTAGAAACTGTATGTGCTCTCGTAGTTACGATTTACCCAACACTGGTGTATACAAAACATGACAAACAAAATGAAACTGCAAACGGTAAAAAATTAAATGGAAATGTTTCTGCTGCAGATGAAGTGACTCATGCGGGGGCGTAACCTGTCGTAACACGTGGATGCTAGTAGAATTTTGTAAATCCGCGACCTAAGTCACGTAGCCAGAAATTTAAAACGAGTTCATTGAACCAACTTATTCTGATGGGATAGGCAGATAGTAATTACAGTATTAGCATAAGAAAGTTAATCGCCACACTGAATCGATTATCTGCTGACTTCTTTTCAAAAAAAGAGTTTAAGGAAAAAACTTGTAATATGAACTTTAAAAAATTTAATTGAAATGAAAACCAAGAATACCTATAACGTTACCAGAAGCTCTCAAATCGAAAAGGACTGTATAGGTCTGAATACTTTTTTTAAGGCAGTTATTCATAACTTACTAATTAGCTGTGACCAACCATTGGGTGCAATTTCAGGGACAAAAAGCTTCCCTTCCTCAACCCGCGATAATTTTAATGTTCGTTGATTTGCAAAATGTACCCTTCGTTAGATGTTAACTTTCACTCAGGGTATTATTTCCGATTATTACAGTTCACAGATTTTCCCCCAACAACAGAAATTAATCAGCAACAGTTCAATGTTCACAAATCCGTCTTTCAAACATTAATCATGTACAGCTTAAACAAGAAAATTGAATTAGCTGGCTATATCATTTTCTGATCGTATCAAAGATAAATTTGTCTTCTCCTATTCCTAAACTTGCTCGAAACGCTCAAATGTTCATCAGGTGGTTTTATACGATTTTGAAATCTCATTAAACTCAAATCTAACAAAAACAGAATTCGGCTTCTTTCACCTATGTGTTGTCATCTGAGGAGCTTACTTTCAAACAGGCGAATATCCATTCCGACAAAATGTTCAGGAAGTGAAAAAAACGATTTGCAGATTAGTGGAGATGTTTTTCTGCAGTTTCTCATCGGAGTATGTGTGAGAAGGCATAGATATAGATGCCTCAGAATATGAATCAATTTTCTCCAAAACACGAGGCTGTATATCCATTTTCACTTTGGAAATGTGCCCTTTTGATCAAAACTCATGGATTTGTGCCTTTTTGAAAAAACAAAAATTTCTCCATTTTGTAGGTTTTATTGAAAACTTTACCTAACTCCATATTTCCATTTGTCATGCCTGCCATCTATCGAGTCTCGTGTAAATATTCAACGTCAAGACGAAGGCGCAATGCTTCTTTTTGGATATGTGCCTTTTTGAAAACCCACGACTTATCGCCCGACGAAATTCGGAGGATATGTGCCATTTCGATTGCAAGGCACTGAAAAAAAATGTAGGGGACGGATTTGTTACCTTTTGATGCAAACACATAACTTTAGCCCTGGAATTGACGTGGATGTGTTCTGTTTTGTTCGGAAATGATAGGGGAATCTGATTCAACTCATGTTCAGAGATAGAAAATTGAGAAAAAAAGCGTTTTCTCCCAGATTTGGAAATGTGCCTGTTTGAAAGTAAGCTCCTCATCTCTCACCTTCATCAAACGAAAAGATTAGTAAGTAAAATAATATCTCAGTCCGTGTATCTTGACAATTTTGGGTTCAAATTCCGGTTAGGCCCCTAAACACTTCCTCTTTCTCCCTATATTTATTTAAAATGATCTCTAACTAAAATATTGACTAGTTTGATAGCGAAATAGGTGAAAAGGACAACAGCATTCGACGAACAGCCATAGGTAGATAATTTCTTTGCTCTCTAGTACTTGAAGTTCTCAACAGTTAAACATAGGTAGATACTTGAACAAAATACAATAATTGGCCAAAATTCGTTCACCATACGATTTCTACAGTGTTAAGCTTACAATATATTTCCAATACATTTTCCAAACCGGGAACGTTTCGCAGTTAATTTTCACGAACAGTGAGCAGTGACTTAGTTAAGTTGCTGACCGCTGGTTACGTCTTCTTCATAAAGTGATATTATCGCGTTGGTATGAACTCGACAATTCAAAACAAGAGCAGCAATTGTTTCGTATTGATTAGAATACGCTCCGCTGAAACCCACCAGTGTAGTTTCTAGTTTTATAGATGAAAGCGGCGTTCAAGGCTCACAAAGAAAAGAGAGCTAATTACCGACTAGAAAGAAGTAAACATTTCACGAGGGAAGAACGCGGAAATGTTCTAGTGATGAGTATTTGTTGAGACGAGAAGGGTTTTCCGAACGCACACTGAGGAAAAAAGAATCTTCATTTGGACTTAATTAGTGTGTTACTTCAATCTCATTAGTCATGGAAGTAGAACTTAACTATTGGAATGAAAAACAAAGTTGAAGAAGCACTGGTATTGTTTCTTTTAAGTAATAATATCCTATTAAAAACACTATTTTTTATTATCTTTGTATTACATGAAACATCCATACCTTCATTAAATGTCGTCTACTCATGGCATAAGAGTGATTCTCATTTAACGGGACAATCGAGGTTTTGATTCTGACTAAAAAATTTGGTTCTCCTAAATTTATGATTTTTTTATTATACAATCTAGATGTTACTCTAATGGTATAGTGATGTACGAGCACGCAGGATTCCTCAACATTCAGGTTTTAAAATTTTACAGGTTACGAGAATGGTATGTATCCAAGACAAAGAGCTTTGTCAACCAAATAACGATAGAATTACGTAAACGATGTGTAGGTAAGGTTGAGTAAGACAGATATCTGATTTAATTTTTCCTGACTTTGTGCTAGAACAAGTATCACATTCTAATATTAGTATTTATTTAGTAGGTATCAAATACCGAACTTGAAACAAAAAATTGTTTCAAACAGCCATGACGGCTTTTGTGTAGACCATGACAATGAGATTAGAGGTACATTTCGATCAATTACCGGCATGTACAATGAAGAGTAGCCGAACTTTATGACAGCCATGAGTAGGCCTGGTTACCACATAAAATCTACAAAAATAATTTTTGGAAAAAGTTTAACAGAAAATTATTTATCTATGAAGGACAGCGATTGTCTCGTAAAATAGGAATCACCCATGAAACTTATCGGATTTACGAAAAAACTTCAATATATTCATCCTAATTAATTCATTTCTGAGTCAACTTACGTTTTGTAGGTGCTAACGTCGCTTTTCAAGGCTGAATGATGTATGAAGTTTTATGTTCGAAGCCGTCTTTGCCGCGAGTCTTAAACTGCCGCGTTAATTGCATCAATAATATCTTCAAACCATGACGGAGTTCTATCATGATCAATTTAAACTTGTGCTAAGTGTTTGATATTTTAGTTAAAGGAGGATTGTACAATATTGGGCGAACAATGAATTTCGCCGTTCGCGAATGAATTGCAGCCTAAATAAATATAATAACAAGAGCAAAAAGATTGGACCATCAACTGGACCATCTTGTTGCTGTTGATTTAGCTGACGATCACAATTAGAAGATTGTAGAAAGCGTCAACGGAATAAACAGTTTTAAAGAAACTACGGACCAAATCTGTCTCCCTAAAGAATGTTGTATTTAAAGGAAGGTCCTTACCAAAGAAGTTTAATTGGAATAATTCATAAATCTTTTTGGATAGTTGAATTACAGCCAGACAAACTTTTTTGGTTCGTTTCCATTGTGGAACATTGTGGAAAATAAGCTGAAAATTATTAGAAAAAGGTTCATTATTGCTTCCGAGTCTACCAAGGTAGCGGAAGCATTGTTTTCACTTTCGGAATGTGAAAACCTTTTTGTCTCCAAAATCAAAAATTCCACTCGCATTTTGCGTTTTAGACTTTTCGAGCAATTTTGGTTCCTTGTCTGTCTGTGTGTCTGTCTGTCTGTCAGCAAATCCTTGTTACGGGCAAAACTACACGAAGTTATAGTCCGATTTTGATGAAATTTTCAGGGATTGTGCGGGTTGGGGTGTAGATGGTCCCCTATAGGTTTCATGACCCCCGGATCAAAAGTAGCCCCTGCGCATGAGCAAACGTGAAATCCTTGTTACGCGCATAACTCCGGGAGTTCTTAATTGATAATAGGCAATAATAATTTTCAATGATTTATACAGTCATGTTATAGATACGAGGAAGCTATGTGCCACACCCACTTGGCAGACGTTTTTTTGTATTAGATAACCATTCTTCGTGAATACACCGATCTATCAACGTTCAGTAGACGAATTCTATGGTACAATATATCAACTCTGCGCTTAAATACCTTGTCATTGTATTCTAGATGCGATAGTAAATGCTTCACTTCTATTTCACCTACGTAAATCTATTAGGAAGGAAATGAGCCACAAGGGCGTTTCAGCTGATCTGTGTGTCTCCATACCTCGTAACTGTCTTCAGGTGTCAATAAATTTCCGTCAACATATATTATATGCTTGAACACCACCGTTACTACCCCATTTATACAAACTATACAAAGCTGTGCTATCGATTGGATATCGAAATACCTACAATGTTGCAATATGTTGTAAACCAACAGCCGCTGAAAACTCACGCATGGAAGAACTGAAAATGAAAAGATAAAATGGAACACCTAACTATGCATCACTTGTCTGCACACATGCAACAAAGCTAATGAAAAACTCGATTTCAGAAGGAACTCTTGAAAACGAAATTAAAACGCATTATATCAGCTAATTTGATTGTCACAATTCACCATAATCATCGAAAGGCATTTCAAAGTTTCCGACGCTCTCGATTCAGGATTTTCCGATGTTTCATCCGTGGGTAGCAATGTCTATGTCGATACACTTTTGTAGGTATTGAGATATTCGTTTTTCTTACGTAATGAGGGACTAGTAAAGAGTTACCGTTAATATAGCTTTTCTAAGTCAGATTCGGACATTTCCAAACCAATTTCAGAATTTTCCATTTCAATTTCAGGTTTTTCATTTCAATTTCAGAATTTTCCATTTCAATTTCAGAATTTTCCACTACAATTTCAGAATGTGATCAATATCCGGGTGGGAGTGAAATTGAAATTTCTGAAATTGAAATGGAAAATTCTGAAATTGATTTGGAAATTTCTGAAATTGGTTTGGAAATTTCTGAATCTGACTTGGAAAAGCGATAGAAGGAGTGTACAAATTAATCCTGTCGTCTTTAGGACTATTGGAAGTAAATTAAATGGTTTGGACAAACACTGATCAGCTTTTATTATTCCTTATGTTATAGAAATATAAATTGAGGATTTCATAATGACTTTGAATGCATCACAAGCAATGGAAGGAGGTAATTTTGATGATGTACCACAGACAACATGTAAGAATCATGAACAGTTATTTACTTCAAAGGATTATCTGATACAAAAATAATTAACGTTTGTGTAATAATTTGCAGAAATTTTTATTCCACATATCTTGAAACGCAAATCACCGTAACGGTAGGGTAAACCTTTTTTCCTTTGTCGATTACAAAGGTTCATTATTGAGAGAAAATACTAAACGGTGTTCTCCAAAATATTATGGCTCAAAAATTCGAAAGTTCATAGTAGAGCTGGCGTTGAAGTCCATGCAACATCCTGAATCTACTAACGAAAAACGGTGCAAATTCTTTCACTGGGGTTTATTATTCAATTGGCTTGCGTTCATGATTCGAATTTCTACTAAGCTTTGGAGTGTGCTTGTTTCACAGGTGAAAGAATACTCATTTACCACAGTAATAATATTGAATAATATTTACCTATATATTATCAGCGTTTCATGCATATCAGAATGCTTCAACCCGTGTATCGGCTATAAACTACAAGTGTCCACATCGGCTATCACTCCAGTATCCACATTCACTACAACTCGACGCTATCGGCATCACTAGGCTACAAACAAACAATAATAACCCAAAAAACGCAAATGTTGGCACCATGAATCGGGCCATACATCGGGAATGATTTGACCTACGGACGTGGGGAAGGGCTCATTCGATTCCTAATGGTATGTTCTTCAAATAGGTAAATATTTAGGCCGATTCGACTTGTTTTGAGGTTTTAAGGGATTTTACAAAACTTTGACAGCCCTTAAAGGGCATTTTAAGTTGAGTGAGAGAGCTGGCTCAAGAATCGGGGCGTCGTCGGACCAAGATGGATTTTTCCTGAGAATTTCAGATCTTTTGCTCCAGCCGTTTCGGAGATATCGTGCGTACGGCGGACGGACGGAAAATTTTTATTGCAGATTCGGATTCTACACCCTTGAAACGTAAACCATGAAATTTTCAGGGGGGTTAGAATTTTTTTTTCAACAGAGCGATTACAATGAATTATTGAATAATAATAAAACGGTGCAATTGATAAAAAGTAGTTTATGAAATGCAGTTATTGCCCCTTCCAAGTGTGGAGGAGATATGCCTGCAACGCACAGAGGATACCCCTGAAACTATCAAGCTGCACAATTTCACTCATGCTTTCCAGTTTCATGAAATGGAACGTGCGAACTATCCTTTGTCATCACGATCCCGGCTCTTTCATAAAGCGAATGGGATGGGGATTGCTAGAAGCAGTGCAGGGATAAAATTTATCCCTTAAAAATAAATTTAATAGTCATTTTTGAGGGGTAAGAGTTAGAAATTATTTATTGTCCCTTTCACATGGGGACAGTGCAAAGAAAGGGTAGTCAGTGAAGGCAGAGGTTGTTGACGATCAACTATTTGGCATACCACTCGTTACTATTCCAACAGCTTCAGGGTTTTTAGATGTTTTGCAGTTATATCGTTTATTTTTCTCTTCTTAGTCTAAGTAATAGGTTTCCATTTTCAGGAAATGAACAACTTATTTTGCAAAATCAAAATGTTGACTCGCATTTCAAGTTTTAGACCATTTGATCAACTCTCGTTTCGTCTCTATCGTGTAGTTGTATTGTGTTTTATATTTCCCGCTATTTAAATGTGCTAAAGTCATAAATTCGTTTATTTCTACATTCACACGAGAAAAGGTGCGCTATCTCCAAATTTTTAGATATTAACAATATTTTTGCAATTATTGGTGGATTTTGTATTGCAGTAGGTAACGGGTTTGTTTTTCTCATAATTCTTCCGGGTATTAAAATGTATCATTTTTATTTCTAAAGGTCTTTAAATACCTTACCTCCAGGTTGCAGTCGGCAGGTGACCGTTACATTGACTGATGACTAACAATTTTATTCATTTCGCCAAGAAACTCTGCTGGATCCCCACTTTAATACGTTTCACGACTTGAACGGAATATTCCGTCTCGCCATATAAGACTGCCCATTCTACGGCTTTTGATAAATTTTTATGTCACTGTGCTTTTATTGATCACAAGTGACATAGTTGTATAGGTAACGTTGATTATTTTTTTCACCCGTTGAAAAGAAAAAACCTGAAAAATGAATTACAAGGAACTCTGTCAGTGACTTGCTTGTTTCTTGAATGTTCCAAATATTTTTTGTTGTTTTATTTTTCGTATCTATTTATTGGTTTTTTTTTTCATTAGGTACATGTACCGGTGTATGCAGATAACTTCAATCCACGGTACGCCAAATCAGTTCAGGCGCATACTTGGTTTTTGTTACACGTTTTCTTAGATGATCTCATAGTCTGGAAGAAAAGCTCCAGTCGGCCGCAGCATCGTTTATTACTTTCCAATTTTCGGATTCTTCTTGAAAACCTAAACCAACAAATCTTGAAGAGGGGGGGGGGGGGGGTTTGATTTTTCTTCTTCGTAAAATACGAAGATTTATTACTGAAAAAAAAAAAAATAAAACAAAGTGGGCCAACATAATAATGGTAATTTTCACGATTCTGAATTAAACCAATTCTCATAATTTATAAATTTATATTTGATTTGTCTTTTTTAGTTTCAAAAGTACGTAGATTCCTGATTTGCAATGCCAATCCACCAAACACCACACAGTGGATCAGGAAATTTTTAAAGAAGAAATATATCAACCCACCAACCCACCAACCTAGAGGGCTCAAAATTGCAGGGAATTTAAATTCGTTTACAGTGAACAAGAATTTAAAGTCAGGTTTGAAAAAATCTTGATTCCTTGATACCGAATAATGGAAAAAACAAAAAAATTACTCAATATACAAAAGAAACCGCTGCCAATTTTAGCACATTGGTTCGTCTATTTTATTTCATTTAATTTTTTTTCAATTCGGAATAGCATGTGTAATTTTAAGGTTTTATGGGGTCAATTTTAGTTTCAGAAATTGTGGTTATTTGCTATGGCCGAATTTCTGCGGACCTGAAACTATCCCAGACGATTTTGCTTCCGAAATTACGTGGAAATAACATTTCACTTGCCAATGACAGTAAAAACCTTGAAATACCACGTTTTTAAAAATCAGTTTTTGGCCTTAGCATCTCTACGTGTGAGGCAATTGGATTTGAATTCCTCCAGACATTGGGAAAAGCGGGACAGTAGACCTCTATGGTTCTACAGCCAGATCATTTAAATGATTAATTTTACACATTCAAGTACCGAAGATGAAAAATTGCCTATGCAACCTACAAATATGGGATTCTAGCTCGGAGGAGGGGAGCTAGTAAACAGAGATGAAAGCTATGGCTGGGGGGGGGGGCTAACAAGGGTTTACGTGAGCGCATTCTGTGTTCATAAATAGTACTTGCTAAGCCTAACCAACTCCCTGGAAAGATCTGTAGATTCAACCAGAGCACCAGAAAGGAAAGTGCTTACCAAGGTGGCAGGTACACCAATGACCCCCTTAGGCGGAAAAGTTTTGATGCCGGGATAACAAAAGGCGGAAGGAGCCCACCCGAAGGTTAGTTGAAGTAGTGTTGAGCGTGGGGGGGGGGGGGAGGACTGAAGAACTGGATTGTACTCCTGTTAATTATTTAAATTATAAAATAATCATGGATGGGTAGAGACGGTTGAGGCTTCCAGGTATCCCTAATCATGTTTAGACGTCCCTAATCATATTACTTCCTAGAATGCCGGTAGGTAGCGGAAGATTTGTGGAGGTGACAATTTTTACTTCTCCAAAATCAATATTTCCACTCAATATTTCTATTTTTCGTATCTGTCTGTCCGTGTATCCGCAGATTCTTGTAACAAGTGTAATCCCAACAGTTTTCAGCCTATTTTTGATGAAACAATCACGGAATGCGCGATTTATGATGTAGATAGTTGCCTATTAGTTTAATTGCTCATAAATCAATAAATTATTTTGCGCTTCCGCAAACGTAAAATCCTTCAAGCATTATTTCATCTTCACAGGTCCGATCGGGCTCAAATTATCAGGGCTGTCGGGGTGAAATGGTCTGATAATCTCACTAAATAAAACATTAGTAACTACTGTGCATGCGCGAACGTGAAATCTTTATAGCGAGCTCAATCCCAACGGTTTTCATTCGCTTTTGATTACATTTTCAGGGAATATGCACGTTGAAATCCAGATGGCCTTCTATAAGTTTCATTGGTCACAATCATTTCACATCATTTTCCCAAGGTCTAGCGGTTCAATAACGTTTAAATGTTTAAGGCAGCCCGTGAAAAACGGTATAAAATCTCAAATGAGTTTCAATACGATCGGAACATCATTCTGTCTGCTATAGAGAATTAGCGAGACAGTAACGCAATGTATGTCGATTCAACTTTTGAAAGGCGTTGGCCTGCAGGAACACATCCCACCTCATTTGTTTTCCGTGAATCATTGTAACAAGCTTATTGTCTACTTTAGGTATTGACAAAATAACGTTAGTAGGTGATTTTGGCATCAGTAAATTAGGTTATTGGTGATATTAGTGAAATTGCGGAAGATTAATTGTTGTAAGGGGGGGGGGGGTGATAATTTCAAGCCATGTGTTGGTGTAGTGTTCATGTTAGGGAACTTTGAAATTTAACCTTAATTGTAAAATGATCTTCACAATTTACTAATTAAACGGGCCTTCGTTAGGCATTTTATTGAAGCGAACTCACGGAACTGAATGCATGAGAACTTGCTAGATCGGCTCTCATACACAACACAACGGCTAATTGTCATGATCGCTGAGCAAATATAATTTTTGTATAAATAAGTAAATAAGAAAAAAATTAAAACTTCTTCATCCTTTTATGATAAGTGATTCCGCTCCCACGGAAAAAGTGCAAGTATAAAGTACTGTGGGATTTGTATAATGATATTAAGTAATTAGTGTTTGTCTATATTCAATAGCTATTTCGCACGTTATCGGGTCGTGAAACGGAATCAGCACAATATTTCTTATAAGAGTAGGGCAAATAATGTTATAACATTGAGTTGAAATTCGATAAATTTGCCGATGACAAAGACTTACTGCCAATCTTAGTAAACCAAATTGTGTTTCATACACTTACTGCAAAACGTACACCCCGATCTACATAACTGAAATTCAAGCAAAATAAAGGTAAGGAACATGATTTGAGTTTTTTCAAGTACTGTACTTTTGTTTCTGAATCTAATAATTGGCGGTAAAAATTTTTGGGGGATGAAACATTTTTTTGAAATCCAAAATCAAGACTTCTACGCTCATTTAGGGTTTCACACCATTCTAAACAACTTTAATTTCGTGTCCTAGTATAATGATTGCCCGCAGATCATTGTGAAGAGCTTCGTTCTTCAGTTTTCGTCAAATTTGAAAAGTGCCCTTTAAGGGTTGTCAAAGTTTTGTAAAATCCCCTAAAAACCTCAAAAAAAGTCAAGGCGGCCTAAATTTGGACTTTTTTAAAGAACTTTCCATGAGGAATCGAATGAGCCCTCTCCCAGGTCCGTAGGTCAAACCATTTCCAATCTATGGCCCGATTTATGGTGCCAACATTCGTTTTATTTTGGTTTATTGTTGTTTTTGTGTTGATATCAGTATCCTAGTGACGTAGTGATGTAGTGATGAAGTAATGTGGATACTGGAGTGAACTCCTAAAAGGCTTTGTAGCCGATACACGGGTTGAAGCATTCTTCTTCCGTCTTACGAAATTTAAAATTTTCAAATGAAATATTTTTCCATTCTAATCGCTTTTGGAAAAAACACTGCAAATTCTTTCACTGGGGTTTATTATTCAATGATTCATGATTTCAATTTCTACTAAGCTTTGGATTGTTCGTGGTTCACAGGTGATAGAGCGATTATTGAATCTCAGGAGGCACACAAAATTTGTGTGATATTTTATATGATCAACTGATCAATCCAAATAGGTATTTTGGTTTAGAACCGATTTGAATGCTCTATGCATAGCTTCTGAAATTTAATAATCGCTCTATCACCTGTGAAACACGCACACTCCAAAGCTTAGTAGAAATTCAAATCATGAATCATTGAATAATAAACCCCAGTGAAAGAATGTGCAGCGTTTCTTTTTTGGAAAACCACTCGTTGATTCCACACGATTGATCGAATGCGATGACGAGGAAAATTTTAGGACGGCGGATTGGTGGATCTTTTTTGAGTTTCTGATGTTACCTTCTTGAGACGTTAATCAACGAATTTTAGAGGAGGTGAGGTGTTGGCATATTTTTCCTTTGCGATTTCATAGGTTCATTATTGAAAAGAAAATGAACTTGAATGTCGATGTTTAGGTAGAGTAGGCAATGGTTTTATGCCTTTAGGAAGGGAAAACTCATTAGAAAAACTATTTTTTCGATGAAAAATTAACATTTTAATTTTTCATGTTGACCGTAAACTTACTGCAGCGGTTTTTCATCAATGAAATATAAATTTCTGCTGAATAACCCCAGCCCCATCCCATTATCCCCATGCCCGGTCCCATTTATCATGGGGGACATCAATCACTGAACTACCAAGTATGAGGTACTTCAGTAAAATTGGAATTTGAAGAATCAGATCCAAACATTGCTATACTAGTTTGGTGGTTGCATCAAGAAGGACTGACCTGGGCGGAGTAATTATTAGTTCTTGACGATCTGAGAAGAAGGAAGGAATCACCTCGAACTGTTGATCGAACTTGAATTGCTCCGCGGATCACAAATACAAGTGCAGATATAGAGGGTGGTAAGAGCCAGATGGGAGATACAATGCCAGAGGGAGAGAGAGAGCGCGTGAATGGGAGGGGGCATGGACGATCCATCCTGAACTTGAAGAGGAAAGGAAAGGGGGAAGGGGGAGATACTATCTCATTCCGCGTGAATTCCACCTTAAAACAGTTAATTGCAAACAATTCAGTTGATTGATATTCGTAAGCTTGAAAGTTAGTAGCAGGTCATCAGATGTACCAGTAGATCCATCTTAAAACTTCCCGGTAGGGATTATGGGCACCGAAAACAGAAACCAATTGAAGAGCTTACTTTCAAACAGGCACATATCCATTTCGACAAAATGTTCAGGAAGTGAAAAAAATGATTTGCAGATTAGTGGAGATGTTTTTCTGCAGTTTTTCATCGGAGTAATGTGTGAGAAGGCACAGATAAAGATGCCTCAGAATATGAATCAATTTTCTCCAAAACGCGAGGCTGTATATCCATTTTCACTTTGGAAATGTGCGCTTTTGATCAAAACTCATGGATTTGTGCCTTTTTGAAAAAAAAAATCTCCATTTTGTAGGTTTTATTGAAAACTTTACCTGACTCCATATTTCCATTTGTCATGCCTGCCATCTATCGAGTCTCGTGTAAATATTCAACGTCAAGACGAAGGCGCAATGCTTCTTTTTGGATATGTGCCTTTTTGAAAACCCACGACTTATCGCCTGACGAAATTCGGAGGATATGTGCCATTTCGATTGCAAGGCACTGAAGAAAATGTAGGGGACGGATTTGTTACCTTTTGATGCAAACACATAACTTTATCCCCGGAATTGACGTGGATGTGTTCTGTTTTGTTAGGATAGGGGGATCTGATTCAACTCATATTCAGAGATAGAAAATTGAGAAAAAAACGTTTTCTCCCAGATTTGGATATGTGCCTTTTTGAAACTAAGCTCCTCAATTGTACTTTACTATGATGAATAATTCGACTCAATCGATTATTTGAGATGCTGTTTCTTTAATCTCCCCACATAGTCTGTAATAATTATATAATAGACCCCACGTAGTCTATAACAGAATTCTTCTATTAGTAACCCTTTTGCGTTATAGAAGGATGTCATACGGTTGTAAATCTTAGTAATAGACCAACTTATCATTACTCTGGGTAGCACCTCAGTGCTGGATTTAGCCATGATGTTTTTTCATAGTAATTACCTACGGTGTTCGTTGATACTCCTCAAGTTGATGGGTCTTCTGTAGATAGTTCTCTTTAGCGTAGCCGGCTCAAACCAACCACAGCGATTTGTACCTTCCTATTCATATGAAAAGTGTTTAAATTGGATATTTTCTCAAAAAACAGATTTCATTTTGGAAAAGTTTCGGAAATTTTTTTTTTTTCAAGTTTTCATTTCTGTAATTTTCTTTACTCCAGAAACATTTTGGAAAGTATTGCATTTGCGGTCTATGTTAAGTTTGTAATAACAAATATGAATTACCCTAGATTCACTGGATCCGTCACATAGTCACAGTATTACAACCTCCCTTCAACCCGTTCCACAATTAAAGCACAAAGTTCTGAAATATATTTCAAAACTAGTCCACAATTCCTGATAGAGCAAAAGAAGAAGAAAGAAGATCCCAACTCCACCTCCTTTCTGACTAAAAATTCCAAATTTCCGAGGTTTGTTTCACAACTGGAGTACAATTGGGGGTCCAACAAAAATAAATCAATAAAACCAAATAAAAATAGTAAAGATATAACTAATAGTCATTAGTTCTAATTAACAAAAGAAGAAGAAAGAAGACCCCACTTCCTTTCTGATGAAAAATTCCAAATTCCCGAGGTTTGTTTCACAACTGGAGTACAATTGGGGGTCCAACAAAAATAAATCAATAAAACCAAATAAAAATAGTAAAGATATAACTAATAGTCATTAGTTGAATTAACAAAAGAAGAAGAAAGAAGACCAAACCAATTCCTTTCTGATGGAAAATTCCAAATTGCCCGAGGTTTGTTTCACAACTGAGACACTATAATTGGGGGTCCAACAAAAATAAATCAATAAAACCAAATAAAAATAGTAAAGGTATTGTATAACTATTAGTCATTATTGAAGCCTCCATTTACCCCTTTCATAATGAAAACAAAGAATAGAACAAAAAAAATAATGACTTGAATCATTCGAAAATTCTGGCTAGAGCAGCGGTGGCTTGTACCCTCTTATTCCCTCTCATTTGGTCTGAAGAAAAGGAACCGAATCTGTTTTTCAATAAGATTTTAACTAGGATTAATAAATCATGTTCAACTCTTAAGTACTTGATTAATAAATTGTTCAGCGTTTGCCAGCGACGCATGCACGTCAATGGATATAGATATTGACAAAATATCCGGTTAACAAAACTCAGACATTGGGTTTTATATTCCTTCCTTGCTAATGAAGAATAATGACCAATCACTAAAAAGAGTTGAGGCCTATACATCGGTTGTAATCCTAGTTTGACGTGAAATGGGGAAGACGTGAGTAAACATCCATTACACTGAAATGACTCATTTTTTATTCCTAAATTTATTTGTTAGAAATGCATCATTCTCAACACGAACAGAAGATTATTACGTATTTTCCATTAAGTAAAAAGTTAACGGTCGCTGTACACAAACACTGGAAATCACACTCATCATCACTTTGTCACAGTATGATGTTTAACCTTCCGATTAATCATTTTAATCAACTAGTTGAATAATAAAACGACAGTTCTTATCACGACACGACCCGCAAGATGTAGAGAAAAGCAAGTTTTGGTTTATTATTCAATCAATAAACCATTGTAATCGCTCTTGAAAAATAAAATTCTAACCAACCCTGAAAATTTCATGCTTTACGTTTTAAAGGGTGTAGAATCCAAATCTGCAATAAGAATTTTTCCGTCCGTCCGCCGTACGCACGATTTCTCCCAAACGGCTGGACCAAAAAATCTGAAATTTTCAGGAAAAATCCACGTTGGTCCGACAACACCCCAATTCTTTAGCCAGCACTCTCACTTAATTTAAAGTGCCCTTTAAGGGTTGTCAGAGTTTTGTAAAATCCCTAAAAACCTCAAAAAAAGTAAAGGCGGCCTAAATTTGGACTTTTTTTAAAGAACTTTCCATGAGAAATCGAATGAGCCCTTCCCCTGGTCCGTAGCTCAAACCATTCCCGATGTATGGCCCGATTTATGGTGCCAACATTTGCGTTATTTTGGTTTATTATTGTTTTTGTTTTGATTGCTGTAACCTAGTGATGTATTGAACGTGGATACTGTAGTGAACTCCTAAAAGGGTTTATAGCCGATACACGGGTAGAAGTATTCTGATAACCATAAAAAAACGCTGCAAATTCTTTCACTGGGGTTTATTATCCAAGTGGCTTGAGTTCATGATTTGAATTTCTACTAAGCTTCGGAGTGTGCGTGTTTCACAGGTGATAGAGCGATTATTGTATTTCAGGAGATATGCATAGAGCACTTGAATTGGTTCTCAACCAAAATACCTATTTGGATTGATCAGTTGATCATATTTGTGTGCCTCCTGAAATTCAATAATCGCTTTATCACCTGTGAAATACGCACACTCCAAAGCTTAGTAGAAATCTCCTGAAATCATGAATCATTGAATAATAAACCCCAGTGAAAGAATTTGAAGCGTTTTGATCAAGTGATCACAACACGAGATCACAAACACAAGATGCATGCGGACTTTGGTATTGTCAGTCATAGAAATGGTTTCATTTGCTGTGAAAGAAATTCAAACACTTTCTCCAATAAAATGTACTCTTCTCCCATACCGATAGGCATTACAGTAAATGAAGAACCTTCATATTTTAATCTTTTAATTGTTCTCTCTAGTTGCAGTTAGCACATGTAGCACAGTATATTTCCTATGAAAAGGAACAAATAATTGAAATGCTGTTTAATTGATAAAATAATGTCTTTATAAATTTATATTACAACAATTAGCTTTAGAGAGAGACTTTCTGACCATCAATGCATAATAATGCAAGTGATAGACATTTATTCCAGTAAGGTAAATAGGTAGGGGTTGTATACCAAGGTGTTTTGTTTCATTTGAAAATAATTTATTTCATTGGGTTGGTTGATGTACCGAACAATCATCGCCCAGTTGATTTGATGTTTTCGCATTCAACAGTTGATGTACCTATGATATCTATTCAATTAAATGTTTTTTTTTTTTTTTCAATTTACATATCGGGCTGCAATTGATAATAAAGATATTCTGTTTCTTGAACGGTAAACAAACTTTCATTAACAACCAAAATTGTTTCCACCTCCATTGCTACTCCAAACAACCCCATCTTAACCTTTACCTTTTATAAACATTCATATCAAATTTATAATGTACTACTTAGACGAGAGATCAGTAACTCTATTAGCTTTGGTAGTTAGTTTCCTGCTGTTGGAAATGAACTATTTCTTCATGTTCCTTAACAAAATCAAACATTGTGGTCTGCGTTCATCTATGTAGACAGGAATTCGTGTGGAACGTTTATTTTATTTTTGAAGTGTGTCCTTTCGGAACCATGTTTGTCATTACTTCAATATTTCAACTACCTTGGAGGATCAAACTTTCAATTTATTAAATGTTTCAATCAATTTATCAATCTTCTTTCGGATTGATGAAGACAACGATTTTCCTATCTTCCACGGTTATATCCGGGTCTCCCCAACCCCACGTTCCTCCGGGGATGGAATGGTGAGAATCTGGTTCCCATTTCTGTTCCCCTCTTTGGATGGAGTGGTGCGATCCGTCGCCCGTTCGACGTGCTCGTCTTTGAATCATGTTTGGGTTTGCCGTCTTCAGGTCGTAGGCCCATCCGTACCGGGCCGCAAAGTCGATGAACGCTGTCGTGATGTTGGATCGGTAGCCGGAAAACTCGGACGTCCTATAGTCCCAGGGGAAGGCGTGGTGATAGTTATGCCAACCTTCACCGAAAGCGAGTATGGCCACGTAGTTGTTTTCCGTTGGAGATATATTCCTGCCAACATAGCCATAGGTGTCTAGATTCTACAAACTTTTGGGTAATATTGAAAAAAAAAAAGTCATTTGTTAACATTATTTTCTTTTATAATTGTAGAAGTCCCTGCCAATTCATGCACGACCACTAAAGACCCTGGCTATTCCGGTTGACACGTTTCGTAGATGTAGGTAACTGTTCTTTTCAAAACAATTTAATTGACACTGAGCTTGGTGGCAGTACTCACGAAGAAGTGAGAAAGCAACATAAAGGCACGAGAAATGTGGTAGTACAACCCCAATTCATGTGAACTTACCCAATGAATTGAATTGCGTGGTAACGCTTAAACTACTATTAAATATTAAAGTGTAACTATTAAAGCATGAATATCCAAGAACCAGGGAGGTCTCTGCTAATAATCAAAGAAGGTATTATTTGTTGGACCAATCACCACTTGAAATTAGTATCTAATTCAACTCTCGTGATCAAAAATTAATAAATGCACCTCCATCTCGCTTATAGCAAATTCCGTCTACCAGAGTGTGAACTTGTTACGTGAAGTACCAGACGGTGAACTTGGTTATACTGAAAACCTCTATAGCTACAAAATGTTATATCTCCGATACCACTTTTTTTCTATTTCAAGTTTTATCACCTGAATCTGGGCCATTCTATTCCCGCTCATAAAAACGAAGATCGTTGTTTCGGAGCTACTGATTTGATTCAAACTCTTCATTCCAACGCTACAGTACTTATTTGAATTACGATTGTAGCTGACAGTACGACATTGGAATTCAGCGATTGAGGATGGTAAATAATCCAGATAAATATGATGAAATTGAAAAGAAACCACATTGGTACAATCATTTAAACATTAGGTACTAAAAATAGAAGAAATCTTTTAGCGATTACCTGGAGATTCAATGCATTTGCCATTTCAGAGTATTGAGGAGGAATGGTATCCCACTTTACGAGAAGTTTAATTACTCTCTTCGTTAAAATCAATTGACGATTGTGTCAGATCAATCACTTCAATCACTCAGATCAATTCAGATGGAATTTTTTTTTTTTTGCATTTTTTGGAATACACTCAAAGAATCGTACCTACCTGAATCAAATGAATGATTTGTTTTCGAACATAAGAACTACTAATCATTAACCAGCAACATCAAGCATCAACTAATGAAACTGGAACATACCTATCATACGGTTTGTTTCCCCAAACGTGGGCAGCACTGTTGACAAGCCAAGTGAAGTTGAGACCGAGGGTATATCGAGTCATGGCAGTTACGTGAAACGCTGTATTTAGACTTTCGCCCCAAAAATACCAGGGCACGAAGGTGGGTATCAGAAAAGCGCAAATTGGCATCAGAAGAAGATAATACCTGTTGAAAATAACAATAATGTCATTATCACTTGTTCAAAATTTTAGTAACACACTTCATCTAAGTTTTGGGTGAAGAAATATAAAAACAGTCATTGAAGATAAATCAGGGAAAAGTAGGTATCGAATATATATGAAAAAGGACTACATAATTCCGAAAAGTTAAATTGTGGTTGTAGCTATTCTAGTATTATGAGGAAATCTTGAATTTAGTATGGCGACTTACTCATTACTTACATCTCTCCCAATATTGGGTTTTGATTCGAAACATGTTTCACCATCAAAGCAACGCCCAGAATGGCTATTAATTAACAAAATAGTTATTAAAGAAATAAGTTTAAATACAAAACGCTAAATAGTAATAGAAAGTGAATCGGAAAAGCGTTAGGGAAAATATCTAATGTTTTTCACAAACAACAGATTAGTAGTGGGGAAATGTAACCTTCTCAATTTTCTTCCGCCCATAAAATTAGCGTTCACTACATTTCGGAAAGTTTGCGAATTTCCAAACAGCATACCAGTCAAAGTGCTAATTTCTTCTTCTTACTCCTCAATATGTGATTGGTGTTACGTAGTCGGGAAACTACACTAGTACCATACATAAACAAACAGCACAGGAAATTAACATATGAAGGAGCATTGATTTTTGACAAGACTGATAGTTTCATGAGTTTCTCATGAGTTTTTGAGCTCAAGTTTTCTAAAGAGATCCTTGAGCTTCTTTATAAGGGTGCTGAAGATGAAAGATGGACGATGGCCCAAGATCTGCCTGGGACTGTTGCAGGAGCTTGATGGCTGTGAATACAACCTACCAATGTTGAACTGGGTTTCCCAGATGCGTGGCCTTCTTAATGTGGTAGGAGATGAGGAGGTGGCTCTTCTGAGCAATGTGGATCTCCTTTGTTCTCGGTTCGCCTGTATCATGGAGAAATGGCAGAACCATTGGTTTTCAGTCGATATAGAGCTATTTTTGAACTCCAGGTACAACACATTCTTTCGCTCAATATGCACATTTGGGGAGCCTGAGGCCTACCTGGGGAATATGCGGTCTTTGGAAGGGGAGAGAGTAATTTCCCAGCTCCGCCTTTCTTACTCCAGCCGTTTGCAGTTCTACGCCAGGGGAATCAAATACATCATTGATTGTACCGAGAGATGCATGAACTGCAATAGGAATGAAGCTGAGTCGATTATACAATTCTTGTTTCTGTGCCCTCTTTACAGGCCTTTCCGTAACCACTACTCTCATTCCCAACTATTCTGCCACTGACACATTGCCACGGCCTTCCAGGCCTTGGAACAGCTTCTGACCCTCAGTTCCCCAAATTCCTACCAATGTATCTACGAGTATGTGGTACATTCCTTGAGACTTAGAGCATTTTCTATGAACGAATAGAGCACAGGAACGAGGAAGTCTCCAATCATCGCTACGTCATCCTCAATTAATCGAAGGAGAGTGATTGAATGTGAATCGTTTGTAACAGATCCTAATTAGCCGAACAAATAATGCATTAATAGGATTACGTGAAATGTAATGCAAATGAATTTAGGATAATATTTTATGTTTTTCATAATTCCGAAAATTGAATTTATTTTTTCTGAAGTATTTTTGTATGTGCGCTTTGTACTGCCATACTCACCTAATTTATAAGAGCGCAACTCCTTGCAATATGTACATTTTGCAAATAAATATATCGTATCGTATCGTTTCATGAGTTTTTGAATTTTTAAGAAAAAAAAAACAAGTTTTACAGAGCTTCTATATTACTTTTGTTTATCAAAATCTTTCAACTAAGTATTGTATTTTTGGGAATTCACCAAAGGAAGCTCAAAACAGACAAAGCACTACATTACTGATAAAGACATCAATGAATCAGTCAGAGAGTGTGGTCCTCACAGCCTCATACCGAGAAGAAGCCTTATAGTGTGATGGGAGAGAAATTGTCTCTCAAATATCATTGTGCTCTTCAAACTTCTTATAACTTGTAAATTCGTAATCATAATTTTAATTAGTCAGTTTATTACTCCCAAAACATAGTATATGTTTTTGGGATAGTGAAACGATGCAGCACAAGAAGTGTAGACTCCATTCAGTCTTGGTCCTGATATCCGGTGGTACATCCTTATCAGAACTCCAGCAACGACTGTACGGACCAGCGCAAGACATATTCCTTCCATTGCGGACTCCAATTTGGGAATGCTACTCCCAAACTCAAAATTTGCTTCTTTAAATAGTGACACGTAATGGATGTTCCACATGCCACCTTCAGGGCTACGAATTGTTCGTCGTTTGATTGATCCTATGTACAGAACAGACAAATTTTCGTCTATTTCCAATAACGAAAAAGCGTTTGGAATATTCCCTCAAAAGTTGTTGGATTGAGTTTCTAAAATCACACAGTCGAGAAAGCGAATTAGCAGTAGCAGCAATTGCATAATACAAAGGGGCATTATATTTAGTTATTCCCTAAGGTTAGAAGGACGCCAATATATTTTCATAACCACTGAAAGCTACACGGAGAAGAAAAGGGGGTTCCTGAGAGTGGGTCTTATTTTTAACGTTCATATAATATAATGAACAATATTATTGTCTTTTCTAATTTAATACCTAGATTCAATATGCTGTGTATACAGGGTGTTACATTTCAGGACGGTCACAGGCCAGGAGAAGATTCTACGGAAAATTTCTGATCGAAAATGCCTCCAAGAAATTTTTGTTTACACCCTTGGAAATGCGGTTTTTTCAATTTTAAGATTTTTTTTAGTTTTTTCGACCTTACCGCATTAAAACGGCCGTAAAATTTAGCGTTTCCAAAGTGTTTATCGAAATCGTTTAAGGATGCCTGGAAAGAAATAATGAATTATTTAACATTATGCCTTTAGAGAATGAATTCTTTGGATGCAATTAATGCTCTGGCAGATTGTCCAGAAACAAAGAGCATGCATTTTCCATCGATTCAGCCTTTAACAGTAACTTGAATTTAAAGATAACTAAATGGTCACAAAAAATGAGTCTGAAGATTTAATTTATTTAGAATTTTTGTTTTTTTTTAAGAAAAAACAATTTTTTTTAAATCATTAGTCCCATTTTAATTTTTTGATATTAAAATTTAAGCCTGTAAGCCTAAATTGTGCAAAATGTTTTCAACTTTCCAATGGATATAATTATTCATGTTTATTTTTTAGCACGGTTCTGGATCTTTTCGTTCCACTTGAGACTTTTTATGACCTGGCTAAAAAAAAACGGTGAGTTTTCAAGGACATTTGGTTTTTCTTTAATTCCCACATATTGTTCAAAATACCTCCCGTTCTCGCGTGGCTGATATAAAAATTTCCAAATTCCACCGGTTTGGAGGCGTTTTCGATTCGTGGACTTGTTACAAATTTGTCACGAAATATTTGATTCCCCATACTCCAGAATTCGGTCCACTAATTGGTCCCTCGACTCAATGCTGATTTCGTTCACTTTGGAATTTAAGTTTCCCCAGAAGTAGAAATCCAAAGGTGTGAGGTCAGGACTGTGTGGTGACCCCCCGACTGATCCATTTTGGCCGATCCACCTAAAAGTGAACCACAAGCCCGTCAGCTCAACAAAATTATATAACTGAGTGAATATGATGATGAGTTTGGATGTTATTGTTTGAAGAATCGAGTGTTTTTCGAAATGTTCATCATCCTATTGGTTCATCATTTCATGAGAAACCTCATGGGGCATATTTCATTATTGGGCACTGTTCATTTTTGTATCGGGATGGTGAAACAAACACTTAGTTAAAGATTCTCAAAGTTGGAGTTCATCCACTGTGACGGTACGACCTTGTGAGCTGGGCACCCATCCATTTGGAACCATAGAACCCTCCTCTGTTCCAGGGCCATGTCCTCCAGATAATCAAATATTTCATTGCCCAGGAGTTGCAACAACGAATCCGTAACAAGTCCATGAATCAAAAACACCTCCAAACCGGTGGAATTTGGAAATTTTTTTATCACCCACTAATACTCAGCATGGGATCAGATTGTGCGGTCGACTTCATGCCCAGACGAGCGACCCTCTGCATCGGCGAGAACGGGAGGTATTTGGAACAATTTGTGCGAATTAAAGAAAAACCAAATGTGCTTGAAAACACACGTTTTTTTTTTTCATAAAATCTCAATTTTCTCAAAAAATTTCCCTCTGAAAAATAAAAACCAATTATACCATTGGAAAGCTGAGCTTGGCTTTTGCGCATTTAGGCTTACAGGCTTAAATTTATCATCAAAATTAAGTGGGACTAATGAGCCAGTAATACAATTGTTTTTTTTTTCAAAATTTGACAAAAATTTACTTTTCAGACTCATGTTTCACTCTTAGTTATCTTTAAAAAGTTACTGTTGAAGGCTGAATCGATGGGTAATTCAATGCTGTTTCCAAAGGCATCGTTAGATTTGTAAACATTTATGAAACGCCGGAGTTACGGCCGTTTTAATGCGGTAAGGTCGAAAAAACTAGAAAAATCTTAAAATTGAAAAAAAAAAAACGCATTTCCAAGGGTGTGAACAAAAATTGCTAGGAGGCATTTTCGCTCAGAAATTTTCCGTAGAATCTTGTGACCGTCACGAAATGTAACACCCTGTATAGAAATGTATCGGACCAAGTTATGATTACTAAAAAAAAGAAAAATACTGACTTTCTCTGAAACATGATGACCCAGTCTTTTTCAAGGTCCGACATGTCGACGAGTTTTCCTTTCCTCTTGACGTCTGGATGCTTCTTCAGCATGAGCCAACCAATGTGAGAGAAGAAAAATCCTCTTCTCGAGTTGTGAGGGTCAGCGTCCGTGTCTGTGAATTTATGGTGTACTCTGAAAAGCAAGAACAAACTCAACATCGGAAACTCTGATAATCATTCGTTATTGAAGTTAATAATGTGAATTTTTCAATAAAATAGTATAGAGAAATCAAAAGCCGAGGCCGCACATGCACACCAACAATTATACAATATGAGCTCTTTCTGTTTCAAATTCCTGAATGAAAGATCAAGCATTAGCCTCTTCATACACAAAGCGGTAACATTGCCGTTATATTTAAATGTAGAGCCATGGGAGTGTGATGGACATGGTTAGTTCCTCCTTCCCGATTCTTGATAGTCCCCCCTACTGGGGATAGCCTGGTACCTTCTAGTGACATTGCGGGCATTACTCGCCCAAGCCCTTGAAGGGGCAACCATACAATTCCTTATCTTCCATGTCACATATTACAACCGATTTTACCTTAAATGTTACCTCTTGGAACTGATTGTGATTTAAGTGATGGCGAAAAGCATTGCACCAGTTCTAAACTAAGGACATCAATGTACATTGTACTGTTCTGAAGATATGGAGCAAATTAATCAAAACTTATTTCTGACTTCAAGTGATGTGAGGAGTTGTTGCTTTGGAGGACTGAGTCCGGATCGTTCATTCCATTTCATTATTCAGAGAATGAGGCCATTGACGCTATATAAAGTATCCATGGATTCATTTGGAGGACCGAATCCGGATTTGAGCCTCGTCATTGGCCACAAAGGAACGAGTCCGTATCAGCCAATGCTATTTGACTATTTTGAATCCGATGGAACAAATTCGCATCAGCCAACGGAATTTTGGTAAATTCGACTCGGACTAGTCTCATGAATCCGAAGGACTCTTTTTTCCCATTAAATCCGGTATACGAATAGGTAAAGTAGATTTGATTGTTATTCCACTTCCTGTTGTATCTACTGTAAGAAACAACCGTTGAGCGGAGGAGGTGAATCGAAAATGCTATCATAAGTTGGGGAGACGATAAAATATAATCTATCTTCTGTGTACTGAGTTTTTATTTTTGCAAAGTGGATGATGTTATATTACTTATAACATCCCGGAAAGACGGTCATTTTTTTCGGATTCGGTCCAGTAGAGGACACATCCAGGGACGTAACCAGCCCGTATTTCACCCGGGGCAAGAAATAAATTTGGCACCCCCCCCCCCCCCCATAGACCCGGAATCTCATGACTCATACCATCTTAATATACCAATGAACCAAAATATAAATATAATTAATTTGATTTATTCACAATGTATAAACTCTTTTACTAAAAGGAGGAAGGTTTGGTAAGTAAGTGCTCAATGTAAAATACCATATAATTTTTATTAAATTTAACAAACTAATAGATGATAAATAAATTTTTGTACGAAATGGAAGCCCTAAACAAACTTTAAAATGAAAATTTTCGGGCTTTTTTTTGTTGCAAATGTTTTAATGATACCATTAAAAGATAGTGCTGAAGCTATTTTGTGCTCTAAAATTGTGATGGCCAAGTTGCTTAGTCGTTGTTGTCCTCTCAAGTTCCTGATGTAGTTTTTTATTATCCTCAGTTTTCTAAAACTTCTTTCATTCGATGCTACACACACGGGTATTGTAAGAAAAATTCTCAAAGCTGTGGTTATATTGGAATAGGCGTCATGGAGGCCGTTTTGGCAAATATAAACCAAAAGTTCGAATGGAGTAGACTCGCCTCGTCATCTACCCTGCATACGGCCGCTTAAGGCTAGTTCTCGCCTCGCGAAGTACACGTTTTCTATATCCTTTGTCCTTTCTTGTAGGCCTATTCCATTCCTTATATATAATATTTTTCCTTTTAGTAAATAACTTGGTAAGCTGTCACTTTTTTGCCTATTTGGCGCCCCTCTAACTTTGACCCTCCCCCCCCCCCCCTCACTAGATACGTCCTTGGACACATCCCCCATCCTTACTTTTGATCATCTTCCCCATAGTTAAGCCAAGAAAAAAACCTCGGAGAATGATACAGGAGTGGTTAAATTATACGTACCTATGATCTCTGGACCACTCGTAGATGTGGTTTTGGAACGCAACCGTGTTGCAAAATGCGAGGAATATTCGGAGACCGGTGTTCGCTTTGTAGCATTTATGAGACCACAAGCGGTGAGCTCCAGCGGTGATACCATAACCCCCGAGTAAACCGTAGAACATCGCTGAAATGGTGGTTAAAGACAATAATAATAAAAGTTCCACATTTTATCAGTACTTAATATTTAATACGTAGAAGTTGTTTAAGCCGTGACCTTAATACTTCATGGAGAGCACAGGAAAAGGAAGGAGACAATCATTTCAGTTCGGGTAAAAAAAATAATTAAGTTGTTTCAGTTTCCCGATAATCAAATATATTTGTTCTGGCAATAACACAAAAACGCTGCAAATTCTTTCAATGGGGTTTATTATTCAATTGACTTGCGTTCATGATTTGAATTTCTACTAAGCTTTGGAGTGTGCGTGTTTCACAGGTGATAGAGTGATTATTGAATTTCAGGAGATATGCATAGAGCACGTAAATCTGTTCTCAACCAAAATACCTATTTGGATTGATCAGTTGATCATATTTCTGTGCCTCCTGAAATTCAATAATCGCTCTATCACCTGTTAAACACGCACACTCCAAAGCTTAGTGGAAATTCAAATCATGAACGCAAGCCAATTGAATAATAAGCCCCAGTGAAAGAATTTGCAGCGTTTTTTATGGTTATCAGAGTATTTCAACCCGTGTATCGGCTACAAAGCCTTTTAGGAGTTCACTCCAGTATCCACATTACTACATCACTACATCACTAGGTTACTGATATCAAAACAAAAACAATAACAAACGAAAATAACGCAAATGTTGGCACCATAAATCGGGCCATACATCGGGAATTTTTTGACCTACGGACCTGGGGAGGGGCTCATTCGATTCCTCGTGGAGTGTTCTTCAAAAAGAGTACACATTTAGGCCGCCTTGACTTTTTTTGAGGTTTTTAGGGATTTTAAAAAACTTTGACAACCCTTAAAGGGCACTTTAAATTAAGTGAAAGAGCTGGCTCAAGAATTGGGGCGCCGCCGGACCAACATGGATTTTTCCTGAAAATTTCAGCTTTTTTGCTCCAGCCGTTTGGGAGAAATCGTGCGTAAGGCGTACGGCGGACGGACGGAAAAGTTTTATTGCAGATTCGGATTCTACACCCTTTGAAACGTAAACCATGAAATTTTTTCTTTCAAGAGCGATTATAATGGTTTATTATTGAATAATAAATCAAAAGTGACAACTTCAGAACACATATAAATTGTGTAAACTGATACGAGTTCACTGACTTACCACTTGCTTTGTGTTAGAGAAGATGTAAATAACACAAGAGGATAATAGTACTACGGGAATAATCATCTTTTCAATCTGAATGAAACCCATGTATGACACACCACAGCGCCCCCCTTTTCATGGGCTAGTTATGTGACCCTAATATTATCAAGAAAACACCAATCTGTAAGATTTGTAGTATTTTAATCAAATCTTATTTTTTCCAGCTGTACCAGGAGTTTAAATTTTCCTGCAATTTGTTATCCGTTTTTGTGTTGAATATTGCGTCGGAGTATAGTTTCAACAGACTTTTTTTATGTTATGTATTTTTTCCAATAGGTATATTCTGTAATTGTTATCAATTTGAAATTTTCGAATTTTTTTTTTCCTGAACAAACCTTATTAAGTACAGGTAGGTGATGGGCAATAGTTATCGGCAATCGTTAGAAATTTCTGACACATTTATATTGCGACGTCCCTGCTAAGAAGTATTGTGGACAAATGAATTGGTTTGATCTTCTTAAACGTATTCTACCCAATTTTTCCACAACAGTCCCGATTTACAGTACCTACCAATTTGGTTTTACTTTATTATACTATATTAATTAGTAGGTGCACCGTTCTAACCAATCATTTTTGACATTTTGGCTCTCCGAATTCTTCTTACGGAAAATTGAAAGTGAAAAGGAATCAGGAGGTCAGTCGTACAACAACTCGTCTCCTTCACCGTGACACTCCCGCTCAAAGTCAATTCCGAAGGCCCAAGGTTCCTCCGATCTTGGTGCGTCCCAACACTTTCACCTGTCATCAACGCGGTACGCCTCTGCTACAGGTAACAAATCAACAATTTCGACAATGACCCACCTGAACGACAGAGAACAATTTCTAAACTTTTTTTTCTCCAGTAACCGCGTCCTAAATACGGTAAGGTCTCCGACCAACCTTATGTTTGGCAGGACGATTATTTTTTTAACTTCTGTCCCTCTTAATGGTATTCTGCTTTCTTCCTTGGTCGGCATCAAGAATTTGCCAGTAGGGAAGGCCGATAGTAGATAGGACTATCGATATATCGATAGTTTCACACTATCGACAGAACTATAGATAGTCGGCTGATAATCGATGTTTGGGAATACGAAATATCTCTGCCCAGTTCCCTTGAAATTCAAAACTTCGCTTGAAGGAAAGTTAATTCATTCTTAGAAATGAAAGGCATCCACAATAGATCTATGGTTTCTTCCTATTCACAACTCGAATTCATTGAATGGGAACAACAGTGGATAGGTCTAGAAAACCTCAGGGGGGTTTTGATAAAGATTTAACGAAAGGTAATAGAAGATAGAGAACTCGTGCGTAGGAATGAGCGGATGTTTTCAAGCGCTGGGAAAATAGTTACAGAGCAGCGATGCAGTTTAAGCATCCGAAAGACTGAGATGATTATATTCTTACGGGCGAACATGTGGGTACAGGATCTTGTAATTTCAAATCATGATTGGTAAAAAAAAAAAACGTATTTGCCGATACATATGGTATTTGCTACTACGTATGTTTCATTGCCTTTTTTAAACGTGTCAAGTTTCCAATCAAATTATCCACATATCTATTCCATTTCCAACTAATTAAAATTTAGAAACTTTTAAATTTCTCCGTTAAAAAAAAAGGCATTTTTCCATGCTTCACTTTATCCTACTTGATCTCTATCTATCGGACTCTAAGCAATAATTATTATTGAGCTGAGTTATTGTAGGTACAGGTATTCTATACAGGAGGGTGGACCCCATCCCCATTGAACGTTAAAATAGATGCACGTTGGAAGAGGCTGATCTATTTGCGGACAATGGGGATAGGGTCTAGGCATTCCTTTTAATATTCCGTACTATCGATGCTATCGATACTATCGATCTCACTATTGACTATCGGCCTTCCCTAGTCGCTAGTCCCTTAGAATTGCATTAATACCATTCCTTTCTTCTTTAGAGAATAGAACAGTTTTTTACGCTTAGAACGCATAGAGACCAACGATAGCGTATTGTGTTTCTTCTTTTAGGAGAAAGTACTACGAAGGTTTGTACTTATCCAAGTACTTAATCATTTACCAAGCTAGTATTTACAAGCAACCAAACCAACCACCTAGCTTACCACCCCTTCGATTGGTCAGGCTGATGTTGCTGCATTGTTCTTGCATTCGCCCTCATGTTTGACATAAAACGCATGCAAATACGTCCAAATATCCGTAGGCGAGTTTACAACGAAGTTTTTCACTAAATTGTCCACATTTAGCGGAATTTTGTTGATTTTCCCTACGAAATACAACAGCTTTTTCTGTCTTTCATTTGTGGAGAGACAAATTGTCAAATAAATTTTGGTTTGTGGCGGAGTGTCGTTAAAGATCGAAAGTTGAAAACTACAAGTGAAAGATTTGTTTTAACTTGCAGGAAACTAATGGAAAACTGTCGCCCGTTGATGAGCACCAGACGCATCCCCTGTCATCACATATGGCAAATGACATTGTGACCTTAATTGTCACCATAAACCACCGTCAGTGCACGTTGCTCTATGCCAGCAAGTTTTCCACTGTTGCCTTAAATTACGAAAAAGCAATAACTCTTTTCTCTACAAAAAAGTAGTTTTCTAAAAACATCGTCCACTAAAAGTTGTCAACTTTATAACTTGTATGATCTGCCATCCCAAATATGACGTGTTATTCTATCTTATCCTTAATGCGAATGCAGATATGCTCCATGTACTATTTCAAATGTCCTAGAAGCCTTCATAATTTTTTGTTTGTTTGCAATTGAAGCTTGTGTATCTTTGAGCTCTTTTTATATAACTAACAAGCATTCTGAGAATAATGTGAGTAATACGATTCGGACGAAGAGATGATTTCGGTCTTGGGGCAATTCAATTTCCCGTGATAACATTCCATGTCCAGTTACGCTATATTAATATACTATAAGTAAATTTCTATCATAAGTTTCATGAAAAAAAAATTGTTTAACGATCTTATGTTGTGATTGTTCTTTTATAATTTTTACCGAGAGTTGGTCACGGTTGATTCAAAAGTTCCTTTCCTGCTCTTTTCACCAGTTGGACGAAATTAGAGGATAGCGAAAGGCAGCCGTAGTCAATGGTGGACTAAAAGGTTCGATAATTAAATTGTCAACCATTTTACCTCTTCAAACGGTAGACGTTACATGGATGGCTCTTAGATGAGTGGGCCATTGTGGCTTAAAATTTAATTTTGACTTAACTGAACAAGTCTCGGTGCCTATTTGAACGACCTGCCAATATGCGTTGAACGGTAAAAGTACCGTTTAACAAGAATAGTTGGTTGAAAGCTAGAATCTACCAGAGACCGAATAAAGATGCGTACTATTCTATTCACTAAACGTTAAACGCATCCGAATCAAGTTACATTCTTTGCATGTTCGAAACATGAACTTTGTGTGTATCTCAATGTTCAGTTTAGTTTGTCTACACGATTTCTCATAAATTCATTAGTTTGTTACCTCTTCCTCTTCTCCCACCATCACTCCCCTCACACCATTCTACTCACAAAATCTCGTTCAACAATGCCAATGAGTCAAACATGACAACGAAATACTTCATCATTGGTTGTGTTTTTTCTTTCCATTTCCTCCTTTTCCTTTTTCCTTGTCCGATAGTTTTGGATTCTTTAGTCTTTGTCATAATAAAATTCATAGCAGTAAGTAATTGGTGTTGTATTTCCAATTAGTTGGTGATATTTTCCATCAATCACAGGACAATCGATAACACGTAGTTTGTTATTTGAATTGCATTCTTAGTTTTGATGCTTCGTGCTTTAAAGTATAAACAAATTTGAATGAGTCCTGTTCGTTTACGTTAATAATATTTTAACAATCAATCCATTCTAATTAGTTAATTATCCCATGGAGTATATTAATATTGATGTTACGTTTCTTAAACAATGGAATTATTGAATTAATCATAGCCGACCTTGTATTGCTGCTATGCTAAACTAAAGGGGGAAAAAGTGTTTATCAAGGAACTTCATTTAAAAAAAAAAAAACAAAATACCCCTTCACAAAATCTTCCCTTTCTGATTTTGAAGTTTCTTACGCCCCACCAACCAATGCAAAGAAAAACATCCCCATTTTCCGAGCCACAGAAAATGTTGACCATTTGAAAATTATCTTTAGATAATGAACTATTGCGATGATCCATAAATTTGTCAAATATAAATTTTTTAAACTCATCTTGATGAAAATCAGTTTTGAAGGCTTAAATGATTCCGGAGTTCTAGGCTGTTTATCATATAATGTACACTATTATTTTATTTAGGTACTATGTAGCTTATTTTCTGGAAAAAATTAAGCATTCTCAAACAAAGAATGAGTTCGTTGGACAGCGTTTTGTGAGCAGACTCAATCGTTCCAATTTCATGATGCAGCTAAAAATCGAATAATTAATATCTTTTTAGTAGAAATACTACGTAGAGAAAGTTCATCAAATATTAGCTGCTATCAAAAATGGATTCACTACATATACTGACAATTGCACCTCAATTTCATCAAAATAGTTAAGGTAAGAACTGATAAAAACAAAAAAAATTGTAAAATTCCTACTTCAAAAAAGTTTTTTTGCTTTCGAATTTATAGTTAACATTACCTGCCCCCGAAATTCCCAATTTTCAACAGATTTTAATGTTTATATTTATAAATGAAATTCGATAACTTTGGAAAATTAACTAGAACTTTTAATGTGAAAAAATCTGACTTTATTGAAGAACACAACACATAATGTGCTCCATCCTTCTTTTTCGTCCCTCTGAAGTAGCCTGCTTATGCGCTTGACGTACTAATACAAAGTTGGTTGAAATAATGTAACGTTTGTAAAACCGGTGTAAAAAGCGGAATTTAGAATACATTTTCAAAAATTTTCTTCTATATAATGTGTATTTAATAATCATTTGGCTACAGAATTAGTATAATTAGAGTTCGGATTCAGACATATTTGCACATTTTTATCCTAATATGCACAGGGTTATAGAAGCGATTTGGGTCCAATTTGACGGCGGTAGCTGTCCCCCATTCCAATACCTATGTCATATTTTGTCACTTTCCTATTTTGGTTTATTATTCAATAATAAACCATTGTAATCGCTCTTGAAAAAAAAAAAAATTGTAACCCCTCCCCCCTGAAAATTTCATGGTTTACGCTTCAAAGGGTGTAAAATCCAAATCTGCAATAAAAATGTTTCCATCCGTCCGCCGTACGCACGATTTCTCCCAAACGGCTGGAGCAAAAAATCTGAAAGTTTCAGAAAAATTCCATGTTGGTTCAATTCCTTAGCCAACTCTCTCACTTAATTTAAAGTGCCCTTTAAGGGTTGTCAAAGTTTTGTAAAATCACTAAAAACCTCAAAAAAAGTCAAGGCGGCCTAAATGTGGCCTTTTTTTGAAGAACTTTCCGTGAGGAATCGAATGAGCCCTTCCCCAGGTCCGTAGCTCAAACCATTCCCGATGTATGGCCCGATTTATGGTGCCAACATTTGCGTTATTTTGGTTTATTATTGTTTTTGTTTTGATTGCAGTAACCTAGTGATGTAGCGGACGTGGATGCTGGAGTGAACTCCTAAAAGGGTTTATAGCATAATATGCTATATATGTATATTATACACGGGTTGATGTATTCTGATAACCATAAAAAAATGCTGCAAATTCTCTCACTGGGGTTTATCATTCAATTGGCTTGCGTTCATGATTTGAATTTCTGCTAAGCTTTGGAGTGTGCGTGTTTCACAGGTGATAGAGCGATTATTGAATTTCAGAAGGCACACAAATATGATCAACTTATCAATCCAAATAGGTATTTTGGTTGAGAACAGATTTACGTGCTCTATGCATATCTCCTGAAATTCAACAATCGCCCTGTGAAACACGCACACTCCAAAGCTTAGCAGAAATTCAAATCATGAACGCAAGCCAATTGAAAAATAAACCCCAGTGAAGGAATTTGCAGCGTTTTTTCGAATAACTTAATATTTTGTTTGTTAAGCCATATTTCTGATTTTATTTCAAAATTTTGCTTTATTTTTCCGAAACATGTATATTTTTTCAAGTTTAGTCAGAAAATACGATAAAAAGAAGACCCAGGAATTTTTCACTTATGAACATTGCCAGTAAACATGGAAACCGCGCGTTGTTAATTGATTTGATGCAGGTTCCGGTCTACCACGATAATATTGATTGTATTATAGAAGACCGAACAAGCAATATAATTTGGCATCTCAATTTAAACTTTCGGCGACTCATTTTCAACTTCTGGCATACCACTTCGAGCTTTTGTCATATCAATTTATACTTTTCACAAATCCCAACCCAACATTCCACCCCATATAATGATCAATAAATGTTTTTTCTCTCTCTCAGCAATATAATTCATATTGCAACATAGTAGACAAGGCAAGCAATATAGTGCTTAAGCCTCGGTTTATACCATCCATTTTTCCTTTTCCGGTAAATTACCAACAATTTATCTCTACAGTTTTTTAGTTCATATCGATCCGAACTCTAATAGTGATGAACATGGGTTGATAAAGGGGGTGCAGGAATTAGGAAAAATTGAAGTGTTCTTACCGAATAAAAAGGTTTGAAATGTACAATCGGTGAAGGCGAGATATATTCCGTATGCGCCTGCTAAGTGAAGGTAGATGAAGGCAATCACATTGCGCCATACTATTTCCCACTTGTATGTCTTACTAGTTAGAGGGATGTAGGTGGTGTGTAAAACGGCTCGAATCTTTCTTTCTGATCCACTGGTGGTGAGTGAGCATTCTGTATCAGTTTCGCATCCTGACAAAGTTGTCGACATCTGTAACAACATGCTCGTTTTAGTTTAAAAAGTACTTGTATCCATCAATTTCATAAAAGATAGAATGGAGTCCTCCCGTACTGAGACTTTTTGATTTGACTAAAGGAGGTGGCTAACACCTTGTGATTGATGAAATAAATAATCATTTTTAAAACAATATTGACTAATCACATGAAATATTTAATTTTGCATTTTAAAATATGTGACATAACGATGCGCATTTTAAGGAGATACGCTCACATTTTTCGTTTGTCGCATCGGACGATTTCTAAAAATTGGATTTCGGTTTATTGTTCCCATTATTGAACCTACATAATCAACAATTCAAGCTACTTAGATTATAAAAATTAAATTTAAAAAGACATTTTCCTGATACATCATACACTATGAACCACCAATGATAGCTCATTTTATGGCAAAGGGTGGGGGAATGCTATTAAGCGTAAGAAAAGCCTTTTGTGCCCTCATTGCACCTTCTTCCCATGGTGTTTTGTCGTTATTGAATCATTAGATACCCCTTGTAAAGCACTTTTAATCGAAATTCCTGTCTTATATATAAGGTACTACATTCAGTTACAAACAATCATCAGTTCCTTCCAACCTTGAACCAATTTTGACAATGATCATTCGAATTTAGTTTTCAAACCTTGATAGTTTCCTTAGAAATTTTGCATTTGTTCAGAAGACCGTACTCAAAGCTCTCTGATACATGTATTTTAGATAATTTCCCGGCTATGATCGATATTTGAATAAGATTGTCATGCAGTAAATTGTACTGTAGACGAATGACAGAACCAAATCACACGAAACAAGTGATATTCCTTGATTTATTTTGTAATAATTACATTATTTAATTATGAATCAGTACCTACTATACTCCAAGCCCGCCAAATATTGATTTATCGGACTGAAAGTGTACAACCACCTACAATGGAGAACTGTGGATAATCATCCACTTGGCTCTAGGCAGGACTGTCTTGACAAGGTGAATTAATCCAAAATGTTGAGCATAGCTTCTGTTTCAGAACACTGTATGTATTTATATCACTGTATGTACAGTGTTGGCTTGATTTGTATAGGGTACCTAACATGTTAGAAAAATACCGAAACGACAACCAAAAGCTTGCTCATTTTTTTAGTCTTCAAGTAGGGAATTGTATTCACAGTATTATCATATCGCATATAAATCAAACAAATGTATGTACTCATTAATAATTATTATTTTCTTCTTCTTATAGAACTCCATGACTTAACAGGTTTTGTATTCTTGAGAGGTCGAATTATTCGTTAGCAATAAAGACCAGTGGATGTGTATATATGTAAGACTCAGGATAGATATCCACAAATCGAAAGACACAAAAGAATCTATGCTCAAAGTTTATTGAGAATCGAAAACTAAGTCGATTCCAACATACAAACGTAATGAAATGGAGAAAAATGGAAGATGAAAGTGAATTTCTCGGTAACCAGTACAACTTTGGGTTTGAAAAACATGATGGAGTAACTAACAACAATAAGAATTGTGGTTAACAACGAAATGAGGTACGAGAGTAGACGAGAACCTTACATACATACATTGTTAGGAAAGAAAAATAGGAGATCGATCTGTGAAAGGGGAAACAGTTTGTTGTCCTCTTGGGAAGTACCTATTCGTTCGACTGTAAATCATGATAGATCCCAAGAAAGTTGAAAGCGCCTTTTCGGTTTTCTGTGACGCTTGCAGATTGGCACAGCTGGAAGCCCAACCATTGCCTGACGTTTTATAGCCATCCGTTCGCTCCGTGCCCCATTTTGATGATAAGGTAGCACGGAGAAAATTGCTTTCAGTTTTACTGCCCTAAGAAAGTGCAGTTCAGTCAGACCTGGTGGTCCGAGGCGTTCGTCGCAAGCCTCCATTAATTATTGATCATGTCAGATTACAGAAGAAAGTAGTTCGTCATACTTAACGAAATGGTTCATACACTCACCGCTATGAATATCAATCTCTGCACTATCTTCCAAAAATAGAAGAGGCAATCCAGTCTACCAATTTCAGTAAATTTCGTAATGAACAAAAACTAAAATGACTCTTGGAGTTTATTCAACGACCTGCATAAGGAATCGCTATGAAGATATACGTAAAAACGTCTGCCAAGTGGGTGTGGCACATAGCTTCCTCGTATCCATAACATGACTGTACAGATCATTGAAAATTATTATTGACTAAAGAACTTCGTTCAATTAGGCGAAGTACATATTGAATTAGGGTAAATTTATTGTTATGCAGGAGCATAAATTAAGAAAATAGAAGGTGGCATGTTCAACTATTGAACAAACTATAAAATTGACAGTTGACAAATTGACGCTGAATGGATTGATAAATAGAGTGATAAATTGACATTATAGCATTTCGAAAAAATAAAATATATGCATCGTTCAATCATGGTTCAATATGGTTCGATCCAAGCTATTTTCTCTTTATTACTCACGAGGACCATATTTACATCAAACCGAACAATCCCTGAAAATTTCATCGAAATTGGTCAAGAACTCGGAGTTATGTGCGTAACAAGGATTCACGTTTGCGCATGCGCAGAGACTACTATTGATCCTGGGGTGAAACTCATAGGGCACCATCTACACCCCAACCCGCAAAATCCCTGAAAATTTCATCAAAATCGGACTATACCTTCGTGTAGTTTTGCCCGTAACAAAGATTTGCTGACAGACAGACACACACAGACAGACAGACACGGAACCAAAATTGTTCAGAAAGGTCTAAAATGCAAAATGCGAGTGGAATTTTTGATTTTGGGGACAAAGAAATTTTCACATTCCGAAAGTGAAAACAATGCTCGGAAGCAAAATTATCAGTTTTATCCGATTCCTGTTGAATGATATATCTGAGCTCAGTCGGATCAGTAAATGTTGGTTCCAGACCACCCATGTCAGAAACCATCTTTTGAACCATCTGGGTTTCTGAATATTAGTCATAATTTGACTTTCTAAAACATGACCGTATACTTGAAGCGAAGGAGTCACAAAGGGTCACAAATTCATTGTTATTTTACAGATGTGCTTCTTATATTGCCTCATTGATATTCTTCTTAATAATACGTTATGGCCTTACAGTCCAAACCTCTGATAATTAGGTTGATATGCTCTGGACAAAAGTGGGATATATAAATTTAAACGTTTTTGTAGCCAAGAATATGTATGTTAAGCTGGAAGAAAATTCTGGGAAAGAATGAACGAGCGTAAAGAGGATTTCAGAGAGAATAAGGGTAAATTTATATTTGCAAATCATCTTGACAAATCCATTCTGAGATATAATCTGGATATAGTAGATGAACGGTTTGTTGAGCTTCTTCGTTTTTCTCACAAAGGAGGCATGGAGAAATTCAAAATCATCGATTGTGGCAGATTTGGTGAATGACTGAAGGAGGATATCCCTCTATATACAGGGTGGCCAAAATTTAATGGACCAGTCATTTATATCCGTAATTTCCGAGCAAAAAAAAAAATTTCAAACGATAACTTCAAATATCACAATATCAAGGACTTCAAATATCACAATTTCGCGCGTCGCGCACGTGTGCAAATGCGCGATTTGCGCGTCAACTTCGTTATTTCAAATGGGAACTCCCATTTTTTATAGTAGATTCGGATTCTGCTCAAAATTTCAAATTTCAAAATAAAAAATTATAACGCAGAATGCCTGTTGAAACCCGAGACCCGATACGTTCTTTTGGGATTGCCTGAGAGGATTGGGAGTATCGCCATTCGATTCAGCGTGAAAAATCATGTAAAATACGAAACTAACTTGACCCGAACCGCCAAGCTTTGAAATCATGAAAAACTCGAATTCGCTTTAAAAAAAAAACCACGTTTTCTTTCATTCAAACTAATTTTTCTCCTAGAAAAATACGTCCAAACGTAAAAACGAGTATACCGATGAAAAGTTGAATGTCTGGGCAAGTTTTTCCCGAGAAGTGCCTGACGAAAAACCTCCCTACAGATAGCGAAAAAAAACGAAAGAAAAACGATGATTTTTAAGAAATTTTCAAAGTTTGAACTTTGGCCATTTTTTTCACCAATAAGGTCTGGCTAAAAAAAAATTAAATTTTATACCAGGGTAATAGGAAATTTTATGCTCTTTCCAATGGTTACCTTATTTTTTCGTTTAAACCAAAATTGAGGGAGCTACGATTGTTTTAGTGAGACAAGGTATGAAAAGTAAAAAAAAAATCTTAGAAATTAAAGTGCGGGAAAACGAAGTCTCTAAACGAAAAATGCTATGAGACACTTTCGATCGCAAATTGTACGTACAATCGATTCCTTGAGTTTGTTCAATAATTTTACTAGACACCCTGTATGTAAACTGACAGGTTCATTTCTCTGTAACTAGTTGTAACGCGTCAGCTCCTATTCATCTCATGTCATATGGTATGTAGTGACCATTGTAATTTTATGAGTGATGCTGCTTTCTGCTACATTCTTACACTCGTTTCCGTATTTGATCAGCACGCTTTCTCTTTTGGTTTTCTCCGATCTGTACAATGCCTCTTCATCTCATTCGATTAGCTACATACCTATCCCCTCCCATTTGTATTCAATTCGTTTGATTGGTTGGGTCACCCAGCAACTGCCTTTCTCGTGAAGCTCCTGTTCTGTGACTATATAATATGCTTTCTTTCCATTTTAGGTATGTTCACTAATTGCGTTTACTGATGGTGACCTAACGTTTGAAACCGATTCAACACTACAGCTCATTTACTTGGTGGAAGTGGACACCGTTATTTTTTTACCGTCCGAATTCTTCATTGATAGGTATGCATTTTAAAGGAGAGGTGGAAGTGTGTATGGTGATGAACCGATTGGGATTTTCCATAGCAGTTTTAGCCCTCTTTTAAACTTAAATGAAAATAATATTTTCTAGCAGGAGGTCCACAAGCTGATGGTCCACAGCGGAAACATCCAAGTTATGACCGGAAAGAGAGAAGAAAAGAAACACTTTTTAAGAAGAGAAACGCACCAGCAACGAACGTTCCCACTTCGCGCTATTCCTTTGATTAGTTTCAGTCTCCTTCATGCTATCTTGGAAGTGTGATGGAATGCCGACTGCAATAGAAGCGACAACAAAAAAACAGTTATAAGGGAGGTATAATTGGTTTCGCTTCAAAGTATAAACACGTTAAATACAAGAAGGTCTGTTAGTGGAATACAAGTGCCCGGGAGATTTCAAGGTTGCAATTGCGTTGTTTGCAACATTGTATCATTTACAAACACAGCGAACTATTGTTTCTTTACAGTTTAGAGTCTAAACAATCTTCTAACAATGGACATTATGAATGAAACCCATAGAACTCCCTTTATTTTCCTCGTTGCGTACAAATCATTGTTGAAAAGAAACACCTAAGGTAACGGTACCGGTAGTGGCCACAGTTAAGAATTTTTTTCTTTAGTTTTGACAATTGTGGGCCAACAGTAGTACTGACTTTCTTCAGGACTCATTTAGAATATAGCCCGACTCTTCCCTAACATATCCATTGCCTAAAACTATCAAAAGAACAATTTTTTCTATTTTTTATTAATTTTTTCTCACACCTTTATTTTGATCTAGTAGTGGCCACATCAAATTACGAAATTTCCAGTAGTGGCCACGTGCATGTCTTAGTAGTGGCCACTTGACATTTTGCCCTCCTTACGTGTTTAATATCATTAAATTCAATACCAGATGAACAAAATTGATTCTATCCAGTAGAAGCTCTAGGATACAGCCCAACAAACGAGGAAACTAGGGACGGTCATATTGAGAAGTTTACCACAATTTCCAATGATGCTCTGCGCACTCCTAGTTCAACCTCTGACTACAAGATGACATGAGCTGTACCTCCTGCAAGTTTGAAGCCACTAGGAGACCGGGAATCCTTATTTCTCAAATATAAACTTTAAAATGGCCACTACTGGAGCAGTGGCCACTACCGGTGCCGTTACCTTACTTAAAAAATTTTAAAAATAGTTGTTTGTTTTCATTTTTGTTCCGTTCTTTCCTAAACATTTAAATAGTAACGTTTGTCCCTAGAGAAACAGACGAAAGGAGCCGAACACAATGGGGCTCGTAATCCGCTAACCAGAAATATGCATCGCAAATTAGTTTTCATTTGTTTATTTGGCGTTAAAAATCATCATTCCTACATTCAACTCTCAGATTAAGATGATTTTTCACTTGATCACTGAAGAAGGTTTCAATCTCCTATTTTTACATTTTTCAACCAGACCTTGAAAATTAATCCCCGTAACTGTGCCCTAAAATGTCTTAGCTCTACGATTGATAGAGCACGCCAGTGGTGACCATGAGGTCATTCTGATGCCCTCCTGGGGGTTCGATTCGCAGTAGTCATTCTTTAATCTGAAGCAATTCGCTAGGGACCCCGAGCAAAACCGTCCCGTGCAATCCAATATACGGTGAGATTATAAAACTAAATATGATACGGGTACAGATTCTCAATAAACTGAACATGACGAAGCAAAAAAAGTAACCAATCCACGCTGGCAACAAGCGACACAGCTATAAAATCGATACACGGAGGTGAATAGTTGTTAAAAGCCTCACTTTGGCGAATAACTTGTTTATTAATAGGTTCCCTGAATGTTGAAACGGGAAATGGTTTTATTTTCGATTAATATTAATCGTTCCCCAAACAGTATTCAGGATCATCTTATTGAAACGCATGCACCTAAAATAGTCAATTACCAAATTAATGAGATTGAAAATTGAATTTCAAAGTTTATAAATATTATCAAACCCTACTATTAATTCTTATGCATAGCAATGAATTTATGCAGGGCCATCAATATGTGAAAAGGTGATTAAAAGGAATGATAAAAATAATCTAAATAAATTAGACTAATTATAACAGCCTTGTATATTCTCACACGGGTTTATTTCTGTTGTTAGTCTCACTAATGTACAAATACTATTCATAGTTGGGTTTATTCAAATTTATGCCATTTGAGAGATTCGTGGTCCTCTTCTTTAAACGTTGAAAATCCGATTCCTATTTTATGGAATATTTTTGTCAGGTTTGATCCATTGGCAACGTTGGCATGAATAGTATTCATTGTATTCATTTAATAGTATTTATAGTATTCATTGAATACATCAGCTGACAAAATGTCAATACCCACGATGAAACTAATGTACGCCCATTAGATCGTCCATTGATTTCGACTTACATTCTTTAATGTTCTATTCCATATTTTCTTACAGTTTTTCAGAACAGTCATCTGCCACGTGTTTGGCAATTCCAATTAGCAGTAATCAGGCAAACGTTTTTATAATTCGTTGGTCAGTTAAAGAATCTTCTTTTTGATTCAACAGCATTTTAAATTTCCTGAATGAACAGTCCCTCTAATGCATGAAGAGTTGGAAACCCCCAGGGATCATTTAGTTTAAATTTCTTCCGCATCAAAAGATAATTGGTTCAAAAAGAAATCGTTTACCGACTTTCATTGGTAAGTTTCAAATTGCAAAGGAGTTATGCAAATCCTTCAGAACGTTTTATAGAAATGGCAGGAGGTACCGTAGGTGATGAAAAACTCGATACCGAGTCACGAACAAGATGCATAACACGCTGTTGTTAGAAAGGAGCTCTTACTTGAAAATTCTTTTGTAATGACAACAAAATATCTAGGATCCTTTTCGTCCCGAATGTTGAAGGTAAGTGGGTAGGCATTTTCAGAAAGTTGGAACTGTCCAAATTATTGATGTGTAAGTACGTTAAGGGAGGAAAAAGTCTCATGGGAGAGAGCAGTCTAGATTTCTCTATTATTGAGGTGTGAACGAATTAAATTGTCTAGATTGGATTGAAGACTGACATGGCCACAGAGTGAACAGCTTTCTCCGGATGACACTGCACTTGTTATCATTTGTACAACTGGAGTAAAATTCATAAGGGACAGAGTGGACGCTAAGTCCAATAGATTCGAAGTTCGGCATGGCACATTAAATCCAATTTCGCTCATGTTACGCATTCAATGATATACAAAACACGTGTGTGTTATGTAATTTATTTTGGAGCATGGCAACCCTTAACATTTGAAGGTTAAACGGATAATTCTGTGTCGGAAATTGAATGTTCACTTCAAAACATCACCATCGTAGAAATCGACAAAGAAATCGAGTGATTGTCTAGTGAATAAACAGCAGCTAGCAAAACCAAAACGTCTTCACGTAATTTTCGGTAACTTAAGGTTTGAGACCCTCTATGTTGAAGAACAAACTCCGTTTTCTCATAAATTAAAGCAAAATTAAAGCCTTAAACGTGCTACTAATTTTGACTGCTTAAGCAGGGTTGGGTACCCGAGAAGGAGTAAAGTCTGGTTCTTATATACATTTTTCAATTATTTTAGACTTGTAAAGAACATTTTGCAAACACCCCCATATCCGACGATTACACTGATCACCATGGATTTTGGTTTATTATTCAATAACAAACCATTGTAATCGCTCTTGGAAAAAAAAATTCTAACCACCCCTGAAAATTTCATGGTTTACGTTTCAAAGGGTGTAGAATCCGAATCTGCAATAAGAATTTTTCCGTCCGTCCGCCGTACGCATGATATCTCCGAAACGGCTGGAGCAAAAAATCTAAAATTTTCAGGAAAAATCCATCTTGGTCCGACGACGCCCCAATTCTTGAGCCAGCTCCCTCACTCAATTTAAAGTGCCCTTTAAGGGCTGTAAAAGTTTTGTAAAATCCCTAAAAACCTCAAAACTAGTCGAATCGGCCTAAATATTTTCCTATTTGAAGAACATACCATTAGGAATCGGATGAGCCCTTCCCCACGTCCGTAGGTCAAACCATTCCCGATGTATGGCCCAATTTATGGTGCCAACATTTGCGTTTTTTCGTTCATTATTGTTTGTTTGCAACCTAGTGATGTCCGGCCGATAGCGTCGAGTTGTAGTGAATGTGGATACTGGAGTGATAGCCGATGTGAATACTTGTAGCGCAGTTAGTAGCCGATACACGGGTTGAAGCATTCTGATAATATATAGGTAAATATTATTCAATATTATTACTGGGTTTTATTATTCAATATTATTACTGGGGTAAATAAGTATTCTTTCGCTAGGGTTTATTATTCAATTGGCTTGCGTTCATGATTTGAACTTCTACTAAGCTTCGGAGTGTGGGTGTTTTACAGGTGATAGAGCGATTATTGAATTTCAGGAGATATGCATAGACCACGTAAATCGGTTCTCATCCAAAACACCTATTTGGATTGATCAGTTGATGATATTTGTGTGCCCCCTCTACATCTGTCTACCTTTGGCTACATCGTTTAAATTTGTATTTGGGGAAGTTTTAACGCAATACGAGTGCCAAAGGACTTGATAAATTATAGATGTTTTTATTGTGGGGGGGGGTATTGAGGTTCAATAAAAAAACGCTGCAAATTCTTTCACTGGGGTTTATTATTCAATCGGCTTGCGTTCATGATTTGAATTTCTACTAAGCTTTGGAGTCTGCGTGTTTCACAGGATAGGGCGATTATTGAATTTCACTAGGCACACATATGATCAACTGATCAATCCAAATAGGTATTTTGGTCGAGAACAGATTCACGTGCTCCATATATTCCTGAAATTCAATAAATCACCCAAAGCTTAGAAGAAATTCAAATCATGAACGCAAGTCGATTGAATAATAAACCCCAGTGAAAGAATTTGCAGCGTTTTGAAGTTGCGTCAATATCCGCCAGGAGCGTAGCTTGGCTCGCTAGCCATCTAATGGTTTGGGAAAGCTCCTTGCAATTCCAAAGAACCACATCACATTATTTGGTAGGTGATAGGTACGAAGAATAAAAAAATCGTGCAAACAAGTGAGTATCCTACTTACATAGTTCGAAAGAGTTTAAGGAATTAGGACAAAAGCGGGAAGAAAAGTTTTTCTAGTCTCGTTGGGAGCACGGTCGAAGAACTTCAAACTCTTCTGCTGAACATTTTCTTTTTCAACTATGTTTGGCCCGTTTTCTCTGGTTCCATCCGATGGAATCTAACGTCTTTTTCTGTTACGTTGATAATTAGCTCTCTTTCGATAGACGGATTGTTTTTGGCCTATCGTTTTTACTACCTACCCACGTAGTAGTCCTACAAAGTCAATTTTTCAAAATAGTTTCGGGGTATCAATTTTGATCACTACGAAGAATCAGATCGCAGATAGATCAAATGAAATCCGTCAATTTGCTCTAAATAAGGTTGTGGATTATTAGAAAAACAGAAAGGTGCTAGGTAGTTCAATAAGGGAGGAAGAGGGACAAATATGGGAAAATAGAGTGACAGTTTTCATGAAAAAATATCACTTTCTCGTACCTCCACGATGTTAGTTATCAGGCTAATTGACAACATTTTTACAGGAAATCACGGTTCCTGGGCGTTCTAATGTTATGGAATGAAGTTATTTTATGAGTACATTGATATATGTAATTGTGGATCATGCTGAACCGTGTCATTCTTAAAAGCGCCGAACAACTGTCTGTCCGATTCTCTTAAACGAAAACGTGAAGAATTGAACGAGGAATCGACGATATAGCGTAGGGGCTCCAGGAAACATGCAAGACCAGTGCCTTTGAAGGGGTTCGCCCATTGATGTGATTCGTCAAAATCCGAAGAGAACGTTTAATCACGACATAAACATATTTCTGAAGCAAAGTTTCTAATTATGACTTGAAATAATGAGTAAATCTAGAGTTTGCAAATGTAGAAAGGAGAAATTCTTTAGCAGCACCACTAGCTAGTATGTGCCTCAGTGAAAACAAATATTACAAAGTAATAATCGAATGATTAGTAGAAAATTGAACAATCCAAGGAGAAACCTACCGGTTAGTTGTAATAAAAATGTACATTTTCGTTTACAGATTAATTGCTTTTCTAACGTTACCTTGATCTTTTAATTTTCACGAGAATTTTCAAGATAAATTTGATGATATATTAGTTAGCTTTTATTCACCCAAATGGTATTTGAAAAATCACTCAACCAAAGGCTTAGAGGAAAATTAGGCTCATATGGCTTACCTTGCAAGGTTCTTGATTCACAGCATAAAGCACAGTCTGATGCATGCTGTTTTTCGAGTACGTAAAAACGCTCAAGTAACAATCACCAGAGGCCGTCTTGCCTCCCGAACACAAACGTCAAGTATACCGTCAACAAATACGTGCTCTAAGCCTACCACCCAAGCTACGACACGACGCGAATGGTATGTACGATCATTAGAAAGAACAACTACCCGCCTGCTATCCTGTCTAGGTATAGCTTGCTAATGCGTTTTCGAGACTTTCCAAACCCCCCGGAGCTATCTTGAGAGCACTTGAAGGGAAGTTTTGTCCGAGGGACTCCATAGGGCGAACCGTCGAAAAACAACGTGAATCAAACTATCGGTTGAGAAATTGAAATCCTGAGAATCACTGACGGCACGAACCCACAGGAGGAAACCCTGAATAAATATATATTTGTTGTTAAACGCCTCGACCCTAATGGTGACGAAACTGGGATCTTCTAGTCCCACCTATTGCAACCGTTTTTGAATGCGTCTTAAGAAGAAGCCAATATCTTGAAATTCGGTTTGGAAGTGGGAGCAATTCAAAATATCAACATCGTAAAAGTCGCCGAATTGAAGGTAACTGCTTCGTTGACGATTATGAAGATAAAAACGCTGCAAATTCTTTCACTGGGGTTTATTATTCAATTGGCTTGCGTTCATGATTTGAATTTCTACTAAGCTTTGGAGTGTGCATGTTTCACAGGTGATAGAGCGATTATTGAATTTCAGGAGGCACACAAATATGATCAACTGATCAATCCGAATAGGTATTTAGGTTGAGAACAGATTTACGTGCTCTATGCACATCTCCTGAAATTAAATAATCGCTCTATCACCTATGAAACATGCACACTCCAAAGCTTAGTATAAATTCAAATCATGAACGCAAGCCAATTCAATAATAAACCTCAAAAATTGCAGAATTTGAAGCGTTTTTTATGGTTATCAGAATGCTTCAACCCGTGTATCGGCTACAAAGCCTTTTAGGAGTTCACTCCAGTATCCACATTACTACATCACTACATCACTACGTCACTAGGTTTCTGGTATCAACACAAAAACAATAATAAACCAAAATAACGCGAATGTTGGCACCATAGATCGGGAATGGTTTGACCTACGGGCCTGGGGAGGGGCTCATTCGATTCCTCGTGGAGTGTTCTTCAAAAAGAGTACAATTTTAGGCCGCCTTGCCTTTTTTTGAGGTTTTTAGGGATTTCCCTAAAATTTTAGGGATTAGGGAGTTCCACAACCATTAAAGGGCACTTTAAATTAAGTGAGAGAGCTGGCTCAAGAATTGGGGCGTCGCCGGACCAACGTAGATTTTTCCTGAAAATTTCAAAACTTTTGCTCCAGCGGTTTGGGAGAAATCGTGCGTACGGCGTACTCCTTCAGCATACTCTGAGAGGAAGTAGGAAAATATTCAATTTTCCATTTACACATTTACCAAAAAAGTTTGACCTTTCTACTGAATTTGTTACAATATCTTTCAAGCTGCCGCTAAAAAGCCCCGAAGTAATCACACATCGTAAATCTTCTTTAAAATGTTTGTTAACTGTTGTTGTTAAATGTTGTTCAGTGTGTACTTTATGATAAAAGTATCAATTACCTTAAAAATTATTCAAATTTTCTAATTATTAGGATAGGAGTTATCGTTAAGTACACGAGTGTGCGTGTATTATTATGTGAGATTCACTGTCGTGTTATTGTCGCAGTTTTCTTATTATTTTGTTCAAACTATTTTATCCATTTGTCATTTAGAGTAAGAAAGCATGATTCTGTATTGTATTTTGTACGCCCAACCTCTCATTCAAGAATGCCAACAACTTTTATGTACACCTACCTACCTATGTAGCCTGTCCTGTGATTCGTGGTATTGATTGATGTACAGAATATATGTATGGGTTATTTGTTTTCATACCGCGCTTGCTTTCCGAAGAATTCATTTGAGGAATTACTTTACGGCCCAATTCCTTACCTACATCTGGGGTTCTCATACGATGTGCATACGAGGATACCCTTTTTCGTTATTTGGAACACACATATTGATTTGAAAGAATTGCAAACTTCGTTTCTATATGTAGTCGTATGACTCTCAATTTGATACATCGTTATAATTTCTGGCAGATATATCGTTCTTTTACTCTTCGAACAATATCTATAAATCCATCGTAAACTACCTACTTACTGTGCAGAAACTGTGAAATCCGTTGATTTCTTACTGGGCCTCATTGCCGAAGAACACTTTCACAAGAATGATAGCTTTGTGGAAACGTTTTATTGAAAGGTTTGTATTGTTTTGAAATGCGAACAAGAGTTATTACTATCGTCACATGCTTTTCCACTTACTGCACTGTCAGTGTGAAAAATTGGACTGTTAAAAGATCTGTGGTACATGATATCAAAATTCATCTATAATTCATAAATTACGAATTGTAGGTTAACACCCCTTTTCTTATTTTTCCGCAGGGTATTAGTCAGAAAATAATTTTCAAGTGCATCCTTGCTTTCTTAGTAATCATTATTTTTTCAGGACATTTTATACGCTTGTAAATACAAACGGGATGCTCTCCAGAGGCTATGTTAGCAATTACACAGACTTGTAAAGAATGGCTAAGACAGAATCAAAACATATCGGTAGGTAATGCATGCATTACACGTCCCTATGATCATGATTCGGTTTTTGTATGAACACACTTGGGGTTGATAGAATAAAAAAAGATGATCGTCTGGCAAATCTAGTAGTTGTGAGCAGCGGTTGAATGGATCAGCCGTTCTCGCTTGTGCAACGATCGGAAAGATTACCTGTTACCATTCCCTGTTTTTCTCAAAAAAATCAAACATTTTCGATGTTTCTTGCACAACTAGATTAAAATTAAGATCGAAAACAAATAATAGCGATGAAAATCGGCTGTGAACAGCCAAAGTGGCGTCAAATAACATTTTTCGGGGGGAAAAAACGAAGTTTTTTCGGCATTACCCTCTCCAAATCCTCGCTTTTATCGTGAAATTTGAAATTTCCGCTGTTTTTTACACAAGGAGAGTAAAATTGGAATTTTAGAAAAAAATAATCAAGAGAATTTGTTTACAATTGCAGACTGTGCAGGGTCGACAAAATTTGTAAATATTCACACAATCCATAGTCAACATACTCCCACACACATTATTCTTCATCAATAAGTGCTGTGTTTATAGCTAACAATTACTGGACATAGAAAACGCTCAAACTTCAAAAAAATTTATAGGTATCATAATATATTATATATAATGCGATAATAACTCTATTTCCAAATAATGTGCTGTCCGGAGTCAAACCACTAGAAAATTCTCAAATTTAATCACCCGTCCATTGATATGGTTGAGTTTTAAGATTTAGTCCACATTTAGAATTGATTTCATGCAGAATTTCCCCAATTGGAGCCCCTCTCCGCACTTCAACTTTACTTGCTTGCCATCCCAGTCCGATTGTGTCCAACATTATTACGGAAATCACCTCACTTGATTATGTCACGTTCGAAAATCCCAATCCACCAGTATTTGTCGGGCTGGCTACAACTTTGGAGCTATTAGGCTCCAAATGGAGTGGAGATCTTTTATGGCCTATGCGGTAGGCGGACATTTCATATTAGTCATTTAGCGCGTTGATACTGAAAAAAATTGAAACCCGTCCATGGATATGGGGGTTAGTAGGGCAAAATGTTTCCTACATTGAAAATGTGCCCAAATCCGATTTGTGTCCAACAATTATAAAATAAACTTGATTATTTAGAAAATCATTGTTAGCACGTTTGTCAACCAGTATTTGTCGGGCTGGCCTTCTGGACCTATTATTCTCAAAGGAGTGGTAATGCGGTTTTTTAAATTTCATATTAGTCATTTCGTTGAGAAAAAAATGATACTAATTTACAAAAAATGGACAAACATTTAAATGGTAAGAATTGGGAAAAACATCAAATCCGCAAAATTTTTTCTACATTTCAATAAAACTCTTGAAGATTGATAGTTCGGGGTATAAACTGAGTCAAACGATTCAACTAAAACAACTAACTTTGAGGGAACCGAATTAACATATGAGCATCAATGTTTTCTCTCGAGGAAATGGAGTTGGGGTTTATTCTGAGTTTTCCCGAGTGAGATCAGAGAGAAGATGGGAAGTACCAAGTGAAGGAAGGATCCGGTGGGTCCCCAGCCCAAAGCAGGATGTGGGTCATGAAGACGTTGGGACCCCGAAAAACTTTCTCCTCCTCACGATACCGCCTCTATTACTTATGGTTGATCACCAGCGCTTTTATGACCTTGCAAATTCCTCTAAAAGGTGACGGACACGCATGAGGGCGTGATAAGACATTTTCTTCTCTCCAAAAAGAAGATGGATTGCCTCGTTTTTGGTTTATTATTTTCAGTGACGAAAATTTGTAATCGATCAAGAAAAAACAAATGACGGTTTGCGGTTCAAGATATGCAGTTACTAGAGTTTTAAAAAATCAAGCCGCCTTTCAACCATGGCTTTTCTTTGAAACTAACGGACAAAAATTAACATAATTCGGTTCAAAAATAATCCAATCCTAAGCAGGACATTTAACATTTAATGGTAGAAATGTCAAAATCCATATTAACAACTATTGGAATAAAGGATTTTTTAAATAAGGCCCTGTTGAAAGGGTATGAAGAATGTAAATCTTTCGTCTTACGAGTAACAGTTTCAACTCAATCTAATGTTATACGGGATGTCTGGGTTCGATTCTCCGGAGCGTAGATTACTTTTTTTGACTTACCACAATGAATGAATGAAAACATGCTTTTATTGTTGAAAAATAGTAACATAACATCTGCAATAATCCTGGTCATACCTGACCGTCAGATGAGTTTGCCTCTTGAAGAAAACATAAAAATAAATAGATAACTTAGTACAAATCATTCGCTTATCTAGTATCAAAATTTGTCATAAAATTAATATACAACTAACTGATCTAGAATAAATCCAATATGAAACTCTGTCCAGCTCACAAGAACTACCTGATAGCCTGAGAATAAATAAATTCTAACTTACAGGTCATATTCAATGTATGCCTTACGCCTCAAACTCCAAGCCACTGAGCAAAATTTAACCAAATTAGGACTGTCTGATTTTATTAACTTAATGTAGTCTTCCCAGCTAACCTTTTTCATATCCAAGTACCGAAGCCTTACTCCAATCAATGCCGTACAATTTCCAATAAAATGAAATGAATTTTCCACTTCTCCGCTACTACACAAATCACATTCCTGATTCCCTGACTCGTATGGTCTATGTTTTAGTTACTTACCACAGCAAATTATACTTAATTTAAATTCGTTTTACTTTTACTATTCTTTCAGTATGATATTTCTGGTTTTGGTCATACAATTGATTTTCTTCAATAAGAAAATAATGTAATTAGGTACATACCTAATGTTAAATGATTAGTTATTTGTGGAGGTCGTTAATGCAAAGAAAGTAGCGAATATTCTGCATTATATTTTGTTCAGGTTGGCGATAGAAGAGAATGATTGATCATTGGAACGTTAACCTACAATTGGGTGTGCAAATGTGAAAGAACATTTTTCCAATGGAATGTGTTTCAGAAACATAAATACTAGTTTTCATCCTGTTTAAACAAGTTTTAATTTCTAGGGAAATCCCGTGAGAGTTTTAGAATAATCAACGTTTGACTATTCAGGGTTGGAACATAAACTTAAAAACGTAGTAGGTACATGGAATCCATACTATGTGGGCTGAATTGGATTTAATTACGAAAGGCCGATTTATTCACATTTTCCAACCATTATTTTCTATCAACTAGTAGCCTGTAGGGTGTTTTTAATTGTCTGGGCTGTTGACAACTATTCAAACGGGGGAGACAACGAAACTGAAACATCGAACGTTCGACATGGTAATGGACTATTCGTAATGTAGCCTTGGGATTTTAGAAATCAGTAGACAGTTTCTACTGCTGGATAAGATGTCATACGCCACAAGAGCCAGTGCAAAGCTCCAAATTTCGGAAGCTCCTGACGGACATAATTTTCCACGAAATGATAACGTCAATAATCTTATAGAGACTCTAGCTAGCAATTTAAAAAAATCGCATGTACACCCATTGAGAATAATTTCAATTCGAGTCTAACAAGAACAGAGAGCTGCCAGTTTACTCTTCAAGATATGTAGATTTCAAAAAAAAAAAAAAAATAAAAATAATTACAGATAATCCATCTATCTCCTGCAAACAGTTTGACAATTTACAATTTCCTAAAGCTATCCACTGAACTGCTGTCCGATACAGAAATAATGAACCTCCTTATATGTTTAAGATGTCCATATGAAGCAAGATTTCGTCAACAGAGCCTATAAGATTTTTCGACGCCTATAAGAATTGATCGAGGAGGTTGTGGGGCAACTTCAACATGTGAAAACTAATTCTCTTTTCCTCTAAGTCGCCTGTTTCAATTCTTTCTGTACTAAATTAAAAACCCATTTACTATCTTAAGCATGGCACAATTTTCAAATGTTTTGGATGAAAACAGTGTGTCCTATATTTAGTCGGGTAAAGATGAACAGCAACACGCTTGCGTAAAATAAAAATCCAGATGGTTTCCAAAATAGTTTTATGTGCGCAGGGTTCACAATGCTTTTGCTGCGTCAAACTCCAATTCTCTTGCACGCTATGAATGTAATATGTAGGATTGTGAGTTGAACAGGTTTGAGAGTTAGCGGCCTCAAAAAGTTAATATAAACGTCAATTTAAGCGATCCAAAGATATTACCATTGTTTATTCTTCAAGGAACAGGCCTCGATTGAAAACAATAGTGTAAAAGAAGATTGAAGCCAATGTACCAAATGAGTGAGTAAGGAACACATTAATTCTTAGATGATGCTAAAGACGGAAGTGATGTCTATTTTCAACTTCATTGAAATCAATAGTAGTAACTGACAAGTTATTTCTAATCATCCATGATTCAGTACAGTTGAACTTCTTGCAGTCACCTTGTTTCACTCGGGTATTGCCCTAGGTTACTGAAGGATCCTCGAATCGGATGCCACACGACTATAAAACGACAATAGGTCCTGAATCCGTTCGTTGCCCTTTTTCGGCGGAAGCGTGTCCGATCTTTCAACCGTTATGAGAAATGTTGCTAGCGAGGGGCGCTAAAATCCGAACAAAGCTGAGCAAAAAATGTAGGCCGGCCGAGAAAGTGCAGAGACAGTTGTCAGGGGTGGAGACCGCTTGGATCTCATATCAACCATAACAATAGTCAATTTTTGTGACAAACGTTCATGAAATGTACATATCAAATGTCAGAAGGAAATAAACAAGTTTTACAAATGGTGAAATCAAAAGGAAATTATTTTGAAAAACCACTAATTGATTCTTCTTTACTTCATAGTATCGTCGCTTATCATACCACTACTTCATTCGCCTGCTCTGATCTATCATAACGAATTTTGATAAAATGAAATAATGAAAACAGATGTAATTTCTAAATTCCGCTTTTAGCGAATTCCATTTTGGCTTGCAGCTTGGAACATTCAAAGGGAAATTAATTTAATGAATGATATTCATCAGTCATTCCTGAATGACTTCACACGAAAAGTTCCAGAACGTTAAACGGGGGATCCGCGTGCTCTCCGACAAGTGTTTTGAGCTTAACGATAATCGTAGTCTATCCAAGTCTTCTTGGCTTTGGTAGACATTGGTAGGCTTGAGAAGCCAATACCCGCCTATCCACTACCTTCCCATAGCTTTCTTTCATGTTACAAGGGCTTTTCTGTCATCAAGAGAATATTTAGGATGAAAGACTGTACCTACAGCGTGAACGAAATCCTTCGGCCAATTCTTACGAGCAGCTTAGAAGTCCACGATGAAGGAAGTGAACGACACGTCCAAATTTTTCTAGGATGTAAATGGTACTAAAAAATTTGTCGAGTCAAGTGTAACAGCTGGAAATCAAAAAAGGATTGAATGATGTTTTTCTGTGGAAGTCCTTCCAGTTTTAGTTTCAGACTAATCATTCTAGAATGATTATGGCATTCTCTATTCTTGGAGGACTAACGAAACACAGGTTCTTCAGGGTGAAAATTGTCTCATGTGGCGTGGAGCTACGCAACATCCCAGCATGCTCCAGCGGAGTAGTCTTATTAAACGTAGAAAACTTTTCCAAGTCAGATTCGGAAATTTCCAAACCAACTTCAGAAATTTCCATTTCAATTTCAGACTTTTCCATTTCAATTTCAGTTTTCCAAATTTCAATTTCAGGATGTGATCAATATCCGGGTGGGAGCGTGAAGAAAGTGGAATAAAGAGAAGGAAATGAGTAGGTAGCACACAAAATGTATTGATAAAATTAAAAAAATTATCACAAGAGGTGAGAAGGAGTGAGGAGGAGCAGAAGTTCATCAAAATTGATAACGTGAAACGCGCTAACGTGAAATACTTGAAACAGCCAAAAAGTTATACATGTTTCAAAACTTTCACGTTAGCGCATGCGTGGAGCGTACGCTGATTATATTGAGATGAAATTCGTATGGGACCTCAAGAGACTTTATCTGCATAATCCCTCAAAATATGAGCTAAATTCATTCAAAATTGTGGAAGTTATGGCTGTAAAAATGCGGACTGACAGGCAGCTAACCAAATTTGTTCAGTAGGCTATGAAACGCAAAATGCGAGTGGAAATTCTGAATTTTGACAACAAAAATTGTTTGGCTTTCGAAAGTGAACACAAGGCTTCCGCTGCTTCGCAGACTCGGAAGCAAAACGGGCGCATATTTTACCAATTTCGATGAACCGGTTCCTTCTCACCTCTCGTGATAATTTTTTAATTTTATCAACACATTTTGTGTGCTACTTACTTATTTCCTCCTCTTTATCCCACTTTTTTACGCTCCCACCCGGATATTGATCACATTCGGAAATGGAAATGGAAAATTCTGAAATTGGTTTGGAAATTTCCGAATCTGACTTAGAAAAGCTATACATTTGAGATACATTGAAATTAAAATTGATAAGGATATCAATTTTAACTATCTTTCATCGAAAGTTTTCAAGATCCCGAAGTCTCAATGTCTTTCTTTTACCCTTCTATACTAAAATATCTTTTACAATTTTTAATGGAGTATTTTACTTTTATACTCAGCGCTTGCCGAATAGACCAATATTGAAATCATTAAACTCAATGTTACCTTAAGGCCATGGAAATTTATTTAAAATTTTGAAAATTCTGTGAACTCAGAAAGACATTATTCATTTCTGAAATAGGGATTTTTATTGGTCGTTGAAAGTGATGTTGGAGGTGAAGTGAGGCTCTTGAATACTTGAGTTGGAAACTAAAGAAGTGGATTTACTCGATTTCATACAGTTTCTTTATACATGTTGACCATCAAATCAATATGAGAGTCACTGAGAAGATTCTTTCGCGGTTTCAACTTACAAAATAGTAATTATTGATTATAGGAAATGATAAATATATTTGTCCTTTAATGAAAAACCGCTAGCAACCTCATTAAATTTGTAAAACCGGCTTAACAACTTGATGTGGGCATTAACGATGTGTCTGGGTTGAAGAATACCTTAAGCCCCAAACGTTTTACGACGCCCCGTCCCTCTCGGAGCCAACGTCAGCTGATGCGTTTGTCGCTTCGGTGAAAGTGCACGTCCTCCGTCTTTCGGTGATCACCTGAAGCCCGACGGAGAAAGTACTTTAGGGCCGAACGATGAATCTTGGGCGGAAAGTGAAAATAAAACTATAGGTAATGTATTTCTTAAGATGTTTGGGAAAGTTGGGTGTTAATGTCGTGAACATTGTCGAACGGCTCGATCGGCTTACGGCATATTACGACAGGAAAGTAGTAGTTAAATTGTCATCAGCAGCCACAATAGGCCCACCTGGGCCTCAGTGGTCTAAAAAAAAATCACGCAATCGCTAGAATACCTACTTCCACTAAACATTTAAAATAAATGCCTACATTCTCTAAGTAGGAATAAATCAACTATTGTGCGCAATTTAAGAGGTAACGATTTTGCATTTTGAAGAAAGGTACAGAAAATAATAACTGGAGTTATGAGAGAAGAGAAATCCGACACCAACTGTAGACTTTGACTAGGGCGTTTCGGTTTGATTATTTTTCAGTTTGTTCAGAACGTATTGATTGAAATTTGACGAACATGAGATTGAAAAACGCTGCAAATTCTTTAACTAAGAGTGAAATTGAACTTCTCGTAAAGTGGGATACCATTCCTCCTCAATACTCTGAAACTGCAAATCTATTGAATCTCTAGGTAATCGCTACAAAGTTAAATCTATTTTAAGTAATGTTTAAATGAGTGTACCAATGTGTTTTCATTTCAATTTTATCATATTTATCTGGATTATTTACCATCCTCAATCGTTGAATTCCAATGTCGGACTGTCAGCTACAATCATAATTCAAATAAATACTGTAGCGTTGGAATGAAGAGTTTGAATCAATCAGTAGCTCCAAAACATCGCTCTTCGTTTTTATGAGTCGGAGGTGGCCCAGATTCTGGTGATAAAACTTGAAATAGAAAGAACGTTGCACATTCTTTCACTGGTTTTTATTATTCAATTTCATTCATTTGGCTTGCATTCATGATTTTAATTTCTACTAAGCCTTGGAGTGTGCGTGTTTCACAGGTGATAGACCGGTTATTGAATTTCAGGAGATACGCAAAGAGCACTTAAACCGGTTCTCAACCAAAATACTTATTTTGATTGATCAGTTGATCATGTTTGTGTGCCAGAAACAAAAAAAAAACGCTGTTGTTTTTGTTTTGAGCGCAGTAACCTAGTGACGTAGTGCATGTGGATGCAAATGTTGGCAGCATAAATCGGGCCATACATCGGGAATGGTTTGAGCTACGGACCTGGGGAGGGGCTCATTCGATTCTCATGGAAAGTTCTTAGGTCGCCTTGGTCCAGGTTTTTAAAAACAAACCTTATTGTTTTTTTTTGAGGTTTTTAGTGAATGGGATTTTACAAAACTACAGACCTGTGGAGGGGCTCATTGAAAGTTCTTCAAAAAACTTGGTTTTTTTACAATGGATTTTACAAAACAAAACAACCCACTTTAAATTAAGTGAGAGAGCTGGCTAAAGAATTGGGGCGTTGTCGGACCAATATGGATTTTCCTGAAAATTTCAAATTTTTTGCTCCAGCCGTTTGGAAGAAAACGTGCGTACGGCGGAGCGGACGGACGGAAAATTTGTTATTGCAGATTTGGATTCTACACCCTTTGAAATGTAAACCATGAAATTTTCAGGGGGGGTTAGAAATTTTTCTTTTCAAGAGCGATTACAATGGTTTATTATTGAATAATAAACCAAAAAACGTGATTGCAAATGCCATTATTTCTATGTATGTTGATCGGTCTGTTTCATAGTTACAACAAAACCTTCAGTCCCCGATCGGAGACATATCCTTTCCTCGGTATATCCATTGATCTTCAAAACTAAAAATAGTCTGGGGAAATCCACTGTGACCTTACCGTCGAGGCTCGCATTTCTAGAGCTGAGGGTCATTAGTTTGTACACGAGTCGGGGTAAATATTTCCACCTGTCATTAGCTAGGGGAAGCTATTTGTCGAACGAGGATGACAATATTGTTTTGAATTCAGGTACCTCTACCATGTGGAGATCGGAAATGGTAGTCCGGTCATCTGGGGTACCAGGTCATGGCGCTAAGATGCTGACTACTGCTTCTAACTTCCGGAAGTTGTGCAAGATCATCTTTTTCGCGATGTTTATCTAATCACCATTCTGTAGCTGTAATGTGAACTTAAGTGAGTCGACCGAAAATTATTGAATGGGGTCAAGTTTATAAGTACCAAGTACAGTCCTGTTTGAAAATGACAGCAGTAATGGTTTGAATGCTTTGATTTTGAGTGGTATGTTGAATATCGCCGATCCAATAGAATACTGCATACTGATAGCATAATGTCTGACTCTTTGTTCAGACATGCAGCACTTTTTCTCCCAGAATTGAAATCCAAGACTAAAACTCATGGATCATAGCTTGAACAAAATCAAACTGGTGATCGAAATTAATAGTTCTCCGTTTCTCTTTCTTGAAACGGTTTTGTCAGAGTATTGGTTTATTATTCAATAATAAACCATTGTAATCGCTCTCGAAAAAAAAATTCTAACCCCCCTGAAAATTTCTTGGTTTACGTTTCAAAGGGTGTAGAATCCGAATCTGCAATAAAAAAATTTCCGTCCGTCCGCCGTACGCACGATTTTTCCCAAACGGCTGAAGCAAAAAATCTGAAATTTTCAGGAAAAATCCATGTTGGTCCGAGGACGCCCCAATTCTTTAGCCAGCTCTCTCACTTAATTTAAAGTGCCCTTTAAGGGTTGTCGAAGTTTTGTAAAATCCCTAAAAACCTCAAAAAAAGTCAAGGCGCCCTTATTCTTTTGAAGAATTTTTTGAAGAACGTTCCATGAGGAATCGAATGAGCCCCTCTCCAGGTCCGTAGCTCAAACCATTCCCGATGTATGGCCCGATTTATGGTGCCAACATTTGCGTTATTTTGGTTTATTATTTTTTTTTTTTTTGATTGCAGTAACCTAGTGATGTTGTGGATGTAGATACTGGAGTGAACTCCTAAAAGGGTTTATGGCACATAAATGGTTTTGCTCCTTCTTTCGAAATTTAAAATTTTCAAATCGAATATTTTCCCATTGTAATTGCTCTTGAAAAAAACGCTGCAAATTCTCTCACTGGGGTTTATTACTCAATGATTCACGATTTGAATTTCTACTAAGCTTTGGATTGTGCGTGTTTCACAGGTGATAGAGCGATTATTGAATTTCAGGAGGCACACAAATATGATCAACTGATCAATCAAAGTAGGTATTTTGGTTGAGACCTGATTTAAGTGCTCTATGCATATCTCCTGAAATTCAACAATCGCTCTATCACCTGTGAAACACGCACACTCCAAAGCTTAGTAGGAATTCAAATCATGAATCATTGAATAATAAACCCCAGTGGAAGAATTTGCAGCATTTTTTTTTTTTTTTTTTTATAGGCTATCGCCATAACCCTTGGAAGGAATAACTAGCACATTCCATAACCTCCGTGTTACCGCAAAATCTCATTGCGTCCTTCAAAGTTCTATCCTTCTACAATAAGATGATTAACCTTCTGTTTCAAGGATATAGCCGTCCTTTAGTTTTAAATCACATAAAAATCTCCTAAATTGAAAAAATAAAATTGACTACAGCGCACTGAATCATCATACGAAAACCGCACTTAAATAAAGGGGAAAGGAAATGAAGACTTGCAAAGTTTAACTGCCTTTCGAAAAATTGCTTTCGCCATTTCATCGTTTCAGGTTCCCCATCTCTTCTAAAATCCATTCGCATTGTTAATTTATAGAGAGAAAATTTTCTCTCGGCTCTCACCGGAACACTAAACTTTCCAAATCGTCATAGTGATTTTTATGTGAGCGTACAGTATCGATTAGGGACATGCGAGCAGTCACATAACCAGAAATAACTGGAAGGATATTCAACGAAAATGAAATTGAAGTTGCTCTTCACAACGTAAAGCTCCTGAGAAAGGCATGATGAATCAAAACAACTTATTCAAGAGGCTTTTTTTGTAATAGTAAACTATATTCAATAATGAACCTTTGTGATTGGACAAGAAACCAACTGTTCCAATCCTCAGCCCCTCCTTCTTTAAATTTTGTGGGCTTAGGTTTTAAGAGCCGTAGACCCGTTTAAAAATCCGTATTCCATATCCCCAGAAATGAATGGAAAGGAACTCTCTTCGATAGGCTCTGGGTGGGTGCGATGCCTCAGGGAGTTGAATCAGGATTGGGGGGTCCTTAACTATTACCCTATGACCCACATCCTCCTCGCCTCCAAGCCACAATTACCGGTTTACTGTTTTATCTGTTTTTCTTCATTTTTTCGAACTTCATCTCGAACCGACCCAGATTTTCTTATTTTTTTGTCAAGGTAGCGGCGTCCTTTGTCGAGTGATAAGTTATATTAAGCTTTCATTTATATTTCATTCATTTCCACTAAAAAAATCCTGTTTGTTAGGCCGTATTTCTGAATACTTTTGGTTAATGTCATTCTCACCTTACGAATGTCTATCTCGTAGATTGTGATCCTTTGACTTCGGTTAATTTTTAGGTCATCGGTACACGAAGACATTTCAGGGTCGACATTACGTTCGTTGTAATGATAGAAATTCATTTGTATAACGCAATACTTCGTCAAGGAAAATTGGTAATTTTGTCTTCTGTACCTACATCGAGCAAAAGCAACAGGTGTGGATATCGATTCTAAGGCTAGATGGGACTAATGGGGACACAAATCAACCAAAACGGTTACTACGTGATGGAAGAATAAAAGATTCTTACTAATCAGAAATAGTAATTAAAAAAACGCTGCAAATTCTTTCACTGGGGTTTACTGTTATTGGCTTGCGTTCATGATTTGAATTTCTTACTAAGCTTTGAAGTGTGCGTGTTTCACAGGTGATAGAGCGATTATTGAATTTCAGGAGGCACACAAATGTGATCAACTGATCAATCCAAACAGGTATTTTGGTTGAGAACAGATTCACGTGCTCTATGCATATCTCCTGAAATTCAATAATCGCTCTATCACCTGTGAAACACGCACACTCCAAAGCTTAGTATAAATTCAAATCATGAACGCAAGCCAATTCAATAATAAACCCCATTGGAAGAATTTGCAGCGTTTTTTATGGTTATCAGAATGCTTCAACCCGTGTATCGGCTACAAAGCCTTTCAGGAGTTCACTCCAGTATCCACATCACTACGTCACTAGGTTACTGATAGCAACACAAAAACAATAATAAACCTAAATAACGCGAATGTTGGCACCAGAAATCGGGCCATACATCGGAAATGGTTTGACCTACGGACCTGGGGAGGGGATCATTCGATTCCTCGTGGAGTGTTCTTCAAAAAGAGTACAAATTTAGGCCGCCTTTACTTTTTTTGAGGTTTTTAGGGATTTTACAAAACTTTGATAACCCTTAAAGGGCACTTTAAATTATGTGAGAGAGCTGGCTCAAGAATGGGGGCGTCGCCGGACCAATATGGATTTTTCCTGAAAATTTCAGCTATTTTGCTTCAGCCGTTTGGGAGAAATCGTGCGTACGGCGGACGGACGGAAAAATTTGTATTGCAGATTCGGATTCTACACCCTTTGAAACGTAAACCATGAAATTTTCAGGGGGGGGGGGGGGGGGGTTAAAGTTTTTTTTTTTTTTTTTTTTTTTTTTTTTTCAAGAGCGATTACAATGGTTTATTATTGAATAATAAACCAAAAGTTAGTCTCCAACTAAACTTAACAAATCTCGCCGCGTTCCGGGATAGCACTAGCCAATTCAAGATATTATTTTCAGAATTAAATTATTTCAATAGAGTTGTCAAAACCGTGCTTATCTGAAGTTAGAATTTAATGTAAAAAAAAACCATTGTTAACAGCTTCGTGTCACAAAGAAAAGAGAAGGAGGTATCTGTCAAGAATATGGCCGCTACAAGTAATGCTCACCAGAGACATAAGCGTCTGAGCTCAACGCTGTGGGGTCGTTTTCTTGTAGATAATGAAAACTAATTGGAATTAAAAGTTCCACATCCATGCTTCTCAGATTTCGCTACTTGTTTTTTTTAAACCTTTTAACGAAGGTAATATTGTAATCTAAATTCATTGTTGGTCATTAAAGATGGGGTACCTATCTTGGGAACATCTATACAATACCTGTATATCCTTTCTCAGTAATAACTCTTCCCATCGGAGAACAGATTTGGAAGATAGTTCATCGATCGGGACAATAGACCATTGAGGCGCCAACTGTACAGTTTCTGAAGCATCTCGCTCGAAAATCCGGTCACATCAATGATCTCGTGAGCAGGACAAAGCGTTTTACAGACAGCGGTGCCCAAGTCGCGACAGAAGCCGTGTGCCTCCGCTCGAAAAATTCCTCTCGAAACAGCTTTCACCCTTCAAATCTTCAAAGAGTCACGCAGAGCTTGCCTTCAATAACATAAATACAAATGTCTACCCTAAACGACATAACAGTGTTCCACGACTTATATTCTCCAAGAGGTACTGGCAAGTCACCAAACTTGCGACTTGGTGATGAAGTTTTCTCTCCTTGAAAGTGAAAACAATGCTCCTGATATTGCGGGTAGACTGGGAAGCAACTACCACCCCCTACCCAAATTATTTGCGTTTTCTCTCAAATAGAACTGAAACATTTTCAGTTAATATTGGAACTCACCAAGCACCAGAGTTCGGATTCGGCAATATTTTCATATTTTCTCCAATTATGCATTGTTTCTTGAAGCAATGGTCAATTGCACGTCGGTAGGTGCTCCCATTTTAAATGTATACGTCATATTTTGGTTTATTATTCAATAATAAACCATTGTAATCGCTCTGGGGAAAAAAATTCTAACCCCCCCTGAAAATTTCATGGTTTACGTTTCAAACGGTGTAGAATACAACCGCAGTACGCACGATTTCTCCCAAACGGAAGGAGCAAAAAATCAGAAATTTTCAGAAAAATCGATATTGGTCCGACAACGCCCCAATTCTCTAGCCAGCATTCTCACATAATTTAAAGTGCCCTTTAAGGGTTGTCAAAGTTTTGTAAAATCCCTAAAAACCTCAAAAAAAGTCAAGGCGGCCTAAATTTGGACTTTTTTTGAAGGACATTCCATGAGGAATCGAATGAGCCCTTCCCAGGTCCGTAGCTCAACCATTCCCGATGTATGGCACGATTTATGGTGCCAACATTTGCGTTATTTTGGTTTATTATTGTTTTTGTTTTGATTGCAGTAACCTACTGATGTAGTGAACGTGGATACTGGAGTGAACTCCTAAAAGGGTTTATAGCCGATACACGGGTTAAAGTATTCTGATAACCATTAAAAAAACGCTGCAAATTCTTTCACTGGGGTTTATTATTCAATTGGCTTGCGTTCATGATTTGAATTTCTACAAGCTTTGGAGTATGCGTGTTTCACAGGTGATAGAGCGATTACTGAATTTCAGGAGGCACACGAATATGATCAACTGATCAATCCAAATAGGTATTTTGGTTGAGATTTACGTGCTCTATGCATATTTCTTGAAATTCAATAATCGCTCTATCACCTGTGAAACAGGGACATTCCAAAGCTTAGTATAAATTTAAATCATGAACGCAAGCCGCTTGAATAATAAACCCCACAGAAAGAATTTGCAGCGTTTTTCATATTGTGCATGTTTTTCTAATAACATTATAATTTGGTTGTCATATTTTGCTCGACTTTTTTTCAAAACGTACATTTTTCTCAATTTTCCTCCGCCTTTTAACATTGCCAGTGCACAAACAAAACTCTCGTTGTACTACAAAACGGTTGTAGAAAGATTTGCCCTGGTAGTGTCTACTACATTAATATTGCTTGTATTACGTAATAGTGAACAAGCAAGATAATACATATTACAATTACTTGACAGGACCTGCAACACAATGCTTAAGCCTCGGTTTAGACCATCCGTTCTTCCTTTTTCGGGAAATGACTAACACCTTGCTGGATATCCTTGAATGAAACGCCGTTAATTGTTATATATTCGTATCCTCTTACCACCGAGTCAAATTTACTTACATGGAAGGATTCCGGTCATTCTGTTCGCTTTCAACCTCCAGTGATTGTTCCTCGTGACTGACCTCCGGTTTTTTTAACTCTTATTGCACCGAGTAAACTCATTAATATTAATTTGACTTATTTCACTAATATATATATTTCTAGGGTTAAGGTAGACCCTAACTAAGTCCCAACTTAGTCCCATGTCTCTTTAACTTTCACGATCTCTTCCTACACAAGTTCATGTGGTTTTACTCGCTTAAGGCGACGAGTTATATCTTGTACATTCAGTAGCTTGACAGCTTCCTCATTTACATGATATTTGAGTCTGTTAAGGTGAGCAGTAGCTCGCTTTTTAATAACTTCATCCACGTTGTCAACTAGAAGTTCACGGTGGAGGGCATCATTTCGGAAATACCACGGTGCATCCGTGGTGCATTGTAAAACGGTGTTCTGAAACATTGAATTATCGTCATTAATCGTTGTATTATTGGTTGGAGCTGTGCAGCCCCACAACTGCGCTCCATACTCCCAAACTGGCTTTAGTGCTTGATTGTACAATAGCAGCTTGTTCCCAATGGTCATGGTGGATCCCCGGCCGATTGGCCAGTACATTCTTCTAAGTTTTAACACGAGTTTCTTAGCGTCAAGCGTCAACACAGGTATTTGGCTTCATTCGCGTAGGGAATTACCACGTTGTTGAGGAAAGTTGATTTTCCGATCGGTAAAGTCAACGTGCACTGAATTGGCCTCATTCAATCTGATCCTCCATTTTAATGTCCAGATATTCATTTTCGAGAGGGATTTATTAAGTTTGGAAATTGATTCATTGTTGCTTTCAACCACTGCCAGGACTGCAGTGTCTTCTGCTAACGTTGCTGTTGTGTTTTGATCTACTTCTGGTAATTCACTGGTGTACAGGAGGTACAATAGTGGGCCTAATACACTTCCTCGGGGTACACCAGCGTTTATTTTCATTGCACTGAATATGCCTCGTCCTGTTTAATGCTAAAATACCGATCTGATAAATTTGATTCATGATTTTCATTCAAGTAATGCCTAAAGAAAATTTGTAAAGCTGCTAAAAAGGGATAATGGGGCGTTTGGAGATCTACTAGGTTGTATTAGAATTTGTTTCAGAACTTACACAATGTTCTGCTTTTTTGTGGTCATAATTTAAGTTATTTTTATAGGTTACATTCCTTTTATACACAGAGGTTTTCTGCTATACTCTGTCATTTGCTACAACATATTGATCCGAACTCTCACACCTCACTTCAGTTACCGTACCAATAGTTCAATAATTGAAGCTCAATTATAGTTCAAGAATAGTTCAATTATTGTAGTATCCACGGTACGAGATCGTTGAAATAGTATGGGTAATAGCTTACACAAAAAAAGCCTAACGTTGAAAATCGTATAACTTTTTCTCTGGATTTAAAATATATAAATATTGACTAGTTCCCAGTGAGTAACTCTATTCGTGTCAGTTTGGTTGTATTACAGTATCTTTTAATATTTGAGTACGATTATCAAAGTCCTACTATTACATTTGTTGTTTTATACACGGTTGTTATTTGAAATTGCAAGGATATGATGTTTTCATGTTAAAATACAATCGGGAGCCGATGAAGGTGATTATTTATTCACAATTTAAAATCATAATACATTGTTAATCGTTGTTATACCCATAAAGGTACCCAACTACTTTAATCCGTAGGTTCATCCTTCATCACAATACTTTAGTTGGAGATTACATTTACCAATGTGCAAGAGAAACTAGAAAGTCTTTCCAGAGAACTTTTTACTGTCCTTTCAAAGACCATCTGCCGACACTGAATGTTACTATTTCAAAACCATGCGCGTTGCGTAGCTACCTTTCTTTCAGAAGTTAATGCTTTTAAAGCTTTACACAAATGTGGGAAGAACATTAATAGAGAATTGTATTTAGTTCGATCATAATTTAAAACTTTGAAAGCGTTTTTAAGATTAAACCTATTGCTACGCAACTTTTCTATCCCATTATATACTCTTGCAATAATTTTATTAAATTAATAAAACCCCAGTCGACAATGAGTCATCTGGCATACTAACAACTACAAAACACATAAGATACGAATAATTCGATAGGCTCTCGATAGGAGCACGGCAAGTCCAAACTGATTACGTATTCACTATAACGGTTTTGAATTGATTTCATTGATGAAGAATCCCTAGTGAACTAGTGAATAGATGGGTCAGTGCCGTCCACCCGAACCCACTTCCAACCTGGATCTTTCTTCAACTTTTTTCTTTATTCCCTCTCTGCCTCTCTTTATCCCTCTCTCTTCCCAACTTCGTTTGAATCTACGTGAGTGAACTCCTACAACCCAAAGCTTACAGGTTCGAGTGCCTGCCTTTTGTGAGGGGAGAGTTTTTTTGTTCTGTTCAACAACTCGATCCTCGACCTACTCTCTCCTATTTAATTTACGGATGCCCCCGAAGGTTTGTGATACCAACATTTCTAAAAAGGATAAAGGAAGAACTCATTAGATTATAATATTTACCACTTTATTATGTCAGATGTAAATGAGAGGTACCGACACTTTCGCTAGCCTTTAGTTGTTTTTGATTTTGATTAATTCAAAATAATAATTGTTAATTCACTAACCGGAAGGAAGGTACTTAATTCATTAATTAGTTAAGTAATTTTGATCTAGAGGGTGGCTCCAGAAACAATGTGAGTAGAGAAGGGAGAACGATTTAATAAAAAGCTCATTTGGGAAAATTAATTTCGAATGAGGGGGTTCATTGCAAAATGAATTATGAGTGAAAAATCGATAAATGCATACCTACTCAAAACTGAAGTATTCTATCTATGTTTTCATTATCCTCCGTGTGCTATAGTGGTTCAATACTTCTTGTTTGACTGACTATAGTAAGGTCATGGAAGTACAATGTTGCAAAATACTGTATGCTACGTAGAAATGCACGAGTAGAACAATCAAAATTGAACGAGGTAAAGTAAAACACCTTCCTGCGCATCACTTGTCGTCGACACATAGGAGTAGGATTGTGCATAACTCCTGGGACACCCAAAAATGTATAGTATAGTTGTCGACAGATAGCTCAAAGTTATCAATATACCTAAACTTCTGCTTATTGTTGACAGAACCCCTTAAATTGTGTAGATACGTAATATATGAGTCAAAAACTCACTTCCGAAAAAAATGCCAGGAGTTATGCACAATCCGACTCCTAGCAATTTTTTGTCAGATGCCTCAATTTTTTTCCAGAGGCCTCGTTCCCGAGCTATTCGCGATTTAAGATTTTTTTCTTGTTTTCGATCTTATGTCATTAAAACCGTCATAACTCCCTCAATTTTGGAGATAGCTCAAATTTGATGACACCGTTGGAAAGTGTGTTAAATTTACTATCTATTTGATGACAGAAACCCTTTTTTTCCTTTTGGATTGCATTGAAGATGTGCGATTGCTGCACGAAATGGCAGTTTTGACAAAATCTTGAAATCGCCTGTTTTTCATCTCGCCTAGAAACCCCATGAATGCTTGACGCAAAACTGTACAGGCCTGGTAAAACGTGCGCCAAAATGCCAGCTTTCCAACAGTGTAGTCGTTTTGGTTTTTTACAAATATTTTTGGTTAAGGTAATGGTGTTTAACTGCAGAAAACGTGTGTATTCTGTTAAAATTAATGTTTTTCCAAAAGTCCCGACGAAAAAAGTTTGGAGGCGGGATATACGTAATTCTTCTCGCTTAATCGAATGGTGACATCAGACCTCTCAAGTGACGATTTAAGTTAGTTTTGTCGAATGAATAATCCCGTTCGTTTGTGAACAGCATCTACGGCATTTCTAAATTGTCCGGCCAAAGTCAAGATCATCGACGAGCCGAGAGACGGCTATTGTTTGTGTCATTTACGATTGATTGCGATGAGTTGCATTCATCTTTTTGCTGACACTATGGACCCTTATCAAACCAACTCTTCCCTTTCGTCTCTTTCCTCGCTGTATTTCCTTCAGCGAGGTATTCCCTATTGCTCATTCCCATTCATCATGGTGCGCCCTAGCTATTGAACGTAGTTGGTAGTAATAACCAAAACCTTAGTGACAAAAAACAATTACGTAGTAGATAAAAAACAGAAGTTTACTAGATAAAGAAGGATCAGTGACATAAGCAATATTATCTACCAATATTTTTTCCTCATACTATCCGACGTGTTTGCTAGATTGTGAGTTGTACACAGGAGGAGTGTGACTCCCTTGCTGCTTCAGAAGCATTACCATTGGCAAAACCGTACACAAAAATCATGTCAACATACTAACTTGTGGTATAGCTACTCAACTGAAACCAAATCATCGCAATCAATCGTAAATGAACACACAATAGCTGTCTCTCGGATCTTCGATTATCCTGACTTTGGCTGGACAGTTTGGTAATGCCGTAGAAGCTGATCACAAACGAACGCTTTCAATCATTAAATTCATTTTCATTTTTCATTTTTAAATAATTATTTTTTAATTTATATCTCAACAATCTTGTTTAAACTCTAACTCTTTGTATGAACTCGATTTCAACATTGCAACACCCAATGCTACTGCCCAATCAGATTGGGGTTGATAATACACGGCGCACAAAGCAACCCCTCCTTCAAGACCGGGGGGTAGTGCGGGTCATTGCATATCCTGCCCCTGACCAAGCCAATGCCTCCTCCGTAGCTTACTCAATTTTCAAACATTAGGTCCTTTTTAGTGATACAGGTTGTCCCAGGAATTATGCACAATCCGACTCCTACGTGTTCTACAACTCATTTCCGACTGCGATGAGTCGCATTCATCTTCGAGACTTTTGGAAAAAATTCAATTTCAACAGAAAACACACGTTTTTCTGCATTTATACTCCATTTCCTTAACTAAAATTATTTTAAAAAACCAACACGACTACACCGTTGGAAAGCTGACATTTCGGCGCACGTTTTACCTGCCCTGCACAGTTCTGGGTCAAGCATTCATGGGGTTTCTAGGCGAGATGAAAAACAGGCGATTTCAAGATATTGACAAAACTGCCATTTCGCTCAGCAATCGCACATCTTCAATGCAATTAAAAAAAGTTGTCTGACATCAAATAGATAGAAAATTTAACGCTCTTTCCAACAGTGTCATTAAATTTGAGGTATCTCCAAAATTGAGGTAGTTAAAAAAGTGTTAATGACATAAGATCGAAAACACGAAAAAAAATCTTAAATAGCAAATAGCTCGGAAACGAGGCCTCTGGCTAAAAATTGCTAGGAGGCTTTTTTGTTCGGAAATGAGTTGTAGAACACGTAAGACTTGAAACACTCGATTTCAATAGGAACTCTTGAAACCAAATTTCGCTTCAATATTACCAGCTGATGGGATCCTCCCATGATATCATCATCATTTGTACCAAGTAGCAGCACGTTCATGCTCTCATTCGCGTTTCCTTTTTTTTTTCAGTCGAAGTTCTACATCTCTAAGATTGATCGAACAAATGGACGTAAAGCGGTCCAGGTGGGCTCATTCGATTCTTGGAAGGTGCGCAACAATAACGAATATAAAAAACGCTGCTAATTCTTTCACTGGGGTTTATTATTCAATGATTCATGATTTGAATATCTACTAAGCTTTGGAGTGTGCGTGCTTCACAGGTGATAGAGCGATTATTGAATTTCAGGGATATGCATAGAGCAGGAGATATGCCAATGTTTATTTCAGATTTGGGTTCTACACCCTTTGAAACGTAAACCATGAAATTTTCAGGGAGGGTTAGAGTTTTTTTCAAGAGCGATTACAATGGTTCAATATTGAACAATAAACCAAAAATAGTGTTATTTCGGTATTCAGATTTTTGAAATTTCAGCCCTTTTGTTTCACCGTTTAGGATTGACTGAGATCGATGCCGAGAATTCCGCACCAACTAGACCCTTAAATGGGATATTTGATCTATATTCCATTAATTTTCGTACAGTACCTAGTTTCGGGAAAAACCTCTGGACGGCGGACGGACGGATTTTTTAATTATTTTTTTGTTTTTATTCGATTTCTGGATTCTACACTTCTTGAAATGTAAAACAGCAAAGTTTGAAAGGGAGTTGAAAATGTATTTTCTTGATTACGATGACAATATTGAAAATAGTAAACCAAAAAGAGAGTAGATCCTCGGATCGTCCGATTTGAATAATCGAAAAAATGCGGAGGCGTATTTCGTAGAGAGGTAAAAATTATTTGGATAGAATGATTTAGCCGTTTCTTATCTCCAGCTGATACAGGACACAACTCCTATCCCATAGAACAATATCCTCGTTTTATTAAACGCTTTTCTTGAGCTTGGTACTTTTGATCAAGAGAAAAATGTACGGCAAAAAATGAATTGACGATTACTGAGTATCCCCTCTCAAAGCCCAAAATGTTGAATATTTATTCGTTTATTATATCCTTCGTGAACTGAACCATATCTTTACATTCATGTAGGATGATGCGGTCGAGCGATCGATTATTATTAATCGGACCGAACCTTTTGATCAACCTTCAGCGCTTTTGATATATCAACTACAAAATGAACATACGTTGTCAGGTACGGCAAGTTTTAACGCATCCGTAAAATGCCTCTGAAACGTGTCAGGAGAGGTTGTTTGCACAGGTGTAACCTTTTTCCCGTCTTAGACATCGTTTGAGCTTACTACATTACGGCTGGCGACAAACATCGTTCCTCTAGTGCCTTCAAGATGAAGCTAGGCAGTCTGCGCTACGTAGTAGTGTAGCATGGAAGCCACACCCCCTTCACAATCGTAAGGTGTTTTCACCACCAACCACAAGTGGTATTAATCAAGGGTTGCAATTTTTAAAATGGTTAGCACTTTTTTAATATATAGATTCAAGTCTGTGCATTAAGTTGAATGAAACCACTCGAAGCACTGTACGAACTACTGCAATCACTCCACATTGGCCAAATGATGGAAGAAAAAAATTGTCAACATGAAAGTGAATCGCAAAAAACTTTGGCAGGTCTTGGCTGTCTGAACTTAAACTTGACTTGATATTATTTTCGATATACTTTGCCGTTTATGCACGTATGATGCCTTTTCTATCTCCATTTAATGGGCCAGGCATTTATCTCCGTAATTTCCGAGCCTAAAAATAAATTACAAACGAAATTTTCACTAATTTTTAACGGGAAATTCAAATATCACAATTTCGCACGTTGCGCACGTGCGCAAATGTGCGATTTGCACAACAACTTTATTATTTCAAATGGGAACCCCCATTTTTTATTGCAGATTCGGATTTTGCTCAAGATTTCATGAAAATTTGACCGCTCAACCATTTTTTTTTATTGCGCGTAACCGGTTCAGCGAGCACCCAAAGTTGTGCAACGCCGAATTTGTCAAATCGTTAATGATGGTGATCTGTAAAGTGTGGTATATGAATTGTCATTGTTTTTTAACGATGATTCACGTGATGGTATCCGTTTTTTGAATTGACTTAATTTTTGCGGGATAGTGACCAAAGTTTGTTTATTTCGCGTGAAAAATCAGCATTAATTTCTACTTTCAACACTCAGATTAAGATGACTTTTCACTTGATCACTGAAGAAGGTTTCAATCTCCTATTTTTACATTTTTCAACCAGATCTTGAAAATTAATCTCCGTAACAATCTGAGAACAGGCGCCTAGAATAAAAAAAACGGAAGCGAAATAAACAAATTTCGGGCATTATTCCGCAAAAATTGAGTCAAATCAAAAAACGGATAGCATCACTTGAATCAGCGTTAAAAAACAATGACAATTCGTATGCCACACTTTACAGATCACCATCATTAACGATTTGACAAATTCGGCGTTGCACAACTTTGGGTGCTCGCTGAACCGGTTACGCGCAATAAAAAAAATTGGTTGAGGGGTCAAATTTTCATGAAATCTTGAGCAAAATCCGAATCTGCAATAAAAAATGGGGGTTCCCATTTGAAATAACAATATTGTGTCGCAAATCGCACAATTGTGATATTTGAATTCCTTGTTAAAAATTAGTGAAGTTATCGTAGGAAAATTTTTTTTTTTTTTTAGGCTCGGAAATTACGGAGATAAATGCCTGGCCCATTAAATGTTGGCCACCCTGTATGTCTATTTGTTGGTTCGTTTATTTGTACAGAGATTATTTTCAAACTCGAAGATCCTTAGTTTTGAAAAACATCACATCTAATATCTAAAAGAAATGAAAATTTATGAAAAAGAAAAAGAAGTTGGAAGCCCTCGCAGCAAAGTTATGATGAGTGAATTGACTTATCGATCATTCTGATTTTTGAATAATCAAACATGAGTGACATAAATATATGTTTCGGTTTTATTCTAGAATTTATTACTCAATAAAAAAAGAACCTTATAAATATTGAAACGAATATTCGTATGTGCACGATCACACGCTTTGCGCTCAGTTGTAGGGTCTGTTGGCTTACCAACGCTAGCAAGATTGTTTGTTCAATAACTGTTTGTTACAATAATGGAGACAAACAGGCTGTTTGCGGTGCGAACGACGTTGTATACTTCACTCCTTATTCCAAAACCAACCTTGTCCAAACAGTAGAGCTGTATAAGCACTACGAAACGCTCGTCTTGTGTGCACACCGACCTACGTTTATCTGCTTCACGTAAGGTATTCTGAATATTCTCATTTTCGAGGGATGTCGTCGGAAAAATAACTTGAGAAAGAGAACAAGAGTGGAAGAAAGACAAAAATAATACGAATTTAATTTTAGATATATGTAGATGGGCCCTAAATGTTTCTTTCTTGTTTTAAATTGAATCTCTCAAATTATTACATGAAACACGACGTTAATGTGTTTGGTGCAGGGTACATAATTCGTTGAAAATACTGTTGTTATACATATTTGAAAAAACCCTCGTGAGCAATATATTTGTTCAGTAGCTAGTACTAACAGATTATTAACCGTGCGATTTTCAATCTTTTTTTTTTCGTGATTTATTAATTGCGACTGAAAAATCAAATACATTTCATCTAGCAATCTTACATATCAATAATGATACACTCCAAGAGGGTAGGTTTACAGCAAAACCTAGCCCTTTATTATATAGCTCAATTAATTAGCACTGAGTTCGATTGCACTTCTATTCACGCAGCACAACGATATCCAGTGGTTTGTTTCGCTTGAGACGTCGGATTTCACCTTCGTTGTCCAAAACGTAGAGCATCTCCGGGTTCTCGTGTTTGTGGAGGCGATGTTCATGCTTCCTTGCGTATTTTGCAATAATTTCATAGACTGTCTCCATCCTCAAATCTCGATGAATATAATCGTTTCGCATGTACCAAGGGGCTCCAACTATACTTCTCAGTATTTTATTCTGAAAGGTTTGGATTTTCTTAATACTTGATTTCTTGGCACAGCCCCAGATCTGTATCCCATAGGTCCAGATATTGCGAAGGATCTGCTTATATATATAAGCAGTTTGTTGTGAAGAGAGAGAAGGGAATTCCTTCCCATTAGCCAATACATCCTTCTGTACTTGATTTTAAGTTCTTCTTTCTTCTTTTCTATGTGTTTATTCCAGTTTAATTTCGAGTCAAGTGTCAAACCCAAGTATTTAACTGCTTCAGTATGCGGTATTTTATTCGGATTGATCTCAACATCCAAGATTGGGACTTTTCGGTTAGTGAAGTTGATGTGGGCTGATTTTGATTCGTTCAGCTTCATTCTCCACATCTTGGTCCACTTAGAAACCTCAGTAGTAGACGTCTGTAGTTTGCGTGTTGCAGCTTCTATATCATCTCCAACAGAGAGGATAGCCGTATCATCTGCAAAGGTGGCAACAGTTGTGCCTTCTTGTTGGGGTAAGTCCCGTGTGTACAGGAGGTAGAGTACTGGCCCTAAAACACTCCCTGCTTTTGTGGGCTTCAAGCCGGAGTGTTGTTCATCTTGCTTCACCCTGAAATGTCTATTTTCAAGGTAGGACTTCAGTAGTAAGTAAAACTGTCTTGGGAGATCCCTGTGCAGTTTGTACTCTAGTCCCTCGTGCCAAACCTTGTCAAAGGCTTGAGCCACATCCAAGAAGATACTGGTACATATTTGTTTACCTTCTAGGGCCCTCTCAATTATGTTAGTGATTCGATGGACTTGATCTATTGTAGAGTGTCGTTGTCTGAATCCGAATTGGTGATTTGGGATCAAATTTCTATCTTCTATTAGTGGTTCAAGTCGTTTAAAAGCAGCTTCTCGAACAGTTTCGACATAACGGGGAGGAGGGATATTGGCCGGTACCCCGTCTTCTCGTTTAGCGACTTTCCTGGTTTGGAGATCATAATGACTTCCGCAACCTTCCATTGGGATGGTACATGTTTCAGCCTAAAAATAGCATTGATTATGTGAAGCAATTTAAGTCGGGGAGCTCCTTCATTATACGACCTGATATCAGGTCGTAACCGGGAGTCTTTTTAGCATTAATATTGCTTTCAATTTCATCTTTAAGTTCCTTCAGTGTAACTGGCAGTATTTCGAGTTCGTCAGTTTTTTCTGTCCGAGTTGTATTTTCGTCTGGTGATTGATTTGGTAACGGTTGAAAAGTTTGGAAGAGATGCTTTGCAAAGAGATGTGCTTTCTCTACATTACTTCTGGCCCATGTCCCATCATCCTTTTTAATTGGGGGTGAGATAACTTTGGGTCTTTTAATGTTTTTAGTTACCTTAAAGAGAGAATACTCCGTATCTTTCTCTGCAGTCAGATTACTCTGAAAATGTTCAACTGATTCATTTTCCATGGTTCTAATTAGATATTTAAGTTTGTTAGTATATCTTTTGAGTAGATTTTCAATCTGATAACCGAATTTGACAAGAAGGTTGAAGAGTGCGCAGGTAGTATTGTCGAATTGTGATTATTTCAACGACGGAGCTCATAGTTACTTATTATAAACTACAATTCAAACAAACTGTGAAACAACCCAAAAAATTCGAATTTTCTGAACTTTTCACGAGCACAAACCACACCTAAAGTGAGTTTCACGTTCATAGTGGTAGGTTATAACAATAACGTAAATAGCCATTTATATTCAAACTTTATTACAAACTTCCTCAATTAAAACATAATAAAATATAAAAATTTACATTTTGAAGTCTTGAAACTTGTACTCACTCTTTAAATTATAGAAGGCACAGATTTTGATTATTTGTTATTAAAATTGAAAATAAATAAGTGATGATAAAAAATAAAACAAGAAACGGCAAAACTGAATTGGTATTTGTGGATATTGAAATAACGTACTTTCGTGAACCTGTTTTGTCAGGATTCATTGTGAACAAGTTGAAATGATTGTAAAAAACCGAACATGAAATAATGAAGCTGAATATGTACATGATAATTTAATAAAACTAAAAGAGCTTTGCCAATAATTTCTATTTACACTCAGATAAATATAAAATTAAGTTACTTAACTATTAGACAATTCGTAATTACGATAAAGACATTCACGTATTCATTTTGAGATGAAGGAACTTGTACATCAGATATTTTATTAGTCGAGCCATGTAAGGCACTCAAAATAATTAAAGTAATTGTATCAACTATAGTAGTGATAACATATTATTAGAATAAGTCAAAGTAGTTCGACTGAATTCCTAGAACTGTGACCATAACATAAAACCATTGGACACGAAAAGTGCAAAACAACCACTCATTTTCGACAACATATTCTGTCAACAAACAAAACTATTTACAACACAGTTAATTGGCGTGTATAATTACTAAACTTGAACATTTGCAAAAAATGACCGTGTAAAATATTCGTAAATTCAAATCAATCAAATTCAAATCATCAACTTAGGAAAAGATTCGTGCGTTGTATTTCTTATGAATTGAAAAAACTTAATGTTTCCAAGTTTACATGTTAATATTAATTTTGTTTTGCCTTTCAACCTCAAAGGCACTCATCACCAATACTATTACTTATCTAAAAGAAAATAAGATTCCTCCAAATGAATCTTAGTACGGTAATAGGAAATTTATCCTAAAGTTTTGTGTTGTTCTAACTCACCAAAATCATACTTTGAAACAGTCTCTATTTATTCATTTGTAATAATTAACATCGCGACTTTTTACGTGATTCTGGTCAGAAGTACGGGTTTAACTAGCTCAGTCGCTTATGACAAGTCGAAGCTTTTGGCAAATTTACAAGTATTTCTAGACCCAGATAATAGTAAATTGGATGAGTAATATTTAAAACGAAATCTGCAGAACTCATTGTTCGTTTAGGTAGTTAATTAACAATTCGTTTATTATCATATTTTTTCATCAAGGACAGGAATGTTATTTAAATCACCGAGAGCTTAAGCACCACGCATGAGATATTTCAAGGTTCGACGTGAATTCATTACCTTTGTAAACGGATGGAAGTTTTAAAGGAAATCGAGCATTCCTCAGGAACCTCAGTTGGTGAGAAAAGTTGAATATAATGGTGGGAACAATTTCTTGTCTGTTCGTAGTTCTCTTCCTATCGTGTCCACGTAATTTCGAATGAACATATCATTTTTGCAATGAGAGTGCGAGCTTTATACCGTGAGCCCAACCTCGAAGAACGAACTTGGGTATTCATCAGTCTTTTAAGCTCGCAAGAATTGATGGGAAGTAAGCGAACGATTATGTTTACTTCCGTTTCCTTTTACTGAATCTATTCGCGCAACTAGACACAAATGTACTATCGCAAACTCATGTGCCACTGACAACTGACAATCCGACGACACTAAACCTTGTTGGTTGATTTAACCTACAGGTATTAATAAAAATGATCTTGGAACGCAAGATGGAAGAATTATCGTCTAGCAGTATTTACAGATTTTCTCTCGTTTTTTCCAACAGAAAATGTGATGACCAATAATTTTACTACATAATGTGATATGAACGAAATAGTTTCTTATTGGGAAGCAACATTCAAACCAAACACCATTTACCAAAAGCCTACGGGAGCGTCTGGCCCCTGATCTGACGGCCGCGCAATCGCCGCACTCCTACCGCTCTCGAATGCAAGGACTGTTATCCGAAATTGTTATCAAAAGTAGATCGCGATGTCCTTCCTTCTTCTGCCATAAAAATGTGATTCATATTGTAGTGTTCCGCCCAGTTATAGTTTTCTATCTAGTTTTTCCTACTACCTATCTACCTTTTCTAACGTACCTACTGATTAAGATTGGGCTTGAGTTACCTACTTGAATGCTTCTAAGGATTTCTCCAAATGATTTTAATAGAAAGTAAATACATATTATAATGTATCCCTAGCAGAGATGGGCGTTAATCGATTAATGAATACTTTTGCGATTACAAATGTAATCGTGAAAAATATTCGTTGATTACGAATTATTGCTTTTGAAGTAATCGTTATTCGTTGGCGAAACGATTAACGATTACAAAAGTACTTTTAAAGTAATTGTGATTAACGAATACTTTTTTGCGATGACAGATACGAATAAAGATTACTTCATAGGTTATCCTCCAGGAAGCGAGGTGGTGTTGTTTCACGAAGGCTGGCCTTTTTTTTTCTTTTTTTAATATTCATTTATTCATTCTTTTTCCCGAAGTTTCGGAGTGGTAAAACACTCCATCATCAGGAGCGCGGCGATCGCGCGGCCGTCAGATCAGGGGCCAGACGCTCCCAAAGCCTACGCGCACGCATTTATTCATAATCACCTGCGTTTTCTAACTAAAATAATAAACGAGTATTTACTTTATGGCATCTGATTGAGGAGCTAATAAATATAATACACGTTGCAAAGAATGGTCAATACAGAATACAATAAGTTTTTCTACACAGCAGATAGGAAATCAAACACAAATAAGTTTGCGTCTATATCGTATTGTTTTATTGTGTTGATCATTTTTCTCTGGTTTCGTTGAATTTGAGCCAGAATCATTCATTAAAGAAAAATCTAATTCAGATCAATACGTTTTCATATTTCAGCAGTACCCTTTCCATAGATTCAGCAGTACCTGCTCATGGATTTAAAATAAAATAAATTTGTAGTTTATAAGTAGTAGTTTATAACAGAACATTTTTATTTTTACATTTTGGGGGAAGGGGTGGAGTAGGGTACACCGAAACGTTGACATACTCTCTTATATCAGCCGTTTGTGCGCCGATATTAATGTATTCTTGTGACTTGAGCATGGACTCGTGAGTAGTGGAAAGGTTTTCTTTAATCGTGCTCAATGATTCCTGAACCTTGCTAAAAGACTCTCGATCTTTGCAGGATGACTCTTGAATTCTACAGATAGATTCGTGACTTTTAGAAAATGATTGTGAACTTGAACTAGAAGATTCCTGCATCTTACTGAATGCAGCTTGGATCTTGGAGAATGACTCCTGGAATTTAGAGGGTGATTCCCGGCTAACTGCTTGGCTTACACACTGAGATTGTTGAACATACTCTTTGGCGTTACTTGCTGTATGCTTTACATTCATATAATAACTATCAAACGCGTGCTCAATCCTTTCGGTTGGGCTTGATGATGGACTAGATTTCAATAGGGGCTCCTCTTCGTTGGAGGATTCCTCTTTTTCAATCGATGCTTCATAGCTCTCTTTGGTTTCTGCTGTATTTTCCTCATCGTTAATCGACGATTCGCAGTCTTTGGTTTCCAGTTCGCTGAGATCAGAAGTATCTTTTGCCTCATCGACAAACGTTCCATTTTGCGTGAACTCCGTCTCGGTCGGCGATAAAACGTCGTCCTGCTCATACGACGGAAGGGCTTCAGCGATGTCCTTCAAGAGCTTCTCGCTGTGCTCTAAAATATCCATTTCATCATCGCTTTCCATCGTGGCCAACGTAGCCAATCCATTATTGTTCACTTCCTTCACTTCTGTTGAGTATAGTGATGTATGATCAGGTACTTTTTCGAGCTGGACCTCACATTTCCCGTCGGTATCAGACTTAACGTCACTCCTGTGGACTTCAACGATTGTTTTTTCACCTAGATGGGGTGGAAAACCTAACCGTTTAGGGGGTAACGCCAGAGGCAGACGTCCAGGGCTGGCATTTACGTATTCGTCTTGACAACACGTGATGGCTTCGTTCTCTTGTACTGATTCCAGTCTCACGTCGTGGAAAGTGAAATCTGGACCATGAGAATGAGTAGGACTAGATTTTTCTGCTCTTGTGATCTATAGAAAACAGAAAAAAAGAATATACTGGAACGCGTAACTAGAGAGGTATTTATTTGTATAAAGTCCATATGAATAAATGTGTACGTACTCGTATATGGAAACTACATCCAGTAGTTATCAGCGCTGATTTAATTTCATCAAAAGGCAATCAATGACATTCTATACAACAAACCCCATGTTTCTACCTCTAAATTTCAGTTTTTTATTTTGTTGGACTCAAGTGACACATACAATTATACCCTGTACACATGTATTTATTTTTTGAAACGTATGCGTAGGTATGAGTTCAGACGACGTCAACCCCTACTCATTGGCAGAATTCCAGAAAATGTGTAAAGGCCATTGCAATACGCTCCCTCGATCCCTCAAGGAAGTAAAAAGGGAGGGAGGAGTGACTTGGACTGTTTTGGAGGGAATACTTTTGACAGTTCTTAGTCAGGGGTCAAACATAGATGAATGTTTGTAAGCTATTTTTCTCTGAATATTTATTTTTCTTTAAGGTTATTGTATGAGTGATGTTGCTATTTCAAAATAAATAATTATTTACGAGGTCTGTTCAAAAAATATGCGGACTGAGGCCATTAAAAAACATGTACTTTATTTGGAAGTTACAAGTCTGGGTCCCCTTCAACGTACTCTTCTCCCCAACGCACACACTTATCCTAACGGTGTTCCCACATGTTGTAACAGTCCTGCTACGCTTTTTTCGGGATGGCTTACAGCTCCTTAGTCGCATTTGACTTAATCTCCAAAATCGTCTCAAATCTTCTTCCTTTGAGGGGTTTTTTCAGTTTTGGGAATAAGAAAAAATCAGGTCAGGTGATTAAGGGAGGTGGGGAAGAACACTGATCGAGTGTTTGGGCAAAAACTGGCCAAAAACGGTGGCACAAATTTCGCAGCGACGCGGTGCATTTTCAATTTTTCGGTAAAAATCTCGTGACAAGATCCAACTGATATACCACACTCTTCGGCAAGCTCCCTTATTGTCAGACGCCGATTTTCGCGCACCAGGGTCTTGATTTTGTCAACGTGTGGGTCGTCAGTTGACGTTGAAGGACGCCCAGGACGCTCATCGTCGTCAATCGACCGTCGGCCACCCTTAAAACGTTCATGCCACTTGAAACATGCAGTACGTCTCATTGCAAGATCACCGTAAGCCGTGTTGAGCATAGCAAGTGTTTCAGTTGCAGATTTCCCAAGTTTTACACAAAACTTCACAGCAATTCGTTGCTCCTTCAGGCTGTCCATTTTGCAATCCGACAAACGAAAAAAACACTCTTCGCTAAAAACCGTGTAGGTTTTCAACAAATAAAGATATCTGCGACCGGAAAACAGCGTTTTAATCAGCTGATATGTACGAACCTAGTGACACCAAGAGGATTCTCCGGAAACCGAATCGAGCCGTGCAATTCAAACAGTCCGCGTATTTTTTGAACAGACCTCGTAATTTAGTTCATTGATCTTTTTAATTTTTCATCAGCAAAGTTGAAGTATAATGAATACGTTCATTAGTACGTGATAGAATTAATATGTATCGCATTTTAACTTTTTTTGAAAGTTACCTGCTATTTCTAGCTTAAACCAACTTATTTTTGAGAAATTACCAACGATGCATTTACCTATTCATATAGTATTGTTTCTTCACATGAAATCTAAAATCATTATTATTAATAATGATTGGTAAATAATAAATTAAGTTAATCGTTGTATATGTACATCTTTTCTTTTGAAGGGTAGCACTAACCTCGGATTTTTTCTCGTCAGGATCGGAGTGAGTGCCACTATCACCTAAGCTTGTACCACTAGCTGTACTCATCCTCCCAGAAGAAGATGAACCTGGAACAGATCAAAGCCACACATTTTTGCAAAAGTCATTTCTTAATTTGTCACAATCGAATATAATATATTCGAGGGAGGGAGGGAGGGCTATAACACAGCCAAGAGATCTATTCAGTCATGTGATCGATTACAGTCAGTTTTATTAGATTTCAAACGATCTTTAATTTTAAATCTAGTATTTAAGATTGCAAGGCTAAAATAAAGGGGCTGAATGTCGGCGATAGACCTACAAAACCAGATTCAGGGAACGTTTCACATGATCTTCCTGAAAAGTTAAGTTATGCAAAAGGTTAAATATGGCTACGACATTCAACTTTCTCTTCATAGACGGCACTATAACGCTAAACTTTGTGAATGTCAATATAACTCCTATAGGATGAGAGAAACAATTCAAAAACGACTACCACAAACATAAAATGAATACCATTTAATTCTTATTTATTTCTATTGGCAACCATAATTGGTCATTCTTACAGTTTTACTAAATGAACATATTATGTTCCTACGTATCGTCTGTAGCCGAACTAAAAGCCAGTGATATTATGTCAATATCTCACAGCCTGCCGCACGTTGGGGTAGGTTAAATATTCAAGTAGGAATGAAAAACTTAGATTTCAACTCAAGCATTTTAATATCAACTTCTTCCAACAAGTACCTAGATTTCTTCTCATGATTTTTATTTTTGACAAAATGAAGACTGCCATTATTGAAGGACGCGGTAAATGTATGATGCTCGAAGAAAGCAATCCATTCAAAAATACAAACGTCAAAAATGGTTTGGTAACGTTCATTGAAGTAACCAATAAACGTTTTCTCTTCTCTCAACTATAGCTCGATAATGATGTAAATCCAAATAATCAACTGACCGCTTGAAAAAATTGGCCTGAAATGTCTGTTTTAGCAATTTCAAATTCATTATAGCTATTTACAACTATGTATTTGTTACAACAATGTTGTACAATATTGTTACGCTACAATAATTCTATCCAAATTACTTACTGCAGGAGCTGTGCACACTGAGACTTGATACAGGACGGTGGCAAACTGACTCTGATATACTCCTGCTCTTCGGGCAGCCATCATCTATGACATAAAGACAGAATTTTACCAAATAGGTAAACACAATAACAGAATAAGCAACTTAACATATTTTAGCAAAATTCTGGGGAAGATATACCTACGTGGTTCAGGTGATTTGAAGAGCAGGTAGTATTATGAACTCAACGAACCGCTCAACAAATCAGCAAAGGAAATTTAGGAAATGGAAGGTTTGACTTGTCAAAACGGTCTAAAATTTACGTGAATTAAACGTTCTCCTGATTAAAGAAATTCATTCTCATGGAAAAAAAATGTGCTCTTACGTTTATGTTTTCGCGAGAAGAATTTCTTGATGCGATCAAAAGGCGTCGCCCTTTTCAACTGATCCTTCATTTGCTGCTGAATCTTCTCATATTCTTGTCGCATTTGATTGAGTTGTTCCTGCGCCGTTTGAAAAATTGAATAAATGACATGAAAATAGGGGAAAATTCGTTTGTATTTTCGTATGTTGAAGAGTCCTGGTGAGAGAAGGAAAATATAAACAATGTCCATGATGACTTTGTATGTGTGGCACGTAACTTAGCAAATCAAACAAATGTATAATATGGCATCTTTTTGGTACTAACTTCAGATCTTTGTGTTGTGATGGATATGGTTAGTTGGCCCCTTCCCGATTTTAGAATCTGTCGCCTTGGGAAATGAACCGGACGCCTGCAAGCGTCTGGGTCATCCTCTGAGTGTGGCGGAGCATTAATTAATGCATCCAGCTCATTGGAAGGGGCAACTATACCATTCCATCACCCTCACATGGTAGCAGAGCGTGGTTACGTCCATTGGCCCTTTTATTATTAACTATCCTGTTTCCCTGCTGCCCCTATTTATTCGCAATCCGCCCCTGTGGCTGTATGCCCTTAAATATGATCAATTTAAAATTGCCATTCCCCTGCCCAACCCATTGCGACCCCCCCCGGAATGAGAATCTACAATCCATTCATGCCCCCTCTCCCCCCCCCCCGGCTTTTCCCAGAGTCCAGGGAGTGTGATGGATATGGTTAGTTGACCCCTTCCCGAATTTAGAATCTGACGCCTTTGGAGATGAACCGGACGCCTGCAAGCGCCTGGGTATCCACTGAGTGTGGCGGAGCATTAATTAATGCATCCAGCTCATTGGAAGGGGCAACAATACCATTCCATCAACCTCACAGTATTGGAGACCCGAATAATTTCAAGTGACTCTACCTTGCTCTCATTGTATCAAGGAATGATTGAAAAAATTAACTCTAGTGCCCTAACATTTAGGTACTTTCACAGCAGGAATTTTCTCCCAACTATTACCTATAAGAAATTTCTGAATTAATTCCTATATACGTAACAATTTGACGACACTTACTTGTTTTTCCCTAAACGACTGTTGAACATCGTTTCGATTCCTCCAGTTTTCCACAAGCTTTTCAACTTCCGCAATAGTAAAAACATTATTTTTGAAGTCATTGATAATTTCAAGGAGTTCGTCCTGTGGGCTCTTGCTGCAGGTGCTCGCAGAACAGCTGGTATTCATGTAATGGTGGCCACCACCTATAATTGAAAGTTCGCACATTTGAACAGCCAGTTTAACTATCTCCTTACAAAATATTAACCGAGTTATAAGAGAATGTGTTTATTTATTTATTTATTTTTTTTTTTTTTCAAGAAAATAGTACTATACTCTAACTAAATTACCAGCAAGTATATTCATCGGTAATTCTGAGCAATTACTTGGTCAACACCAAACTTTTTCATATTTTACTATGGTCAGAAGGATGTTCTCAGAAAGCAAGAAACATATAATTCAAGCCCCGCGAGGCTGTCGTACAGGTTGCCGAGCGATAAGAAGGTTCAAAGTCCACGGGATTACGCTGCCTTGCGGGAGACGCGCGGAAGGCCAGTTGTGACAGTCCCGTTATGGCTAGTGGTTCCTCCGATTATCCTTTTTATGTGACGGGTGTGAGAACACGTTACTTAGTTTCACGGTTTCAAGTGAAGATCAGGAAAAGTTGAAACGCTTTTTGTACGAACACGGCGTTTTGCAACGTACCACGCTCTGCTACCACTTCTCTTCGTCTCCAAAGTCCTCCATATTCTTCCGAAACGTTGGGAAACGTTCAAATCGAGCTACCTACTTTTGAAGGCTAACAACAACAAGACAATAGAAATAAATATATCATCAAATATCATCATGAAATATCATCAAATATCATCTATTGTCTTGTTGTTGTTAGCCTTCAGAAGTAGGTAGCTCGATTTGAACGTTTCCAAACGTTTCGGAAGAATATGGAGGACTTTGGAGACGAAGAGAAGTTCTAAAAGACTTTCGATTTTTCGGTTCGTTAAGCCAACGGTGCGTCTTCGCTATCAGACCATTGCTAAAGAAATCAAGGCATTGACGGAATAATTGGTCTTCGGCTTTATTATCGAACTCTCTTGTCAACACTTCCCAAGTTTCTCTAGCAGAAAGACGACCAGAGATACGTTGGTGAAGCTCGTCGCTAACGCATTGGGAAAGAACCATTTTTGCTTGGGTCGAGGATTTGTTCCAAGCTTCGAGTCGATTTAACCCAGTCTTTGACGGATCTTGGGAAAGTTCTGGTTTAGGATATTTACCTTCAATTATATCGACTGCATTGAAGTATTCCATAACATCCATCACTCTATCCTTCCACTGCGGCCAATCTTCAGCTCCTTTTAAAGGTTTGATTCCCTTGACGAATTCCATGATCGATGGATTTCAATGAAATGCACTCGCGCACTGATCAGGTAAAGGGAATAACGCGAACCCGAACGAAGAAGAATACGCAACTTAGAACTTAGTGCAAAGAAAACACAGTAACTCGCGATCCATCAACAATTGAGGAATAAGTGTTCTTGTTAACGAAGCGTTAGGTGATCTAAGCCCATAACATTTCAAGTATTTAATTTGAAATCAAATAAACGCAGACACTTTGAGCTAAGTTCGTAGTTTTTAATGCAAGTAAGTATCGTCACACATATGCCAGGGAGGCCACAAAACGTACTAAGGTGGACGTTCAAGCAGCGGTGTACTCCCCAACGGACCTTTACAAAATATGTAAAGAGGCAATGAATCAAAAATGGCAAACATTCTGTGACCGAGGTACAACTGGAACAATGTATAAATCGATGTTTCCCAAAGTCTCACTGAGTCCGTGGTACCTAAAATGCCCCGGAAAAGACAAGAGGTTCTATAAAACCATGACCAGAATGCGTACAGGGCACTGTGTCACCAAATCATACCTCCATAAGATCGGAAGAAGTGACACAGAGCTATGTGATACCTGCCTAATACAAGAGACATTGTCCCACATAATCCTGGACTGCTATAAATTCGAAGCAGAGCGAGCAACCATGATCGATAACCTTCCAGACAGCATCCTCCGACCGTTTAACCTACCTACCTTGCTTATATCAAATAGTGTTATTGTGTATGAGCACAAGGAATTGATACAGCCCGTTCGATATAATGACCATGTACCACTGGAGTATTATCTTTATACAAATTGCGAGATTAATATATTGAACATGTCCAACATGTGGTGGGTCGATGAATGGTAATTTCTATTTGTATATAGCATATATTAACTTTCTGGGGCCTAAATTACGTTTTTTTAGTTTCACATACATCTCTAGATTATCGTACTAAAATATGAAAAAGTCTGGGGTTGACCAAGTAATTGCTCAGAATTACCTATTCATCATATTAACTCAAACATTAATTGAGTGTGACATCCTGCAGCTTGAGTAAAAACTTACATATTTACTTTCTATTGAATCCACTTTCTTTTTATTTCAACTGATGATTTATTTTAATATCAATTAACTTTCAGAACAACGATTCAAATATAGAGAACAGTGGAACTCACTGCTGGCGATTGAGAGATTTTCATTGCTGGGATGAGCAGAAGCATACTTCTTCTCGGGTCCAAGAATGTGGTCGAAATGACCGCTCCCTGTTTCTGAAACTGAAGCGAATCATAAAATAGTTTTTTTATTGAATAGAACTTGTAATTCCGCTTAGAATGTAAAGGCATGGGGCGGTAAGTCGAAATTTGATTGTGTCGCATGTAGAGACATTATAGGTGGTACGATATGTCGAACTAGAAATTATATGACGATCATTCTGAGAGCAAAATGGCTTCGTTTATGGTGTCTCATTCAATATGATCACTTTAGTTATTTTCCAAGTAGCGTTACAGACTTGTTAACGTCAACAGGTGGGGCGATTGAGAGAATGCTACTCAATAGCCACGCATGTAAAAAAAAACGTCTGCCAAGTGGGTGTGGCACATAGTTTCCTCGTATCCATAACATGACTGTATAGATCATTGAAAATTATTATTGTTCAATTAGGCGAAGTAAATATTGAATTAGGGTAAATTTATTGTTATGCAGGAGCATAACTTGAGAAAATAAAGGTAGGCACGTTCAACTATTGAACAACCTATAAAATGTACCTAATAAGTCCGAACAATCCCTGAAAATGTCATCGAAATCGGTCAAGAACTCCCGGAGTTATGCTTGTGGCAAGGATTTCACGTTTGCGCATGCGCAGAGGCTGCTATTGATCCGGGGGTCATGAAACTCATAGGGGACCATCTACACATCAAACCGAACAATCCCTGAAACTTTCATCGAAATTGGTCATGAACTCCCAGAGTTATGCGCGTAACAAGGATTTCAAAACTACTATTGATCCGGGGGTCATGAAACCTATAGGGGACCATCCCCAACCCGCACAATGCCTGAAAATTTCATCAAAATCGGGCTATAACTTTGTGTGTTTTTTGGAAAGGATTTGCTGACAGACACACAGACAGACACTGAACCAAAATTGTTCAGAAAGGTCTAAAACGCAAAATGCGAGTGGAATTTTTGATTTTGGAGACAAAAAAATTGTCACATTCCGAAAGTGAAAACAATGCTTCCGCTACCTTAGTAGACTCGGAAGCAATACTGCGTTTTGGTTCATTAAACTCAACAATCAATATTTTTAATCGCAATATATTTAATAATTGAATACAATAAAATGTTGGTGAGCTTTGTGATTTTGACTAGATTTGTGGACAAATGTGTAACTCTGATCGTTTTTCATTTCCGATACGGTGAATATCAACAAAATTTGTCGATTCATACATTCAACCATTTATGTGACTGGGCTCTTTTGTAAAAACCTCATACTTGAGATCTACGCAAAAAGTTAAGGGCTATTTCATTCAACACTTCCGTCCATATGCAGGGCCGGATCTATACATTTTGTGCCCCCTGCAAAATCTATCCTGCGCCTCCTTAACAGTACGTATGGAATAGCCCCACCCCCCAGAAAATGTTAAGGAAAAGAATGAATAACAAAATATTGCATTTATATTAATGTACAACAAAAAATAAGTCGATTTTTTTCAGTAACGAGATTCATTTATTTTTGCGGCAGAGGTTCGGGTCCCCCTAGGGCAGCGGGCCGCCCTGCATTGCGGGGTTTCGCGGTTCCTAGTTCCGACATTGTCCATTTTGTAAATAAAATCGGCAGATGTTCAGTAAAAAGGAGATTGAAAATCCCCCGATTACCATTCCAATTGCGGAGTTACAAAAAAACGCGGTTCTTAGTTCATCTGTATCGTAGATATTAAATAGGCCCTGTCCATATGCAATAATGCAGTAATAAAATCGTGAAATAAAATCAAAGTGAAACAAAAAAACTAGAGATTGAAGATAAGAGGTGAGATTCATTGAAAAGATTGTACCTGGAACAGAATGGATTTAAACGCGGCTCGATTTCGCTTACCAGGTGAATGCATGTGTAAGTAGGCAGTTGAAAATTTCGGTCCGTCCAACGGTGACGAAGGAGTTGACGGCGTCATCGGGGTGAACGGTCGAGCGTGGGGCGGAGACTGATAGTTTTCAAGGGGAGAAGCAGGCTGAAAATTACAAGAAAAACTGTTCAAACGAAAATACTAACGATTGGGACACCAAGTTCTATTGCAAATTTCGAGATAGTAGTTAGTGAACAAGTCTCAGCGAAGGTGCCTATAAAACCCTGAGAGAGGGAATGTGTGGCCTCAAGCATGGAACTTGTTGTGCTGTACGGCTCGTTGTATAGCATTGGCAAACTTAATTCAACTTTTAGCCAGCTGAATTAACCCTTTCGCAAGTAGAATTAAACTTTTCGCAAACTGAATTAAACCTTTTGCAAATACAAGTGAACCTTTCATTAAATTAATTCTCTGCTGTAAAAATGATCAGAGAACATGAAGCCGAGTCCCCAAAACAATACCTAGTAACTTCCCTGTAGGCTGCCAAACTTTCTTTGGCCTTCTCCAACTAGCGTCACCCTTCTCTACCCGTCAATTATAGTCATACCAGTGTTCGTAGGTTTTTTTTTTCGTGTTTGTTTTGTGAGGAAGATTGTTGTGGCGATGAGCGATAGCTAGTTCGCGATACTGGTAGTTCGGTCAGAGAAGCTTTGAAACGATTTGATGGGACACTAAACCCCCTTTCAAAAAGTTTTCTCGGGTTTCCTCAACAATATCTCCCTTTTTCTTCGTGAAAGTCAACCTTTTCAAGAAGGAGGGATGGTCGAATTAGTAGTGATAGTGACTCACCTCCTGTTATTAGGAACACAACTCGAAGAAGGCGCGGAAGGTTTAATTGTAATTATGAAAGGTCTAATTCTAATTGCGAAAAGTTTAATTCTAATTGCGTAAGGGTTAATTCTAATTGCGAAAGGTTTAATTCCAATTGCGAAAAGGTTAATTCAGTATGCTAAAAGTTTAATTCAGTTTGCGAAAAGTTTAATTCAGTTTGCTAATGCTACAATTTAAAAGACTCAGCCCTCTAGCGAGGGATGAGAGGATGTTGTATAGTTGTTTTCTTCATACATCTCATTGGGGATGTGCCCTCAAGAGATTGAATCTGCGATGAGTGAGTGCAGGGGATTCTAAGATTATGTGGGATGCTGCTTTGTCTGGCTCCACACAGCCTGCAAGGGTCGGAACTCTGAGTGATTTTTATTCAACGTGTATGACAACGTAGAAGTGCATAACCGGTTTGGAGACGTTCATTATTTTTAGTTCCCCTACTTTGTTCTGCTCTTCTAGATTTCGTAGTTGGTCGGCAGCACCATGTGTTAGGCCGCCTACTGTTCCAATAATATTGAATACTATCGCCACGCTATACTCATGCTATGTTTGGTATCTGTAAGAGGCACCTGTATTTGGCTGACAAACCACAGATGATCTTACCTGATAGAGTTCTTTGGGAGTTATCGGCATCTGATAGTCCTCAGTTGGGGACGGTGGCAGCTGGAAAGCTTCCTTCGTTGTGCTGGGTGGTAGCGCGAAACCCGACAGATCTTTGGACGGCAGATGATCCGCGAAGAAATCTTTGGGTGATCCCGGTGACTGGTAGGTGTCTGGCGAACCAATAGGGAGTGACGTTGGGACTACTGGCCTGGCTTTCGGAGGAATCAGGTACGTGTCGTTTATGGGTCGAGGTAACAAATAGTTAACCTCACCAAAATCTGATTCAAACAAAGGAAACCATAAGAATACAAAATACACAACATTATAAATTACCTATGACCGAAAAACATAAAAGTAAAGTTACTAATCCATAGATCACATTGACGACCAGTTACAACCTCCTGTGGTTGCCAAATACCAGTTTCAATGGACCGACGGAGCTGTAAATGCTATTTCCCCACAAATGGTAAGTTTACAACATATTCTTAAGGGTTTTCAGACGGCTTAATCCAGTTCAACATTGCTTTTCTTTGTATGAGAGCAATTAGTAATAGAGCCCCCAAGACCAAACTTGGATTCCCACAACTCCTCTTACCACCACTATGCCATGCTGGCAAGATTCCGAATTTTGTAAAACGCAAGGAGGCCAAAGACTAACGCACCAGTGGCCAATATTACAAACAAGCCAATAACTGGTCCAACTGACTTTTTGCAGAAATTGATGAAAAACAGGTCTTTTAACATTAAAATCTGCCAGATCCCCTTTTTCGAGATGGAAACCTATTCAAAAATAAACTATAAAACTATTTTATTCGGTTTGGTACTATGAGAACTTTCCAAAGTGGCCAATAACTAGTGCTCATACCCGACTGATATCGACAGTGAATTCAGGAATCAGCTTATGGTTAGTGTAAGTAACAATAAGAATGGTGAAATTTAAAATAATACCTTGAGGTTTTTCTGTCACTTCTTTCAGGTATGTGTACATGCTCGTGAGCTCCGTCATTTGATGCCATATTTTCTTTAGGTTGCCATGGAACAAACCGTAGACACATTAATATTATTACTTGGATATTTCATGCACATCATGCAATGTCAATTATAGGGTACTACGAGAATTGTTTTCATGCCTGAACGAACTACCCCATGCACTTCTGAACGGAGAGTCTCATTCATCTTGAGATACTTGTCAACATAGCAATAACGCTGTGCGTTAACTTACGTTACATTACCTCTGACAAACCTATTAAAGTAACATCGAATTTTCATAAAAATTTCGTCAAAACGTCCATTAAATGGACGCAGCTCATCAGCTTCTTCATATATTTCGCATGATCGTTCAACTCTATTAGAACGTATCAGAATAGTACAGAAGGACAGAAAGGATAAAATAGAGAAGATTTGGTTCCAAGATAGTGAGTGCATGCGCAGTAGTTATAATTAATTCCAAGACATTGCAATTTTATTAAACCAGCTAGACTCTAACTACTCAATTTGAGAGAAAAGAAGTAATCGATTTAAAAAAAAAATACTCCACTATAAGTTGCAACAAAGAAAATGTCTTCCAATTTTCGGGGTTGTTAGCAGTATTACTTTTCTACTTGTGGACGATTTTGGTGTACTATTTTCAATAATTAATCTTTGTAATCGTTGTGAGCAATTTGAACTTCCTTCAACTTTTTAATTAATTAATTTTTTTAAGACAGAAGTTTGGGCTAGCGCAGATTTCTTCCCGAGCAATTTATCGTACAGAATTACTATGCACCTTCAACATAGATTGGGAGAAATGTTGAAATTCGAGAACCTCACAACAATTTCTGAGAAAACTGTTCAAAAAACGCTGCAAATTCTTTCACTGGGGTTTATTATTCAATTGGCTTGCGTTCATGATTTGAATTTCTACGAAGTTTTGGAGTGCGCGTGTTTCACAGGTGATACAGTTATTATTGAATTTCAGAAGCACACAAATATGATCAACTGATCAATCCAAATAGGTATTTTGGTCGAGAACAGATTTACGTGCTCTATGCATATCTCCTGAAATTCAATAATCGCTCTATCCTGTGAAACGCGCACACTCCAAAGCTTAGTAGTAGTCCAAATTATGAACGCAAGCCAATTGAATAATAAACCCCAGTGAAAGAATTTGCAGCGTTTAACTGCATCGTGTATCGGCTATAAAGCCTTTAAGGAGTCCACTCCAGTATCCACATTACTACATCACTTCGTCACTAGGTTTCTGATATCAACACAAAAACAATAATAAACCAAAATAACGCGAATGTTGGCACCATAAATCGGGCGATAGATTGAGAATGGTTTGACCTACGGACGTGGGGAGGGGCTCATTCGATTCCTCGTGGTATGTTCTTCAAAAAGAGTAAAAATTTAGGCCACCTTGACTGTTTTTGAGGTTTCGAGGGATTTTACAAAACTTTGACAACCCTTAAAGGGCATTTTAAATTAAGTGAGAGAGCTGGCTCAAGAATTGGGCCAACATGGATTTTTCCTGAAAATTTCAGCTTTTTGCTTCAGCCGTTCGGGAGAAATCGTGCGTACGTCGGACGGACGGAAAAATTTTTATTGCAGATTCGGATCCTACACCCTTTGAAACGTAAACCATGAAATTTTCAGTTAGGGTTACAATTTTTTTTTTTTTTTTTTTTTTTTTTTCAAGAGCGATTACAATTGTTTATTATTGAATAATAAACCAAAAGTATCTGAGTCCATGGAAAGTAAATTGATCAATGCTAAGCAAATATCTAATGCGAAAAAGAATTTCTCCGAATCAGTTCAGTGAGCAAGACGTACAAAAATAGAACATGACAAATTATATTGGCAGAAATTATTACCAAGTAGCCTTGGAGAGCGTTGGCCAATTTAATATGGCCGGCGTGAAGAGCTATGTCGGCGGGATTGTGGTGATTGCAGTTTTGCAACTGGCAGGCCAACTCACCACCTGGGCTCTCAATCAGCTGCCAACACAGTTTTTCTAATCCATACTTTGCCGCGAAGTGCAGTAGAGTGGGGTACTCTTCTTTGCCTGAAACCCAATAGAACGTCATTTGAATACGCTTTGTAAGCCGGATTTTAGGAAAACTACCTTCTGATTGCTGACTTACTTAGTTTTATAGAGCTTCGTAAAATACTATTAATTTATTCAGGGTCACTTTTATCATATAATACAAAATTGTGGTGTGTTTTGTTAAACTACTCTTTTCTACAACTAAAATGACAAATTTTTATGCAACCAAATGTAAACGTTGAAAACTCAAGCTTTCGATGCGGTTGGAATGGAAGCAGCGATAATTCTGAGACAACACTTCGTAAACTCGGAAGTATAAAAAAAAAAGTATCTTTCTCATAATATTTATTGAACTAATTTCGGACTAGGTAGCGAAGATAACACGAATAGGGTGAAGCCACAGATTCTGTCGTTTAGTCTGGTAACTCCGGTAGAGGCACCAATATAGTTGTTATCCTGCACTTAGTTGTTATCCCACTGGATTAATAGCGTAACTTGGTACAGTTTGGAAATTATTCATTGGAACCAGTTGTATTCTTACTAGAAGTGTGGTAGATAATTCAAGTTATTACAGTGGAATCTCTTTTGGAAGCATGAAATACTAGTTTCAATCCTGTTAACCGGTTTTGATAGTCTTCACAAATCTGGTGGGAGTTTGGGAATAAACAACGTTTGAATGTTTGGCTCGTTAACATAAACTTCTAATATTAGTGAAGGGATTGTTAGTGTCAATCCAGGGATTTTCGGAGTCCGAGTGCCGTATTTGTTTACTTTCCATACCCATTATCTTCAGATAACTATCATCTTATTAGTTTTGGCAGCCATTCCAATAGTCGAGACAACAAACAGTAAATTTGAATGTTCGCCGTGGTAATATATGGACCACCCGTAAGGTAGCCTAGGGATTGTAAAATCCTTAGAATGGGTTGCTACTGTGGCTTAAGACGTCATAAGCCGCTGGTGATAATTCAACTCTCTAAAGTTCGTCAAGCCTCGCAATGTGGCACGCGCTCGTGAGACTCGGACCGGCTCGCCCTGGCTCGATCTTTCCCGGAGATGGTGGGTCTTATCATCCCCAGAAAGTCCAGCAACCGTTTCCAACTGTCTGTCCCCCTTCTGTCATTTCGTTGGGAATATTTGAATATTTGAATGTATTCGAAGGAACTGCGTATGAGTTCCTCATCATCGCTGCCCGAAATAAGTTTTTTGTAATCACTTTTTCGTATACATAGCGTTAATGGCCTTGGAAAGACCCTTCAGTGTCACGGAGTAGGGAACCAACACACACAAAGGTTCTCGATTAATCCACACTTTGCTTACTGATAGCTGCCCATAATGACTGCTCACGAAGGCAATTCCCATTCCTGCTTCCAGATGAACCCACCAGCGAATGTAAATGCTCTAACCCCTGAGGAGATCTTAACTTTTGAAGCAGCTTTCCTCAAGCAGTCATAAAGAATGGTGGGTGGTTCCAACGTAACCAATAGTGCAGCTGCTAACCTACCCTCTTCATAAGCGAAACAACCAGAAAATGTATGCAAAATACTTACTAAACACATCTTACATTGCTTTAGCAGTTAGCGTTAATTTTTTGTTTGAGAAAATATCGATATTTACTGTGTTGAAAATAAATTAATAAACCTTGTACACACAGATTTCAGATCTGGTCTAAACTCCAATGGAAGACCGGTAGCTATAAGAATACAGAAATATAATCAATTATAAATAATAACTGTTGACAATACCCGGTCTGTCACTTACTTTGTAGCTGTTTCGCAGAATGAGTATTCAGGAGGTTAAAGTTAGGCGGCATGTTCTTCTTAAATGCAGCAACTAGCAAATTGTCCAACTGGTCTTTGTCTCCATTAGTGACGCCCAACGACTAGAAAAAAAAAATTAAGTATATAAGAGGTAGATTAGGGGCGAAATGCCATAACGGAACGAAAGGACTTTTTTGTATTTTTGTTATTTTTACCTGACACATGAAGACCAGAGGGTTGTCTGTGGACCGTAGAAGTTGGTCAAGTTCCCTCAATTTGCTCTCGCACTTCACAAGCTTCTGTCCGAGAGATCGTCCGTTCCGTTCTACGTTTACCGACACGATTATAGAAGTCTGCATGCAGGAACCTACAAACAATAAAATAGGTTGATATTATAAATGAAAATGATACATTTATTTTCCTACCATCGGGAGAACACGGTATTCAAACAGTAATTCATCAATAAAAAAATAAAAATCAAACTACTGTTATTAGTTATTGTTATGTTAAAAAAGTTATATTTCAGTATTTTCTGCTCTTTTCGCATGATATATCAGGTAAATAGATTCAGTATTGTTATAGAAACCTACTAAAAAATTACAGTTTCTGGATTTAGTATAGATAAGGTGACCTGCCCAGTTTGTGGACGACCCCCAGTTTGTGGACAAGTCCGCAGTAAAATGGCTTAAATAAGGTCTGGAGCGATGTCTAGCAGAGGCAGTTGTTACCTGTAGTTACTTTGGTATCTCACCAATTAGCAAAAGATAACAAAAAACAAAAATCGAATGGTGACCCTTCAAGTGCATGTGAACACGAGTTGAGTGATAAGACATCCTTTCCTGTGTACCTAATTTAACCCATCTTACCACCATTTTTTCTTCAATTTCTTGTTATTTACAAGTTCCTTTCTTAATCAAGTACTAGTAAAATGTTTCAGAATCGGTAAAATTAATGGTCCAAGTGATTTATGAGGTGTCCACACACTGGTCTGCCAAATCTCTTGTTTTCCAGTTAGTGGACGCCCGTCCACAAACTGGAAAACGTCTCACTTTTCATATTTTAATAAATTTTCCTATGCTCAAACGCAAAAAGCAAAGTTAAATTTTATTAATAAACGTGAAGACGCAAATGAAGTGTCGAGCTAACTGGTAATCTCACTTTTACAACAATAAGGTTTTTGTTTAATTTGCTCATTGAGAAAAGTGTGATCAACCTACTTAATTATCAACCAAACAAATGACCTGGAAAGGCTTTAAATTTACCAGAAAAAACTGAAACACCGGCAAGTGATCATTTAGTGTCTTATTGCGTTCTTGTTTACTTTCACCGCGTTCTTACTGTCATGTCCACTGTCAACTGACAGATAGTGATCGTGTGTCAAATTGTAGCGACACCATCACGATGGGTACTGATAACACTAGTTACTAGTACTGTACTGTACTCGTACTGTAGTACGAGTACTGTACTCCCTCGATAAATCGACACTTTTTAATCCGACGTACTCGGTAGTCCGACGCGCTGCCGGCAGCAATATGCATCTCCCGTTTCTTTCCGTATTTCTTTTTTAAAAACTTACATGTACTGTAATTTTGTATCCTGGTATTAATAAATTACATGTACCTTTACTGTTTCTTCCTTTTTTTTAACTTCACTGTGTTCAAACGAATTAACAATAAAACATCTTTGATAATATGACATTTTTGGTAATCCGACATTTTCGGCAATCCGACACTCTCTCCGTAACCTTAACTGTCGGATCATCGAGGGACAGCTGTAAAACTATTAATAATGACCCCGGTTGGAACCCTTAACTACAATAACTTACATTACAAGAAATCCGTTTTCTCCACTAACCAACATAAACTACGATACAACAGAAGCTATGGTTGATGGTAATAACGACGTAGTCGCTTCAAATAAAGACAACCCGTGTAAAATTCACATACCTACCACTCTAAGTATTTGGAAACTAACAAAGCTGAGTTTTATACCAAATAAAAGATGCCGTAACTTCTTCATATGAATACAATTTCTACACCGATCACAGATGCAACATCAATGATAAACTATTAAACTCCGTACTGTTTAGCTCTGTTCAACACTGTGCTTGTGCTGGGGGGAGGAGAGTCGTTCCGACCCGTACATTGTTCCCCACACGCTAACCTGTTAACTGACAGATGTCTAACATGTATTATTTTACATCAAACTGAATAGCTCTGTTCTGGAACGACTTAAGTCAATAATTTACTGGAGGAGGTAAAGCGAAAAAATTATGGTTATTACTCATAGATTTGCCTGCTCGCGTCGACAATGCATTTGGTACATTACAGTGAGAAGTCTTGGTTTTAATGTGCTTCTTGAGTTTCGCTTTGAAAGAATGACGTGTACCCGTACGCCTTAATTCCTCAGAAAGCCCATTGAACAGTAAAGGGCCATTGTAGTCGTAGCATCTCTGTCCAGTTGCTGTGAGTCTAAAGGGGAGTTTTTTTTAATAAAGTTCTGTGCGGTTGTTCTGTAACTACATTGTAAGTAGCTTTAATTTAGCTCTCCAAGGTTCAGAAGCAAAACCGGCTACTTCCAAATTTAGAATCGTAACAATTAAGTATATATTGAAAATTTTGATTTAAAACTTGCAAAACCGAAGAGTGGTCCGAACCAATTTTTGGGAGGATGGAACAAAAATCAAGACTGAATGATGTCCAGGGTGTTCAGATGTATCTGAAATGGTTTTTGATCATGAAGAGTTTTTCGGTGTTTGGGTCAATGAACACCTCTTGAAAACCTCACTTGACTCGTATTCAACGCCCGCAGCTAACGGGACTATACTCGCCATCATTGATACCTCTTTGTTGGTGAAACCCGTTCCTATGTAAAAATGGACTCCAAATTCCCCAAGCTGCTTTGTGCCGTTGGTTTTCCCAAGCCACCCTTTTTTCTGGCAAACGGTCAGTCACCCGTAGTCTCCCCCTAGCACCCTGGGGTTTCTCGGGGTAGTTGTAACCCCGTCCCTGATTGGTTTCTAATTTCCCCCTCTCTCTGCTTCCCGCGATTCACCACTCTAAATTTTCTCCTTTTCCCCTCCAAACAAAATTTTCCCGTTTTTGGTTAACAGAGTCTGGAGTCAGTTCTCTAGTTATCAAAGTGACTTCACTTTCCTAATTAAGTAGTGGCAAAGCAGCATATTTTGTGATATTGTTGACTACCCGCGGAACCTCAACTTTGGCAGAAGCGCCCTAAGGTTTTATTCAACAACACCTTTATTTATTTGATTGATTCACTATATCGACGAATACGAATTGAATGATATATTTCCAAACTCGTTCATTGAGCATGTACGCATTCATTTGAAATACAGCTTCCATCAGATAACTGAACAACCGTTTATATCTTCCTTGGGTTCACCTCAACACAGGGCATTAAATAAAGGAAAACCGTCTGCACTGAAAAGTTGGGCTGGGTGGACACCACCGGTTTTGTTTCTAGACGCTTCAAATATGTCTTGTTATTCTTACTCCCATTTCAAAGTTCAAAGTTTGTATAAGCATTTGTATACCGTTTGTAAAAGTTTGCAGTTTAGCGTATCGACAGTTGTCCCAAATAAACTAATTGTATGAAAATTAGGAAAAAATAGACTCACTTGGCATTGAAAACTGAAGCGTGTAGGGGTTCCTTCTTTTGATTAAAGGAACGTCGATGTTAGTCCCGTTTTTGTCGACGCTGATCGTTATTTTGTCGTGGGCGCTTACTGGATCGTTGAGCAGGATGAGAAGCTTATTTTGACCCTAAAAAACATGCAATGACTTCATTTACAAGCATTCTTCTTCGTCATAAATAGTCACATCAACGATAATTCATATGCGTCCACCTGGCAACTGTTTTAATAACCGAGTACATACTTTTTTTATCAATAATATATACAAAATATATTTATTACACATTTTTCAATCATTTTATCAAAGGAACAAAATAATTTTTCTTAATGTTGTTTAATTAATTTATATTCTCTATTTATTCATTGTCCAGTACCCTATACAGGGTGTCTACACTTGTAATAGGCGGAAATCCAGGGGTCGATTCTACAACTGATTTGCAAAAATTGTTTGTCCCCTAACTTTTTTTTTACTAAGGTAAGTAGTGTATTCTATATCCTAAAAGTAAGGATGAAACTTGTGATTATTTCTAAGATAAAAGCGAGTCATCTCATTGTGCACTTGACTATCATTGAGATGGCGTTATATTCTTTTCAGGAGCTATCCGACACGGTTTTTATTTATGGCTTTGCGAATTTTTTTTTTTTTTTTTTTTTTTTTTGAAGCGAATTTTTTTTATAATACAAAAGATTTGACATAAACAACTGCATTTTCATTGCCACCCTATCTCATAACATCAAGTACTTGAATTTTTCAAATTTTCCAACGTAAGAATCCAATATTTGAGGAAAAACGTGTACGTATTTGGACCGAGAAAACCACGTTTTTTTTGCATTAAACGCAGTTTTTCTCTCAAAACTTCCCTATAAAATTTTTTTTAAATTATACCGTTAGAAAGCTGACAGTTTGAGGAAGTTTTTCCTGAAGAGTGCCCGACGATACCTCTATTAATTACAGGCAAACAATTAACTTGAAAAATGGTAATTTCCGAAATAATTTTAAAATTCAGACTTTGGCCTATTTTTTTACCAATTAAAAATACATACAAAAATTGCGTTTTCCATTAAACGATTAGTAAATTTTACGCTCTTTTCAACGGTATCATCAGATTTGAGATTGCTCTTAGAACAAGGGAGTTATAGCCGTTTTAGTGAGGAAAGGTCGAAAACACGAAAAAAATCCTAAAAATAAAAAAAGTAGGATTTTTAGCGGAGTAAAAAAAAAGTTAGGGGACAAAAAATGTTGCAAATTAGTTGTAAAATCGACCCCTGGATTTCCGCCTATTACAAGTGTAGACACCCTGTATAATTATGTAATAAAAAAATAAGGCGTAAATAATCAATGCACTTTCTTCTTGTTATAGCACAAACATTAAAATGAATGTGTACCTATTATTGTGTTAATTAATGTAGCGCCAAATCCTCCTTATCAACCCATTTCAATGATCTTTGTTATCGTGTTAAGAATAAGAGGGTTCGATGATCCACGCCTAACTTGCTAGTAGAATTGTGATTGTAGGTAGAGACTAAAGGTACACAAATTGTTTACGTATATAACTGAATATGGTTTCACAGATTATTTAAACTAACTTTTTTGAGTGAAACTAGACCGAAAATGGATCAAAACTCCGGCAACCGCACTTTTCTATTTCAACCCAATCCAAACATTTTATTTATTTTATTCTTATTTTTCAAGGAAACCACGTTTCCTTATATGTTATAACACCCCACATTTCTCCCCTTGAAAACAGATTCTTCAACTTTTGACTATATCTTTAGACTCAGCGTTATTTTTCCTACACGCTCAGTGCGTTTTTATCAACAAAAATTAACTTCTACGGACCCTAATTGCAGTTTAAACATTTAAACATTAAAAAATACTTGAACATTAAATCCTTTTCCAAAAAACAGGCTGAAAGCTGCCAAATTTCAGGAAAACTTTTAAATTTCATTGAATCCGAATAAATCGCCTAAAGTTGTAACAGATTTCTGTGTTCCCAGGTTCGCTGAAACTGAATATGATTTTTGAAAAGGCCTTCAAACTTTGTTGGGGTCTCCTCCAATGACTTTCTAATTCTTTCGGATTTGATTCTCTTTTCTTGTAATATCGCTTTGATATTCGAACACAGAAATCCTTACCTTATTCGACTTGGCGCGGAAAATCAAATTTCAACCCCTAGGAGGGGGTGATTAAGGAAAGAAAATGTGTCTACGGCTTCTGGGAAGTTCAAATTCGATCTCAGGAACCCCAAAAACATAGAAATCCATACCCCACTTGACTTGGCGAGAGAACTCAAATTTCAACCCCTAGGAGGGGGTGGCGGGGGTGATTGAGGGGGAGGTAGTTTCCCCAAGTACTCTCCTTGTCTGAAGTTGAAAAAAAATTTAGAAATTCACTTGAAAAGATGTCGTAGTTCATCCCAATCTCATGACTCAAAAAGAAGGTTCTGACATCAATTTAAGGGTAGTTTTTTGGCCATAGCTCAAAATTTTGGGGGTCAGGGGATTTTTGGACCTTGGATTCGAATTCAGCATCAAAAAATACATAGGGATACCCTAGCCTACTTTACGGATCTTGAATTTTTTTGTGGGGCAGTGTTATCCAATACTTTTGATACTGGTATCTAATCAACAAAATCTTTTGACTACGTAGCAAATATCATTCAAATGAGTTGGATTGTTTTGTAATTTGTGGCAAATGTCTCACTCAATTAAATTGTTGTTATTATACAGTAAGTTATATTTTCAGTAGAATGTGGATGCTTACTACTTTGATTTTTTTAGGGGTAATCGAAAAGTGTGCCCGGTTATGGTCCTGCGATTTGTTCATCTGGGCGATCGCTTGTTGCATTTGCCATGTCCTACTTAGGACATCCATCGCCACGCCCAGAAAATCTCCCACGAACGTTGCATCCTGGTCTTTCACTGTTTGCTTTCTCCATTGTTCGAACCTGAACAAGTCTGAAATCAAATGAAAAGTCATGTAAAAATCATCCAACTACAAATGTGCCATTATTGTAATGAAACTAGTAAACTGATTTGCGAATCAGTAATGAAAAGTTATGCATACTTGAAAGGTGATGTGTTTCCAATGTCTGTTGGCTAACCCCGAGAAGCATAGCTAGGACTGAGGCCGGCTGGAGCATTGATGCCAAGATGGGAGCTCCTGGACTGGACGACAGAGCATCCAAGAAAACTGGACACATGATGACGATTTGAAGGCGAGACCCGCAAGAGCCTTCCACGTTCATGCCCATTAGCACATCCTCTGCATTCACTTTCGCCAACCTGATTATTATGAAAATATAACACCATTAGCGAATAGATTTTGTTTTGCTCTTTGTTGGGCAAAACGTGAACATCATCCTTGTATTTTCTTATTGTGAAATTCATGAATGTAAATATGTACGGAAGAAGTAAGTAACAACTAACTTGAATGGAGGCTTGTGCTCGTCCTTCGAGATTTGCTGGAAACATGACGTCAGGTAGTTGACCCACAAATGAGCCGCCTCACTGTCCTTACTGCTCACTATCGTGATGTCCAACATGCCGGGATTCTTTTTAGCTGCTACAACTGAAAAGATAAATTTTACCAGTTATTATGTGAAATAGATGCAGTGTATCTTTATAGAAACAAAACACATTGTAGGGTTTCTTTCCGTTCGCCCTAGCAAATAAGCTGGAATAAATGACGATCTCGATTTCTTTTCGAGAAATAAGCAGAATGGGTAATCGAAAAATAACTGTTACTTTATTCCGTTTTGGAAATAATTTTTCAGTGCACATGTTCGGCAAATGAGTTTTAGAAACCGTAAATGATCCATTGCAGATCCATAACCGTGATTGATCCATAACTTTTTAAAAACCCATGATTTCACTCAGGTAGGCATAAAGTTGGTTGGCTTAAATCTACAAAAAAAGCCCTGTTAGGCTGTTTTGAGCGCTGCCCAAAAAGCCACGTGCCACGCACTGTCATGTCAATTGAGCGGTAACCGTTTCGTATCATCAATTTTCTATAGTTGAGACTTTCTGGTTGCAAGAAAGTGGGTTAGAGGTAGGATGAAATCACGTTTACGCAACCTGTTGTCGACAAATGATAATGGAAGAGCAACCGGTCCTGATCTGAATACTTACAAGTTATTCAATTGGATAGAACTAAATTATATGGATTGTTGTTAATAATATTGATTGATCAAATCATTCAAAGGACCCAATACCGTGGAACATCGGTGAACCATCCGTATCCTCAAGAAGCGAATGAGGAATCGTAGTTAGCATTTGATTTTGAAAAGCAACCTTTTGTGACAGACGAAGTACCTTATATTTAATTAGATCAATTAAATACACTTACATCAATTACACGTTGTTGTATTATAGCAGAAGATACACCTATTTTTCTAACTTCCGATGGTTTCTTTTCATGGAATGAGGAAATTCAACATTTAGTTAAAACGCCTAGACACTTTTCGTAAATATTTATTACATCACCGCTTGAGTCTACCTGTTGGTTGGTGGTCACTTTTGAAAGATCAAAAATTATTTTCCAACAGAATCAAAATTTAAAATAGCCTCTTACGTTTAAGACCATCCCGAAAAACTTTTGTTTCGTTTGGTTGTGTATGTGTGTGTGCGTCTGTCTGTCTCTCATGAGTCTTCAAATCCATGTAACCAGCTCAATTTCAAGTGTTCTACCGATTTTAATCATTTTTCAAGAAGGATAGGGCTGTAGATCGTCGGTTGCATTGCCCACAAATTATACTTCAAACTACGAATGCTCAATAGTATCATCTGAGAAGCATATTTTTCTTATACCCTAATCGTCCTCTAATTCTAATTTAGAGGGAAGTCGAGAAAAGACGATTAAATTTAGAAACGATTGTGTCATTAGAAGCTGCAGCGCATAAGCGAACCTCAAACCCTTGTAACAAGCACGACTCCTACGGTTGCATTATATTTAAAAGAAAATTTCAGAGGTTTCACGGTTTAGAATGCAGATTAACTTCATTGCTGCCGATCCACCAGTAGCTTTTGAATGATCAATAGTAACGTCCGTCTAGCATAATTTCCTCATTTCCTCAATTTGAAATTTTGACTTTATTTCACTCCATCTTTATTACCTACTTCCCTAAGCTATAGGAACCTGTCGTACAATTGTATGAGATTGTTTTCATTGATCTTGTTTGTTATGGGTACGATATAGCAACGTACCACACCCAACTTGGCGGTCTTTTTTTCGGTTTCTTAGGAACTACTATCATGGATACGTAAACCATCTAGTCAATTTAGTGTAAAAAAATTTGTGTTGAGTAGTGTTATTTGTACAGATTATTACTGCTAACTCCGTAAAGAATCCCGTAAAAACCTCTCAACTCAAGTTGACTCAACATTACTACTAAGTTCAAGTAAATTTGAAGGTGTTGGCAGAGTAGACTTTCTAAAGATAGCTCTGCCGCAGAGTCAGTGGAGGAGGTGAATTTCATTGTTTACATTACCACCTTCTCATTACAAATCTGTCCAAACAAGGCGTTGAATAAGGTAAACACCAAAGGGAGGTTAGAGGCTGCTCCATTAAAGCTTTCATCAGCCGGATCTGTTTTGTTTGGTTAGCGCCGAAAACGTTTCGGCGCGAGCACCGCTCGTTCGGATCCGATGGGTTTCGTCAAATTGTTTTCTCACTGGGCTTTTGTTGTGCAGTTAGCTACACTCCGTGGGGTAGTGGAGAAGGGGTATGATGTTCTCCAGAACCTGAAAACATTTCCGGGAGGATATATTTGCTCTATCTTTCGTGGCTACCTACCAAGGTTACTACCCGTTCACCAATAATGGGTTAACTAATTTCTATTACATCAAACATTTTAATTTACCAATTCAAAAGGAGAGAGTATCGATAGATTTAGAATACATGTCTGATTATACCACAATTTATGATCTAGAATTCACACTATTGACTTTGAATTTCGCTGAATTATTAACTTCCCATTAATATTAATTTCGCCGTATTTTCTGTAAAAGGCGGTGTTTTGTCAATCTGAATACTGTGATGGATACGGTTAGTTGGCCCCTTCCCTTAGAATCTATCGCCTTGGGAGATTAATCTGACGCCTGCAAGCGTCTAGGACATCATTTGAGCGTGGCAGAGCATAGTCAATGCATTAACCTCCTCGGAAGGGGCAACTAAACCATTTCATCACCTCACAATACTGAAGAAATGTGATGATCAGAATGAAATAAGACAAGTTTTGTTCGATATAAAGAACCTTTACAATTCATTGTTTGCACAACATATGCAGTAAAAGAGGGTATTCCAGATAAAATTTGTTTACGATGCAGTATCTACCCGTTCTGCACACAGGGTCGGTAGTTGGCCTGCGGTCCATAGATGTTACAGAGGAAGGGAGGGGAGTTCGACGGTGGGAGAACCGCCTTTATTATGAATACGTACGCCTTTACCCGCATCCCGAAACCTACAGAAGCTGTCACAGCAACATTTGCTGACGACACAGCAATCCTGGCCAGTGGTGCCACAGTGGAGGAAGCCACGAGAAAGCTGCAGGAATCAGTGAACAGCATCTATCAGTGGACCAAAAAATGGAGAATAAAACTCAATGAGACTAAGTCGACACACATTAACTTCACCTATAGGGAGATTGACACAATACCTCTAATAATAAATTCTCAAATTGTCCCATTCGCAAACACAGCTAAGTACCTTGGCATGACCTTGGATGCCAAACTCCGCTGGAAAGAACACATCAAGAAAAAACAGAAAGAAATAGACCTAAAATTCAGAAAGATGTATTGGCTCATCGGGAGAAAATCGCAGTTGCCTATACACAACAAAGTGCTTCTCTACGAGCAAGTGATAAAGCCCATTTGGGCCTACGGCTGCCCTTTATGGGGCTGCACTAAGGAAACTAACCTCAAAATCATCCAAACAACGCAAAACAAAATACTCAGGAGCATTGTCAATGCCCCCTGGTATGTTCGAACGAACGACCTACATCGAGACCTCAAAGTCAAGATGGTAGGCGATGTTGTTAAAAGTCGAGCAACGGACCATGAAAACCGTCTCCACAAACACGTAAACGTCGAAGTATTGAGCCTCCTGGACAACAGCGGTGATATACGTAGATTGAAAAGGACCAAACCCATGGACCTAGTTACAGCTCAGTGAAGTGATGTGATGAGTGGTTGTAGGTAGTGATCTATTTGCCACAAAACGCTAATATAAGTGATCAAATGAAGTTACTAGATGTGTATACAGTTGTAAAAATAAAAAATTATTGAAAAAAAAAAAAACTTTACCCGCCTCTGTCGTCGAGGGCCTACTTTCCAAGTCCTATACTGTGCTAAGTTTGCAAGGGCACCCTAATGATTTATCCCGTATTTAAAAACTGTTGATCGTTGGGTACGTCACATGCGCCCTTGCCCAATTTACTCATGAATGCCACCATACAATATGAATTCAATCGTCAATGTCAACTCACAATAATGTTGGAAAAATATGGATTGATGAGGTAACCCCTTAGTGTTTATTACCAAGTTGAAGGTGAACAGTAAGATTTGAAGCAAATTACGGCTTCCACTCCGACAGTCGAGAGATTTCAAATTTCAAACGTCTCATTTTTTAACTCTATAAAACTTAGGGAGGAGTAAGAAATCATAATCTGACACAAATTGTTACAGTGAACTCTAATATTTGGAACGATGAGACCACCTTCGGAATACCATTGCCTGATGTACTTTGGTAACCCCACAAGTTGCAGTACTTCTTATCGTTGGTTTCAGTCGCCGAACCCTGTGAATAGTGTGCGAGTATAACCTTTATGTACAGTACTAAATCGTTCATTTTCTGCGTGCTCTTCAAATGTTTTCCCACTGGTCCGGAACACTATTACCCCCCAAATATGTCTACTATCTACCAGAGTTCAAAAACATGCAGCTTTTGTTACGAGAAAAGCACTCAGCGAGCAGTGGCTACGGTTGGTCCCATCAACTTCATTTCATTTGCTAAGCGCAAACCAACCGTTTGTTAACTGCTCAGGCAGAATTTATAGAAGATCTCCATTACTAACACGAACACCGATCTTTTCTCAGCTATCGGGCATTCATATTATAATGGTTCGCTTAAATACCATCCCGAAGCACTTGGACGTTTAAGATGGATGGCCACACAAGTTCATTGGCGCACTCAATCGACATACGTGAAGGACGGTACATATTTAAAATTTCCTCTGCATTAACAGTAAATTTACTCAACCGATAAAATTTTTTATAAAACTATTAATGAGAATCTACAATCTTAATTGCCTCTTAATTAGCTTTTTGAATTGTATCTTAAATAGTAAACTTTGTAATCGACCAAGAGAACAAACCCCTTAGAAATTAGTTGCTTTACGTTTCAAAATGCATAGAATCAGAAAATCTAATCGAAATTGTAATTTATTGCTGAAGATATAAAATAATGCTCCAATTTACTCAAAAACTATCACCACATTTCGGTATTTACATACTTGATGGAGTATATGACAGATATAAAGGTAACTACCTAATCGATGTCCTCTAACTTAACCCAAAAGAACAAACCCCCTAGAAATTAGTTGCTTTACGTTTCAAAATGCATAGAATCAAGAAAATCTAAGCGAAATTGTAATATATTGCCGAGGATATAAAATAATGCTCCAATTTACTCAAAAACATCACCACATTTCGGTATTTACATACTTGATAGTGCATATGACAGATAAAAAGGTAACTAATCGATGTCTTCTAACTTAAGTTAATTGCCTAAAAACTGCTATGATTGATAAATGCAGAAGAAATAAGAGGAATAGCTCCTATTTGAAAAGTTATTGATTGACGTGTATATTTATTCGATACTTGATCAATTCAGTTACATTGGCACCATAGGGATTCAAGTCACAAAACATCAGTTTGTTTAGAAGTGGCATCGTAAAGAGTTATTGTTCAATGATTCGATAATACTTCTAAATATTGACAAACAGTATTGATATTCTCATTATTACCTGTTCAATCTTGAATAACAAATTTGGATCAGTTACACCTCTAGCTGGTTCGAACTGGGGTTAGAACGAAGACCATGGTGCCGGCACTACTTTGAAACGCGGCGCCGACAGAATGCGCTTGTGATCACTGACTGGGCTCACCCAACGATCTCTGCTCCTGCACTGACTACCTACTACTGGACTGGAGGTTTCCTCTGGGACCCCAGAAGGAGCCTGAGGACCCCCAGTGGTCTGAGGGGCCCCATTGTCTTTCCCGCCGACCCATCGCTCCCGCAGGAAGTGACGATAACATCCTGCCTTCCACTGCACCCCCGCTCTCTCGGTTCCAGCCGTATTTTATCAATCTCTTCTTTTATTCAGTACCGTCACCCTCCACTCAATCCATTTGGTACTATGTGAATTAATAATCAGAATCAAACGGATAATCTCTGCCTCCTTCGCATAGGTACCTACCAATGATCATTTAACTACCAACACTGCTCACAACAGACTTCTGCAACGATATTAGACCCACCTCACAGAGAATGATGGATAACATACTACAGACCAAAAAATAGTTCTTCTAAATTAAGGATGAAATAATTATTAACTCTACCTTACTATTGGTGTCCAAGAAGTGCCGACAATTAAACAGTAGGTCGTGTGGGTATTCCCAACATTTCTGAATGAAATTGAACATAAACACCAAATGAAAAGTCGACATGATTTTGATATTACCGTCAGTCGGTGATGAGGAAATTCAACAATATAATGGGGAAGAATTATACTATTACTTCTGCCCAGGTCCGTAGGAGTTAAAGCATTCTACTGATCGTTATGTGAATCATTCAAACTTAAAAAGTTGACTAGTTTGTTTAATTTAACGTCAAGAAAGATTTGTAATTTTCGTAATTTTTTTAGAGAAACCGCAATATATGTATGGCTTCTCTTGAAGTTTGCAGTTGGAGCTTTACTCTTACAAATCAAAACAACCATAACCGCAGAGTGGTAAAAGCTACCAAGATTTGTGAAAAACTTTTACCAAGTACAACCATAAACAGTTTGTTCTTAGGAATATAAGTATACATTTTCATGGAATCGATGCATTCTAAACTCCATCTATTCTTCATGTTTCTGATAATGGTGAAGATATGGTATTAAAACGTAATCGATCGAAGAATGCTTACTTTGAGAACCCAACGAGTACAGACAAAAGGGAAATAAAGGTCAACGAAGCAAAGCTTCAGAATGACAAAACGAATGTCTAGGACAGTTTGTATCTAATCTACACCACCGTATCGCACGGGTCAAATCTCCAGGAGAGAAGGGCAAGATTGTGGTGTAAAGGAATTTTCGACTCAACTGGCACCTAAATCTGACGTGGAGACCCATCGCTCATCGCTGTTTGATTTACAGAGCCGCCTTCGAAACTAAAATGTTCTTCCTATCTTTCCGATATAATAACTCGGAAAGTCTGAATAGGGCAGGTTTCGTTAGGCTTATTCACCCATAAGATAATGGGCGACAAATTTGTTTATTCATTTAGCAACAAGGGCATAGCTTACAATCCATTCGATACAAAAGTGAAGATTGAATACTTCTCCATCATGCATTGAAAGTGACTGTGGTTGGAATGATACCAAATATACAGTAACAAGGTTTCTTGGGTTGATCATTGTGTGGGCAGGAAGAAAAGCAGAGACTGCTTATTCTGTATTTGAGAGGGCATTCGGGGAATAATGTGACCCCTTCGGCAAACTAACAGTCAACAAACGATCAGGTTCCTCCAACTGGCCATCCAACCTCTCATTAAACTAAGGGATCGTCAGTTTGCATACCGAAAGATGTATCTTCTTTCTAATATATACAATTTCCATGTCACAAAGTTAGTTACCGTACTCCTCCAAAACGGCTTTACCGATTTTTACCAAATTGTATAAATAAGCGCATTCAATAGGTCTGAGAAGCGACTGCTATCCATTTTTCATACCCCTAAGTGATCAGTCCTGTTCACTCTCAACATTTTTTTTTTTTTAATTTTTGGACTTAATTCTTTTTTTTATGATGTGGCATTAAAAAATACTTACTACCCTAAAATTTTACGTTTTTATCACCAACCCCTATTTTTTATAGCCATTTTAGTAATTTAATCATTATCATCCCACTCGATAACTGATCAATTATAGTGATTTTGCTTCCGAGTCTACAAGGTAGCGGAAGCATTGTTTTCACTTACGGAACGTGAAAATTTTTTTGTCTCCAAAATCAAAAATACCACCCGCATTTTGCGTTTTAGACCTTTCTGAACAATTTTGGTTCCGTGTCTGTCTGTGTGTCTGTCTGTCAGCAAATCCTTGTTACGGGCAAAACTACACGAACTTATAGTCCGATTTTGATGAAATTTTCAGAGATTGTGCGGGTTGGGGTGTAGATGGTCCCCTTTAAGTTTCATGACCCCCGGATCAATAGTAGCCTTTGCGCATGCGCAAACGTGAAATCCTTGTTACGCGCAAAACTTCGGGAGTTCTTGACCAATTTCGATGAAATTTTCAGGGATTGCTCGGTTTGATGTGTAGATGGTCCCCTATAAGTTTCATGACCTTCGGATCAATAGTAGTCTCTGCGCATGTGCAAACGTGAAATCCTTGTTATGCGCATAACTCTAGGAGTTCTTGACCAATTTCGATGAAATTTTCTGGGATTGTTCGATGTGTAGATGGTCCCCTATGAGTTTCATGACCGGATTTCGATGAATTTTGCCACAAGCATAACTCCGGGAGTTCTTGACCGATTTCGATGACATTTTCAGGGATTATTCGGTTTGATGTCTAGATGGTCCTCGTGAGTAATAAAGAGAAAATAAAGTTTTAGCTTCGAGCTTGATTGAACGAAGTTCTTTAGTCAATAATAATTTTCAATGATCTATACAGTCATGTTATGGATACGAGGAAGCTATGTGCCACACCCACTTGGCAGACGTTTTTTAACTGTACTTCGAATAAAATTTCCCTTAGCTAATGGCAAATCTAAAATTTTTTAAAATGAAAATGAACATTTATTTTCATTATTAAAGTTTAATCCTGATACATGCTTAGTGTCACCATTCTTAGATTCTTAAAATTCGCCACGCCTTTACTGGTGAGTGAATCGCCACACTATACCGGTGTCACTTCTAAGTAAACAGCACGGATTGGGGATGAGACTGAAGTTTGAGAAACTATTATAACTTAAAAATAATATTGTATGGGGTTTGTTATTTGTATATCCCCTATTGTTCATAGCTCTCCATACCTATTTCACGCATATATCACATACGTACACACTTATAATAAGTAAGTTACTTTTTGCCCACACTAGAATTCAACTAGAAACTAGAAATAATTTATAAGCAAAAAAAACGTTTGCCGGGTCAGCTAGTTTGATTATAAGGGCAAATAAGTTTTGAACATAATCATAATAAGTTAATTTTACTATTATTAGTGATGTATTGAATTAACTAGCCAGAACAGAGGGTCAGTCAGAAGTTGTGGCAGTCTGAATAATGAATAATTTTTTTTCGATATGACAACAGTTTTATTTCAAGTAGTTCCAACACTGATACTCAATTTTTATATTTCCACACTTACATAAAATTGGTTACAAGTCCATCCCTTTCTAGTTCCTCATATCTGGTAACCATCATGGTGTTTCATGTAAGTTGCGGTCCCAATGACGATTTGGACTTGCTTTGCGAATGAATTCCACAGGATCAAGAATTTTATGTCTGTTCTTGGTATGGATTCATCGTTGTGGCAGAATGAGCTTCGTATATATTTCTGCCGACTTTTTTTTCTCTTCCAGGTGGCCCCGCGCTGAGTATTTACAGCCCCGTGGCGGCGCTTGGAGCTCGAGATTGTTGCGTCCATAAACCGAATGGCTGGCGCTTGTGGATTCAACGCGCGACGTCGACCTCGAAGACACCGAAGTTGGTGCGAGCTAACGAACACTCGAAGCATACCTGAATTCAAAACTGCCGTATTTGACAGTCAGTCTGAGTGTTTGTTTATGTTTGAAACGGGCTCTACGAATTCACAAGCGCTCGAAAAGCTTTCAAGCACTGCTCCCTGCCACGGTATGCGTGACAATTGATCGACTGAGGTCTATGGAATTCAATAAATATAGACTCATCTGCGTCAGCGAACCGTGTTGAAATCTCAACAGACGTAACGAAGCACTTAGGTATGAGTTTGTTATAACACCAAACCCAATTAGTACTCGTTGATGACTTGATAATGCGTGACTATTCGAAGAAAATTACCAAGAGAATTCAGGCCAGATTTAACATTCATTTACCAGTGTTGATAGAAAGTCTTTCAAATATTCAATAGCGTTTTAGCTCTCGTACAGAAAAGCTTCATGTTAGTTGTCTGTGATAGGCGCTAGTAAAGTTGAATGCTATTTGATAATTCTTGTTGTTTAGTTACAACACCTAACGCAAAAATATCACTGCCATGATACCGACAAATCGGTATCAGTCAATAATGTTATCAATGAAAATGCTTCGATAACATCATCCGACTAGCTGAAAATCTTGTATTGTGCACTGCGGACTGTTCCAATACATCCAAAATGGAAAAGCTCCCTCCAATCGTTTCGCTTTGCTCGCCATCCCTGTATGTTGACATATCAATCCACCCTGGCCAATAGCAGTGCACCCACCGCGCTCAGACGGATACGAGTTGTAAACATGGAATCCCACTTTAGCGAATTAGGGATGGTATACTTTTGATTGTAAACAAACACGTCAGTTAAAAGCTTTTTCTAAACTTTTTTTCCTATCTCCTTTCCCTTGATTAGTACGTACAGCCCAATTGAAAAAGTGGGAATTCGTGCAGATTAAAGAAACATTGTCTGACAGATTTTACAGTGTCGACGTCGAGATAGGGAACAGTCGGAATTCCCCATGTATTTATACTCTTTAGAATTCGGGCTCGGTCAGCAACACTCCATAGTATTTCAACCGGTAGGCAGTCAATCCTGCATTTTTGAAATGGCTGTGAAAAATAAACGGATGCATTTTTCAAAATTTTATTGTTATAATCTTATTGTGTATTAAAAAGCATAAACGAAACGTTTTTTTGTTTTGCACAAAATGCGTTAACTGTGAATAGAATAAAAACTTCTTATATTACGCACTCCATTACTGAGGCAGGTCAGCCCAACTCTTCTGAAATTCATTTCCATGTTCCTTCTGGGCCATGTTTATCTCAACCTTGCTCATGCCCCCAAATTCAACGAGTTGATTGTCAGAGGTATTTGGGTGTCTCAGTTGACAAGTTTTTGAAATGGGAATCACATATTCTTTTATTAAGCAGTTCAATTAGAAGATCATCATTCATTTTTTCGTTTCTGAATAAATTCCTTCCTTTATCTGTTTTAAAAATGACATTCCATGTTTTCACAAGTCTTCAAATTCAATCTGCATTCATGAATATTCATGCTCACACGGGTAGTTTTTCTATACTGTCTTACTGCATACCTATTTGGGGTGGGGCTTATCAATCGACATTTAGTTCAGTTGAGATTGCAGTAAAGTCGGTGTTGCGTATTATTTTCAGATCAGGGTATCAGAGCCATAGTAAGCCACTATTTTTGAAACTTAATATTCTCCCTCCACGTCTAACCTATATTTCTAAATTTCTCCAATATTATTTCACAAGTTATCTCCCTTCTATTCCTCATTTGCATGGTATGACTCGTCTTCACACGGGCATCGTGATACCAATCCCGTATCCTAAATGTGATTTTTATACTAGGCAAGGTACATATCTGGGTCCTCGACTTTTCATGGAATTGCCCCCTCACATTAGGTGCATTGATGAATTGAATAAATTAAAAAAAAAGTATCAATTCCTATTTGATGGACTGCTTTCGTATTGGACTGGGTCTTAATTTTCAATTGTTGAACCTCCTGTATTAATTAATCTATGATTCATTTAGTTTTTCTCTACGATAACTGTTTATCTTGATTATAAGAATTTGATTATTTTGGTTTTATTATATTCAAGTTGATGAATTGTTTTCTTTACTTACTTTACTACTTTATTTTGTACGCAACTCCTGATCTCCGAACATAAGGAGATCAGTAATTGCCAGAAATTATGGTTTTTTTCTCAGTTTAGTTTTTAATGGTTTTCTTAAAGTATTCAATACTTTAATTTATTTTCTATCATAAAAATATTTTTGTCTCGTTCTAATAAACGGCAATTTGAAAAAATGAAAAAAAAAAAACGTAAGCGTAATTAATCAACGTTTAAAAGTAACATTGGTAAGATGGCGTCCTTCCAGATTAATTTATTCATCCTTGCGATCTCTGAAATTGTCCACCACGTCATGAGGAATTCTCTGGATTTCCAGGCGGATTCTTTCCTCGAGTTCCTCAACTGTACGAGGTCGTACTTCGTACACTTTACGTTTCAGGTATCCCGCAAGAAAAAAATCACATGGTGTGAGATCGGGTGAACGGGGAAGCCAGGGAATCGGTCCGTTTCGGGATATCACACGATTCGGGAGAATCTCATTAAGAATATTCATGCTTACACGGGCTGTGTGGCTTGTGGCTCCGTCTTGACGATGTTGATGTTGACGAAGTTGAGGAATGAAGAATGACCTTAACATTTCCGAATACCGTTCTGCTTTCATTCATTCTTCATTCCTCAACCGATCTCACACCATGTGATTTTTTCTTGTGAGATACGAAGAACGACCTAGTAGGTACAGTTGAAGAACTCGAGGAAAGAATCCGCCTGGAAATCCTGAGAATTCCTCAGCGCATGCTTCATGACGTGATGTACAATTTCAGACATCGCCTGCAAGAATGCATTAATCGGGAAGGACGCCGTCTGACCGATGTTATTTTTAAACGATGATTAATTACGCTTACGTTTCGTTTATGCTTTTTAATACACAATGAGATTATGACAATACAATTTTGAAAAATGCATCCGTTTATTTTTTCACAGCCTTTTCAAAAATGCAGGATTGACTGCCGCACCCTGTATAAGAATCATATGAAGACAAATGAATGCTCTTACCATCTCATTTTGTTCATCGTTGGGTTTTTGCCAAGATTTCAAATTTAGTGCCTTTCCCTGCAAATGCTCTGAGCAGTACCAAGTAATCGAGGAGACAAATGTTCATTTTATATATGTACGTACACAAACACAATATATGTATTCCTCCCTGCTATTGAAGTTGAAAAAGGTTCTATCTATTGAAAAGATTTGAAGAGATTGAAAAGACTCTATCGTGGTAACTCTGAGAACGCTGACATCTGATCATACACTCAAGTACAGAACTTGAATTTTACAATACTTACATTGCAATAATTATACTCATTAATCGTCACGTTTGAAAGTATACTACCCGAAATGAAAGGCTTCGAATTAGTGGAGAGAAATTAAAGCGAGGATTTTCTTTCTGTTGAGGAGAAAAAAACTTTGATTGAAGATGTGCACTCCTCACATCAAAGGGAATCCAATGCCGACAACCATATCCTTTGGTCTCCGATTGCTGAAGAAAGCTGGAAGGATCAATAAGTAATTCTTTATAACGACTAATGTTTACCAAATAACTTTCCCAGTTAGTTTCGGTCAACAAACTCGAAAGGTTCTGATCTCGAAAGGGTCTGGAGGTCTGATTCCTGAAGGTTAGCAGAGAAGGAGAAGAGTCAAAGAAACGTGGTGCTTGTATAAACTTGGGACCTTCTGGTAAACATTTCTGACCCCTCACAATCCTTCTAATCAATCCACAGACTCCAAATCTTCAACAAGGCCAATATTTCCTTAGCAACGTTATAAATTATGCTTGCAAAGTGTCAATATATCTCGGTTCTAAAAAATAGTCTTTTTCCAGAACTTGATTAGGTGACACCTCAGCGTTATTTTGCTTCTTGTCTTGTTCACTAAAAATTAAAAATTTGAACTCTTGGGAGAACTTATAACGAAACCGATTATCCGATTAAGCGAACTTTTATAGAACGTGAAGCAACGGCTCCAAACATTTTTAAACGAAAGTTTTTCCAAATTTTGATGGAAACCTGAAATACATCCTGGAAGCAATCATAATCGATTCCAGGATTTTAAAGTTTTTATAGTTTATTATTCAACAATAAACCATTGTAATCGCTCTGGAAAAAAAAATTCTAACCCCCCTGAAAATTTCATGGTTTACGTTTCAAAGGGTGTTGAATCCAAATCTGCAACCTAGTGATGTAGTGAATGTGGATACTGGAGTGAACTCCTAGAAGGGTTTATAGCCGATACATGGGTTGAAGCATTCTGATATGCATAAAACGCTGCAAATTCTTTCGCTGAGGTTTATTATTCAATTTTATTCATTTGGCTTGCATTCACGATTTGAATTTCTTCTAAGCTTTGGAGTATGCGTGTTTCAAAGGTGATAGAGCGATTATTGAATTTCAGGAGATATGCTTAGAGCACGTAAATCGGTTCTCAACCAAAATACCTATTTGGATTGATCAGTTGATCATATTTGTGTGCCTCCTGAAATTAAATAATCGCTCTACCACCTGTGAAACACGCATACTCCAAAGCATAGAAGAAATTCAAATCATGAATGCAAGCCAAATGAATAAAATTGAATAATAAACCCCAGTGAAAGAATTTGCAGCCTTTTTTAATTAAAATATCAAGGATCCTAAAACAAAAAATGAGTTCGTTTGAAAGTGCTTTGGGATGTAGGCACATTTGAACAAAAGCAGCGATAAACAATTGTGTTCTTATAACATAACAATCACTATTCACTATTCAATTCATAACTATAAAGCATTGTTTAGGATGGAAGATGATTTGCCGTGGAAATCAATCATTTGTGAAACATTTTTGCATTTTGACAAAGCCAGGATCCTAATCATTTTAAAAAAGGTACAAAACACATGTACATCATGCAATCTCTTGATGGGTGCCAATCATCGCAATGGAACAGCGATACGCGCCAGAATCACAAGCACCCATCAACGATAGCTGTAGATTCATCTTGCAAACAGATCAATGCCGGTATTCAGCTCCCTTCAGTGAATTGATCTACCACACAAAACAGCGAACCTGAAAGTGGCAGATTCATTCGCCACCAAATTAATTATAATTGCGTAACGCGCCGATCCTAATTACGTAACGCCATTTCTGGCTAATATGTGAAGGGGGAACCAGCCGTCAAAACCAACTCCGGAATTCCGGCTACTGATTATCGGGAAATGGAATAAATGAGAGTGCTACTCTGTTGAAAAGGGTGGAAAAAAGATACCTATGAATGAACGGATAACGGTTCTGTCGCGAGTTAAAAAATTACGAGGGTCGAATTATTTTTAGTTCACGTGTCAAACAAGAACAACTAGCATTTCCTAGAGAAGTTCAATCGGAACTCGATGCCGAGACTTGTTTCCGGTTCGTGTCTGGAGGGCACCTCTTGGATTTCTATTTTCTCTCAAAAAAAAAATTTACATAACGGAAATAGACAGGACTTCCTGAGCGGTATGAAGCGATATTAATAAGATACTAAATCGCCTATTAGACCCCGTCATCCTCTTCTTTCGAATAATCATTGCAATAGAATGATCTGATATAGAAATGCCAACATGTTTATGAGGTACCCACGTACAAATAGATTATAGTTTCATTGCCGCAAATTATTACTCAAAGAAACATCATTTTCCTTAATGTAGGTCTCCGGCGCAGACCGCTGGTCCTTAGATCAGGGCTGTGAAATCTATACATTTGCATATTTTTCCATATTCGGTAAAACATCATGTTTTAACAAACCTTATATGATTTGAAGCACTTGGAATCAATTTAAGCTATTCTATTTTGCATGCGAAACGATGATATTCATCGAGATTTGAAGATGGAGACAGTCTATGAATTATTGCAAAATACGCAAGGAAGCATGAACATCGCCTCCACAAACACGAGAACCCGGAGATGCTCTACGTTTTGGACAACGAAGGTGAAATCCGACGTCTCTAGCGAAACAAACCACTGGATTCAGTTGTGCTGCGTGAATAGAAGTGCAATCGAACTCAGTGCTAATTAATTGAGCTACATAATAAAGGGCTAGGTTTTGCTGTAAACCTAACCTCTTGGAGTGTACCTTTATTGATATGTAAAATTGCTAGATGAAATGTATTTGATTTTTCAGTTGCAATTAATAAATTACGAAAAAAAAATTGCATATTTGTGCATATTTGGTCATAAATGCATATTTTTGCATACGTTAATAATAAATGCATATTTCTTTGCATATATCCGGCATTTGACACCTAATTTTAATCGTTCTTTGGCAAAAAAAGGCATTTATTTATATGATTGAAATGGAGCCACTTTCTTTTACACATTTTGAATGAGTTCGTGTTTGTTCGGTTGCTGTTTTCCGCCTTGTTTTTTTTAGGAATTAATATAGAAAGGGATAGTGTTTGTACCTGTTGTTTGGAATTCGTGTTATCTTGGAATAGTTTACTTGGATTCATGGAAATGTTTCGACCTCAATTCCTTATTTTCCTCAACCCAACATCGCACTTCACAGCTTTTTCCATTTGCCTACTCTTGCCCGTCTCTCGCACGTATTCTCCCGTAAAACATCTTTTACTAAAATGCCGAAAGTCACAGCAAAGACAAAAGAACTTGTTCGAAAGTACGTGCCTGAGTTTTCGAGTGAGACCTCTACAGGAGATGGAGATGTTTTATATTGGGTACTTTATATTATATTGTCTGGAATGTAGTAAAAAGCGTAGCAACATTATCCACCTCATCCCCCCTCTCATTCTCATCTTTCGGCTTTTCGTATTTGAAATTATTTTTCGGTGTGCTCATTAACTGCCATCAGCGTCAACAATCTTCCACATGTGGCTTGTCAAGAATAATGAAGGGCTAAAGAACTTCTGCCGTGGTTTTGGTTCATTATTTTCAATAACGAACCTTTGTTTTCAAAATGAGAAAAATAACCGCCTCCCCCTCTCCCCGCTCAATAATTATTAATTTATGTTCAATATAAGTAAAATAAACGAATTTTTTTTTAATTCGTGCATTCGCCGTTTTTTCTCCGAAATTGCTGGATCAAACTTATTGAATCTTGGTATAAAAAAGGCACCAAAGGGAAGGATAATCATCTGCATCTTTGACCAACGCTAAAAGGAAAAATCAAAGGGCCCAAAAACCAAAATCCAAAAAAGGCATTCCGAAACTTTTGAAATATGACTAAAACATTGTGTGTGTGTGTGAGGGGTATCGATATCTCTCATTATTCAGCTGGTGGGGGTCTAATTACTTACTACAACTTTAAATGCTTAAAGAGCTCATCTCCCTCAAAATACAGAGCATGTGAGTGTCAAATAATAACTATGAAGCAATTTTAGCTTGGAACATTCTTTAATTATGAGCTAATCACAAAAAAAGTTCAGAAAAATTTCACATGATCCTACAAGCTTTCTCAGGTAAATATTAGACTGATAATGAACATAGAACTATTAATGGAATTTCAATTAAATGTAAAATTTACCCGATTTTGCTTTCCCATCAGAGGAAAAAGTAAGGTACAAAGTTTTTTTTTTTTTTTTGGGAACAAAAAATGCAAATAAAATGTTAATTTACGAAGCCCTTGATAGTTTTCAACAGTTTCATAATCTGTTTTTCATTTATTTTTTATCTGCTAAATTATAAGCTTTTTTTTCTTTTTTTTCAACTGAATGGATGACAGTTGTAGCTTTGCTCTTGAACATGTTCTTATTTGCAGCTTCTCTGTCATCACAAAATGAAGCAATGGGATCCAAGACAAAATTGAAGAATGACTGTTGTAGACTGAAAATATTGTGTTAAGCCCTGTTCACACTGATCGAACATTTGCCGCAAGCAGGGGCTTCGAACGAGCATTCGTTCGAGGCTCAGGCAGTGAAAGCAGTCGTTTCGAGCAGAGCAATGTGCTCGAGGCTGATCTACAGGATGTCGGTTTTCCGACGAATCATCAAAGGGATGCTCGTTCTCACTGTAAACATCGCAGACATCGTAGGAAATATTCGAGAGCGACTAATCGTCAGAAATGCTCGGGCCGTGTCAACAGTGGTGTTGGTTACAATCGTGCTCGTTCAAAACCGGCAAATGTTCGATCGCGAATGCTCGATGCTTGAGGATGCTCGAGCCGTGAAACGGGGCTTTAAAAAAATCCTTGTACGGCATACCGAACTTTGTGAATGTCGCCAAGGATAAGTCATAATTTAACATCCGGAAGGAGTGGGATCCACAAAGTTATCTTTGTTTGACGTAGGTGTCACTAAGACTGATGAACCCTCTTGCGAGAGCCGTCACCTTGCCCATTCAGGGGATGAAGAGGAGAAAGAATTTGAAAAGCTAGGAGCGTGTGTGAAGTTTTCTTCATGAAAATTCTTTTTTAGGCATTGTGATGGATATGGTTAGTTAAGATGAAAAACTGAAACAATTTCTAGAGTTTTTCACTCCTTGTTCATATTTATATAACCAGACGATAACTCTACTCAGCATTGAAATGGAAAAATCTGTCCAATCAACCAACAGTTCCAAATGAGAGAATGAGTCTGGGGGACTCAAGTATTTTTTAGCACAATAAACAGGTCAATAAACAGTTCAAGAATAGTTGAAAATGGTAAAAACGATTAAAAACCGTTCATCAGAAAAATATGTTCTAGCAGAATGACGATGAGCAGAAAAAGCTTAGAACTAAAACATTAAAAATACCATGCCAACAGCAACAAAAACTGAAAGATGTACTTAAATGTCGTTGGGATCACAATTTACCACGATGCGGTCACAATTTATTGAACTGCTCTTTAACGTTAATTTTCATTTGGAGAGTTGGTTTAATAGTTACCGACCTGTAACAAGGTTATCACTCCGAATGACAAAAACTGTTAATATGAATAAACTGTTACATGCGTGAGGCTTCCTCATAAATTATTTCCACGAATAGAATTTTCGAACATTTTCTAAGACATTGAAATAGTTTAATTTTTTTTGAGAATTTGCTGAAATGGCTGAGTTAGAAATGAACCTCTTGAGTTACCGGTCGGTATTGATCGTGTCGGTCGTCAGATGTTCCAAGGGAAAATTATGCAACTAATTAGTTCCTTTTTCCACTAGGAATATAGGTTTCTCTACAACTACAGGTAGTACCTGTATTGGGATTGGACATGCTAGATGCCTAATTAACTTATCTACCTCATCTTGGTTAATTATTCAATAATAAACCATTGTAATCACGCATGGAAAAAAAATTCTAATCCCCCCTGAAAATTTCATGATTTACGTTTCAAAGGGTGTAGAATCCAGATCTGCAATAACAATTTTTCCGTTTGTCAAACGGCTGGAGCAAAAAATCTGGAATTTTCAGGAAAAATCCATGCTGGTCGACAACGTCCCAATCCTTTAGCGGCTAAAGCTCTTCCACTTAATTTAAAGTGCCCTTTAAGGGTTGTCAAAGTTTTGTAAAATCCCTAAAAACCTCAAAAAAAAGTCAAGGCGGCCTAAATTTGGACTTTTTTTGAAGAACTTTCCGTGAGGAATCGAATGAGCCCCTCCCCAGGTCCGTAGGTCAAACCATTCCCGATCTATGGTCCGATTTATGGTGCCAACATTTGCATCCACATTCATTACATCACTAGGTTACTGCGATTAAAACAAAAATAACAGCGTTTTTTTTTTGTTTTTGTTTTGATCGCAGTAACTTAGTGATATAGTGAATGTGGATACTGGAGTGAACTCTTAAAAGGGTTTATAGCCGATACACGGGTTGAAGCATTCTGAAATGCATGCTCCGTCTTACGTAATTTTAAATTTTCAAATATAATATTTTTCCATTGTAATCGCTCTTGGAAAAAACGCTGCAAATTCTTTCACTGGGGTTTATTATTCAATGATTCATGATTTGAATTTCTACCAAGCTTTGGAGTGTGCGTGTTTCACAGGTGATAGAGTTATTTCAGGAGGCACACAAATATGATCAACTGAACAATCCAAATAGGTATTTTGGTTGAGAACCGATTTAAGTGCTCAATATGCATATCTCCTGAAATTCAATTGGTGAAATATTTTCTCATGATATAACCAATAAGATATTGCAAATTTTTTTTCGAGGGGGTATCTGAAAAAACGAATTTATTCGAAAACGGGTTGTCAGAGAGACATGAACGTGTATCATCTTTTTCATCCACCCTGATTGATTGCTTACTGTCTATCCAGTTGGTTGACTCCAAGACGTTACGTCAACGATTCAACGATTTTCAATCCTTAGCATTGATATAGCTGTTGAAAGATGAATTTTCTTTATAAAAAATTTCATTTTTTAAAGGTTGTATTTGACGTTTTTGGTTGTTTTGAAATTTATTCGATGAACCGTTCATTATCAATGCGGACATGACAAGAACTTTTAATTATCCGTTGTTCGAGCGAAGTAAAGATGAAGTTTGAATTCTCTTTTCTTTTCAGTTCTTTCCGTAGAAACTTTTCGCCAATTTCCTCGCCCATGAGGGAGGGACCTGTAAGCTTGAGGCTTCATGAGGTTAACACGCTACATCGACTTGTTCCCAACGAGGTTCGGGGGAGTTGGGCCAAAACTTTTAGTTTGAAAAGTTTGACAGCATGGAGGGGTTCGTGTGTATGGAATACAAGTTGTTTAATGAAAATACGGCGCGGAACGTTTATATAAGTTTTCGTAGAGTCCTGACAAACTCTTATCTGTCATTAATGGGAATTTTCGTCGTCGAAAGAAGTCGCCTATTCGAAACGTGTTTAGTTTAGGTATTTTGCAACGATAGTACACGTTCGCCCCCTGAGTTTCACAGATTGAAAACCATTTTACATTATCAAAGGAAACAGGCTCAAATAAGATGAGATATCTATAAACTGTAAATATATAAGGAAGGTGCTTTCTGAGGGAAACTGGATAAATTTATACCCCCACCAAAGGTAATTTGTTAAATCGTTATTTGAAATATTATTGCACCAAGTACGAAGTTGATAAGCAACTTGTCTCAGAAATGTAACCACAAAATGGATTAATAACGTCGTTTAACTGGACGATCGCTTTTGGTTTATTATTCAATAATAAACCATTGTAATCGCACTTGAAAAAACAAATTCTAACCCCCTGAAAATTTCATGGTTTACGTTTCAAAGGGTGTAGAATCCGAATCTGCAATAAAAAATTTCCCTCCGTCCGCCGTACGCAGCTGAAATAGCTGAAATTTTCAGGAAAAATCCTTGTTGGTCCGACGACGCCCCGATTCTTGAGCCAGCTCTCTCACTTAATTTAAAGTGCCCTTTAAGGGTTTTCAAAGTTTTGTAAAATCCCTAAAAACCTCCAAAAAAAGTAAAGGCGGCCTAAATTTGGACCCTTGAACGATGCAAATTCTTTCACTGGGGTTTATTATTCAATTGGCTTGCGTTCATGATTTGAATTTCTACTAAGCTTTGGAGTGTCGGTGTTTCACAGGTGATAGAGCGATTATTGAATTTCAGGAGATGTGCATAGAGCACGTAAATCTGTTTTCAACCAAAATACCTATTTGGATTGATCAGTTGATCATATTCGTATGCCGCCTGAAATTCAATAATCGCTCTATCACCTGTAAAAAACACACACCCCAAAGCTTAGTATAAATTCGAATCATGAAAGCATGCCAATTGAATAATAAACCCCGGTGAAAGAATTCGCAGCGTTTTTTGATACGATGTTGATTGATAGACGCCCGATAAATAACATTTGAGGAAATTTGATGAGTCAAAGATCTAATGAACCCAGTGGAACCCTAGAAAAACATCAACATTTTTTTGAATAATCTCTTATCGAACTTTTCAGTTAGAACGAAGCGTTTTTAATCAGAGTACAGCTTCCCCATTTTTTAACTAAAAACAATGTCCACCAATGAGAAAAGTCTCAATAACCATATAGGTAATAATATTATATAACCATAATTAAATAGCATTTAAATAACTTCTTTATCATATAATCCATTACCTTCAATGATGATGATTCACCTCATATGACATTCGTCTGAGCTACAGCCGATACGATATCACAAATTTAATATTTCGATTTTTGTTTAGGCCAATAATTGTCGAGATTGACATTATTATTAGGAAATTACGTGTGACTGTTTTCCTATTTTATTTCATGATTTTTCTTTATCATCAACAGTTTCCTTCGTTCCTCTAAGCTGGGCGAATCAGAGAGAGGTTGAATTAGAATGTCAGCGGCTTAAAATTGTCCCGTGTTCTTCTTCTCTCTTTGACTATCTCTCTCTCTCTCTCACACTTATAACACTAATTGGTTAGTATTGTGACCGATGATTAATTAAGGCCTTGGTCTGTACCAATCAAACCCTCCCGGGGTCCGTGAAAGGCTACGGAATTTAGCTTAGGCTTGTCTTTTGGATTAATTCGCTTTTCGGAGAAGGGAATTCAATTATTCCTGAAGAGCGAAGTAAGGGATTAGGGACTAATTCCCACGAGGAGTAAGCTTTTCCGAAGTATGTGTCAAGATAAAAGGGCGGGAAGGATTTGGGTTAAATTGTTAGGGGAAATTAGACGCTTTAGTTTGCACTAATCAAGCATTCTCCCGCCTTTGCTTTTTCAAACAAGGTTAGCAGTTCCCTCATTTCGGCTTTATTTTGATCCTTTCACAAATGGTTATAACAACACGGTTTTCATTGCCTATTTTCAACAAATCTTTCTAACGAGAAAACAAATCGAACTCTCCCACAAAATTGGTTGGTTTACATTTTAAAATGCGTTGAATCCAAAAGAGCAAGTAAAATTTGAACAAATATAATTTCCTCCGCCCTACACTGCTGCGGTGCAGGAATAACGCTATTTTCCCTATCGATTATGGCGATTGGCCGTTTTCATTCAAATTGGTCTAAGACCATTTAAAATTGCCTCAATAATTTTGCTAACTTGAGAAAATATAATTCAATGAGCGAAATAATTTTAAAAACTGGAATAAGATGTTGCACTGGACCGTAACACTCAGAAGTTGCGATTTTAACGTTTCAAGAACGATAAGGAATTAAGTGACTCATTTCCATGCAGAATTACCTACCACTTCGTCATAAATGTGCTTGATTCCATTAATTACTGCTGTCACTTTTTTACTTCTTTCTCTTGAGAAAAGAAAATTCTCAAAAGAAGTTTAAGAGAGCTCAGAAGACCGTCTTCAACAAGTTTTCCTTTTATCGAAAATTGCAGGTAGGAGTTAAAAAAGTGAGGGTTGGAAGCTCGTTCGCATCAAACAACGACGGGACTCGACTTTGTAGGGAACTAACAAACTTTTGCTCCCAATCGGTAAAAGAACCGGAAAATAAAGTAACACTCAGCGGTTACCCCTTCCGATCGGGAATAGTAATAGCAACCTCTTACTGAGCCAAGGACAGTTTCTCGATACTAGTTGGTAGGTGGATCTCTGGATGGAGTAATCTACATCCATGTAAGATGTTCGATGTATGTAAGAGGTTTGATCAAAAACTTTTGAATTTGTACGAGAACATAAAATCTTTGTTGTCGTCTCCTATGTTAGTGTCATCCTTCCTGAGCCACCTGGGTTTTTATTATATTTATTACAACGTTAATTTTTTGCTTTAAGTGTCTTAGTTTTTGTACAATTGAACTAGAAAAATTAAAAGCAAGTTTGCGTGAAACTTTGTGTCAAAGTTGAAAAATCATTTGCATAAATGTTGAAAATTTTCACTGCAGTGTAAAGGGATTGAACTATGGTTCGTTTTCCGGTTTTTCTTCACTACCAGACATTTAAACAAAGTTGGACAACCGTTGAATATGACCTCTGAGAGATCCTCAACGTAAGCTGAGGACGTTCAAGGTGCCCTAAATAAACGACCGGTTCGCACAAACTGTAAAGTAACCATTGATAAATATCGTGAATTTGGTTTTCTTGAAACCTTGAACGAATTGCTAGAAGCTAAGCGGAGGAATAAGCCGAAAATGTGGTTGTTAGTGGAAGTTTCACGTACCCCCGTTAGTGGACTGTATATAAGGAACGCTGATCTTTAGGCCAAATAATTTCTCAAAGATGAACGGATCGATGGTTTTACCAAGGTGGGATAGGCCCGTACCTATGCCAACTATCCAACTTTTCCGATAAAAGCCGAACAGTATGATGACCAGCCCTCCAACCGCAAATGGAGAACGCTGAAATTATCCTGAGGAATCAGAAAAGATATATAGGTATCAGGTAAAGGAAAGTGCGCTGACTCACGCGTTCGATGTCGCCAAAGTTGAAGGGGGCCCCCGTCGATGTAGCTAAATCCTCGTCGCCGAAGACGAAAAAGATACTCTCGCGCATCCGAAAAGATGATCCGGTAAAAAAAAAAAGAACTTATGCCTTTAGAAAATGCACAAAAATATAGCATAAAGAGGAAGTGAGGAAGCGAAGGTGCGGCCATGTACGCGTAGAACATCCGAAGTGAAGATTCCAGCGCAAAAGATGGCAATATGAGGGGGAAAGGAGGGAAGAATCAGAAGCGGGAAACGCAGCGATTCGCGCCGACTTCAAACGCCTCCAAATGGGACAGGAAGGCTGGTTTCGGCTCCGAACAGTGGTTGAGAGGACTTTATCAGGACAAAATACTCAGTCACACAGCCCTTCTGAGCCCCTTCTCAAATTCCTTTTTCTATTCTTTATCAAACTTCACGAGAAGTTCAACCACACCAGAATAAGGAAGTCGAATCAGTAACATGAATGTAGATACCATTGAAACAATCTTCCACGATTCAACACCCTGTGCTTATGGTGGAGAAACGATCATGTTGGAATTGCTAAGAAATATATTAAACCTTCCTCCCCCGGTGACCGTCGACATTTAAGCGAGACTGCATCTCTAGGAAGTGATACAGTTAGTTTTATGTATTTTACGATTGAGCATACACCGATTGAAGTATTGATTCATGGGCAATAAAACCTTAGCGAACTAGCTAAGCTCTTGCACATTCTGCGAACAATTTTTCGATATCGGATTGGAACTGTTGAAGTAATAATCAGATGATTGTTGTGAAAGTTGAGCTTAATTCAAGGACTTGTCATCACAGGACTATCATACAGACACGCATGAACTGGAAGTTGTTCCGATTCTGCTAAAACGTAAAATGCGAGGTTTTAGGACACGAATTTTAGAAAGAAAAATTGTTCATGTCCTTTGAGTGAAACGGTGAAACACTAGAGTGATTCTGAAAAGATAAGAATCCGACTATTTAGTGCGTAAGAATTCTAAAATTCGTTCAATGGAGGGAAGTTATTGAAGGCACAAAAGAATGTCTATTTTCAAACATCGGGCAATTTGTCTTGGGCGATGTATCGTAGTCGTTTAACGGATAAGCGTCGGTTGTAATGGTGAGGGGCTTTGGAAGGTGTTCAAAGCCAGAAACCCACCTTTTTGACCCCCACCACCGCTGAATGAATGTGCTAGCTCGTAAAGTCTTTACAAATGGAGTAAACGCCAGTGTAATCGCTTTGTCTCCACCAGACAACGAATCGTTCTTTTTCCCGTCATTTGTTACTTACTGCCTACCCTCTTGTTAGGTTTGTTCTGCTGCGAAGGAAACTGGTGTTGTCTTTTGCTTTTATAGAAACCCCATTTTTTCTTTTCCAAATCTTTTGACTATATTGGTTTATTATTCAATAATAAACCATTGTAATCGCTCTGAAAAAAAAAAAAAAAAAATTCTAACCCCCCCCCTGAAAATTTCATGGTTTACGTTTTAAAGGGTGTAGAATCCGAATCTGCAATAGAAATTTTTCCGTCCGTCCACCGTACGTCGTTCGCACGATTTCTCTCAAACGGCTGGAGCAAAAGATCTGAAATTTTCAGGAAAAATCCATGTTGGTCCGACAACGCCCCAATTCTTTAGCCAGGTCTCTCACTTAATTTAAAGTGCCCTTTAAGGGTGTCAAAGTTTTGTAAAATCCCTAAAAACCTAAAAAAACGTCAAGGCGGCCTAAATGTGGACTCTTTTTGAAGAACTTTCCACGAGGAATCGAATGCGCCCCTCCCCAGGTCCGTAGATCAAACCATTCCAGATGTATGGCCCGATTTATGGTGCCAACATTTGCGTTATTTTGGTTATTTATTGTTTTTGTTTTGATAGCAGTAACCTAGTGATGTAGTAATGTGGATACTGGAGTGAACTCCTAAGAGGCTTTGAAGCCGATACACGGGTTGAAGCATTCAGATATGCATGCTCTTACGAAATTTTAAATGTTCAAATAGCATATTTTTCCATTGTAATCGCTTTTGAAAAAGAAACGCTGCAAATTCTTTCACCGGGGTTTATTATTCAATGATTCATGATTTGAATTTCTACTAAGCTTTGGAGTGTGCGTGTTTCACAGGTGATAGAGCGATTATTGAATTTCAGGAGGCACACAAATATGATCAACTGATCAATCAAAATAGGTATTTTGGTTGAGAACACATTTACGTGCTCTATGCATGTCTCCTGAAATTCAATAATCGCTCTATCACCTGCGAAACACGCACACTCCAAAGCTTAGTAGAAATTCAAATCATGAACGTAAGCCAATTGAATAATAAAACCCAGTGAAAGAATTTGCAGCGTGTTTCATACCAAACCCTCATGTTCTATTGCGTTATAATTGCTCAAAAAACGTACCCTTAAAGCTGATTTTTTTCTGAGTGACAACCTTCTCAACTATCATCGGAAAGCAGACTTGGTTTCTGTTCTAATGATAGTGCTGCAATGCTCACAAAAACATGTAATCTATATTGACAATAATATTGGGTTCAATCCCAGAATTTCGATGCCCGAACCTTGTTTGTGGCTCACCCATCTCATATTATTGATTCTGATTGAAGTACGTAATACTCCTCTTGTAAATAATAAGATTTTGAATGGAGTTTCCGAAAACTAATCCAAATCGATTACCGTCATCGTTCTTGAACCTTCAGATATTTGGAAAAGAGACGAGAAAAGCAGCATAATTGTACGGAATACACAATTATAGTAATGGAATCACCAGCTTTTTAGAAGAGTGTGACAGCTTCTTTTGTGGAATTGATAATGTTGATTGTTTGTAGTCACCTTCGTTAGATCCCCGGGTTAAGGGTCTCCTCAATTGCTGCCTCAAATAAACAAGCTGGACGTACGACTGACTGTGCATGTAATGATGCGGCTCTAAAGGATGAATGAGAACCGCCAAAGAATAAATAAATTAATGAAGTACCTTAAGAAAAAGGGGTTGATATTTTATATAAACGGTGGGTTTGAGGGGAAAATAACGACAAGATATGCCTAGTAAAATTCAAGGTTATTCAACCGAAGACAAGTCTTGTGGGGCTCCGCTCAAATATTTAGTGGATCAAGTAAGATTGACTAGGGATTGTCGTATAATGGGCTGGTTAATGATGATGATATGGCGTTTCGCCTTTTAAGTACTTTTCATCGAGGTCCTGCAAGAGCTCTGTTTTCTGGAGAAATATTTGGTCGAAGTTGAATGTATTTACGGACCGCAGTCATAACCCCCACGAAACAAACACCAAATAAAACGTTGCCATTAGTAATTTATCAGGGGCTTTTAGAGGCAGTGGTTTCCCCAGAATAAAATGGGCAAAGTATTGCTACGGGCAGGTGATTTGTGACGCCCCAGAGGTGCGTTTAGGTGCCTGGAAAACACTTGAAGCTGAAACAGTTGGTCTGAGTGATGGCAGAGCTCTCAAGAAGGGTTGGGCCGAATGGGCTGGGTGACAAGGTGGTAGATGGCCAACAACTGCTCTGAAAGTCATATGCTCCACCCCCCATCGATCCTACTTACTTTTCATCTACCAATATTTACAGTTGCCTCGAAAACTTTCATATGAAAGCAGACAAGTTTATACCCGAAGAATCCTGCCGAATATCAGTTATGCGCTTTCGAAATACTGTTAATTAATATTTTTTAAATGTTAATCTATTAATGGTCATATACCGGCTCGTTTTATGTGTAAATACAGTGGATATACGTTCAATGTTTTAAAAGAAGTTTTTATCGTTAAGACCTTGGGAGTCCAGTATCTTCACTCTGATAATAGTTATGACAGTGAGGAAGCTAGTTTATAAAAATAATTAATCAATAATGTCAGGGTTTGCCTATATTAATAGATACTAGAGAAAAGGTTTGATTTTGGTTTATTTTCAATAACAAACCATTGTAATCGCTCTTGAAAAAAAAAATGTTAACCCCCCTGAAAATTTCATGCTTTACGTTTCAAAGGGTGTAGAATCCGAATCTGCAATAAACATTTTTCCGTCCGTCCGCCGTACGCAAGATTTCTCACAAACGGCTGAAGCAAAAAAAGCTGAAATTTTCAGGAAAAATCCATGTTGGTCCGGCGACACCCCAATTCTTGAGCCAGCACTCTTACTTAATCAGAATGCTTCAACCCGTGTATCGGCTATAAACCCTTTTAGGGGTTCACTCCAGTATCCACATTCACTACATCAGTAGGTTACTGCGATCAGAACAAAAACAACAATATACCAAAAAAACGCAAATGTTGGCACCATAAATCGGACCATACATCGGGAATGGTTTGAGCTACGGACCTGGGGAGGCTCATTCGATTTCTCATGGAATGTCCTTTAAAAAAAGGCCAAATTTAGGCCGCCTTGACTTTTTTAAAAGTTTTTAGGGGTTTTAAAAAACTTTGACAACCCTTAACGGGCACTTTAAATTAAGCGAGAGTTGGCTAAAAAATTGGGGCGTTGTTGGACCAACATGGATTTTTCCTGAAAATTTCAGTACGGAAGGACAAATTTTCATGACAGATTTGGATTGTACACCCTTTGAAACGTAAACCATGAAATTTTCAGAGGGACTTAGAATTTTTTTTCTTAAGAGCGATTACAATGGTTACAGGCTCAAAATCCAACAAGAAAATGTCATGGCGTTATGGGTCACTTTTGAATGGAGCCTAAATTTGACGTGATTAGGGGAGAAGACGCATTAGTAGTAACAATATCTGGATCAAAATTTTAACCATTCGAAAATTGTTAATAGAAATTCCACAGTAGAAGTACAGGTACCTAATTATAGTTGGATTAGTTTTGTCAAGCTCCTTACAACTAGGTACCTCTGAAAGTGGGAAGTTTTAATGAAATTCATGGACATCAAAACGTACAGTTTGAATTAACCCAAAATCTGAAGCTTGTCCATCTAACAATACGTTCACTGAAATTCATGAACGACAAACGATGAGGGCCGAGTGGAGATTGTGCTGTCACTCAACAAAACCGAAAGGGATGAAGGACAAAGGCGCTGTGGTAAATGAAGCCCTCTATTTTAATAAGCCCCGTAGACCTTGTTTCTTCAAAGCGCAGTTGACAACGATGACGACTAGAACGACAGTTTATTGTCAGTGAATAGTTTCTAAAGGACTCCTGGCGATGGCTCGAAAGACACCGGCCCTTGTTAATATTGCATCGCAAAATGCTTTCTTTTGAGAATGGGCTGCCTGGTTTATGAGCTCAAGCTGTAGAAATGGCTCAAGCTCTTCTTCTCATCAATGTTGCAGGTTTTGTAACGTTCCGTAAACCCTGGTCGTTTCGTGGGCGAAAATCGCTTGGGACATCAAACTTTGGAGTTTTAAGAGATACCTCTTTAGTAAATATATAATATTAACAATAATCTCTATTTCTTAACAAACAATTTAAATAGGAAGTTATCAAATTATCTGTACTGTAAGTATTCATTAAAAAAACGACTTTAATCTAGTTGACTTTTTCGTTCGTTTTTTCTTCGATGTCTCATCTCTCATTTTTACTTAAAAACTTGGTCTTAAATTACTAATTTATTTTGATTTTAAGTCCTACCAAGTGCCTACCTATTATATATATAGCTATTAATATTAGGTAAAGACAATGCGAATGTGATGTAAATTTGAGAATTAAGTGCCTTTTTCTTTGACTTGTATACCAAGGTCGTAAAAATGTGGTGATGCTAATTAGTATTAATTATTAAATATTATTATTTAGGTGATCCTTGTCTTAAAAACCTTTCCTAAGACTAATATTGTGCATTATGAGACTGCGAAACCATAAAACACATTTTTCTATGAAAATGATTTGTCAATTACTGGTTCAGACTCCTGTCGATTACTGGGGATTTTGGAAAATTTACTGTCAAACACTGGGGTAAAATAGTGACTTCATAAAAACTGTTCTGTTACCTTAAATTTTCGATTTTTTCGATATTTCTAATTTTGGAGCTGTTGTAGACATGTGAGAGCAGTGGAACAAAATTTAAAAAAGTCAAAAGGGGGTAGCAAACTGCACTGATGGGGTACCAAAGGCAAAAATTTTGTTAAGGTGTCAAACACTGGTGCCTTTACCCTACTTAATTATCAGTAGTGTAGGAATCACACATCTAATAAAAGCTGTCAATTACATGAATGATATTGATTGATCACAAATAATCAATGGGAAATGGGAAATTGAAATCCTTCAAATTTAGATGGCTTACTAAAGTGATTGATTTAAACCTGAAACGAATGTATGAAGTCGTGAAGTTTGTGACTGATATTTTTGATATGGAAGGTGGATTTTTTGAGATTCAGTCATTTGAGCTTTGTTTTTTGGGGATATTTATATTTATATGGATACCTTGTTTTTAAATTTAAATCCGCATATTTACAAGTTCTTAACAATCTATTTACTCACTGATTCTTCAAACCGTATTATAAGAGGAAGAGGTCACGAACGTACCTGTAACAAACAAAAAAATTGTTATTTATTTGAACGGCAGTCCAGTAAGTGATGCAATTTAATCTGAGTTGGAGCCAAACAGTTTAGGTATATCAATTATTACATCAAAGGATGGAAAAGTAGTAGTCTTTCATATATCCTTACATTTTTACGTGTATATCGTGTGTTTCTAACAGTGAAAAATATTAAAATAAAAAGTTGTCGAATAATGGATTCACTACAGGGTCAGTCTGCACTGTTTGAAAAGCGCAACGGTACTTATTTTTTTGGTGCAGTTTGTTCTTTAACATCCATTTTATTTTCGGCTTCGGAAGACCAAGTTTAGTTTGGCTTTCCAAAATCACGTTTTTTGAGTACTGTCCTTTGAACAAGTCCTTTTTGTGATAGGTTCCCGATGTTTTGGCTTAGCAGGTTATTTAATCAAAAGGCAATGTTCGAATCCAGGAATCGTTTCTGGATTCGCCAAAATGAAATTTCCATGCTACTTCCAGAAAACGGAAACATCAGTTTTTTTCATAACATGATGATAATTGATGAAAACGTACTACCCAACGTGAGGTAAAGAGAAACTAGGATCATTTAAATGCAACAAGGATTGTACTATTTCCAATGGTATTATTGTGAACCCTTTCTTAAAATTATAAATGCATGTGCAGTTCGGGACGATTTTTCTTTTCCCGTCTGTCGAAAATGTAACGATAAATGTGCTTTGAAAGTAGAAACATGGAAATGTCAAAAGTATAAAATTCGTTGTCATACCTACGGAACTACCTAAACATGAATGTTACTAAAATGCTGTTATTCCTGCTTAAATTGTGTTATCGAGTTACGATGAGAATCGTGAAGTTAACCGTATCGAAATCATACTTCAACTGAACTCGCTTTATCCCTAAAATTATTATATAAATCGCATAGAAACTATAACACTCTTGCGTGCATAGCAGCTGCTAATGACATGATGTTGGTGAAGTTGATATGGAATGATGAAATCGTCTTTTTCCGACTATTCACCCTATGAATTTGATCAAATCGGATGATTAGGATGTGAGACGGTGATACTTGATAGATGTCACGTTTTTATATTGAATTATAGATTACTGAGTTATGAAATTGTTACAGGACCATTTATAACTTAACCCGGACTTTTCCAGAGAATTTCAACAGTTCTTATGAAAACTGTAGAAATTAATGTTGTTGCATAGATTATGGAGAAACATGAACCGAAACCGAAGTTTGAAATGGTTTAAAACGGAATATGCTAATGAACATTGCATTTTGGCGAGAAAACTTTTTTCCCAATTCCGAAAGTGAAAATACTACTTCCGATGAAAAATTTAAGTAGGCTCTGAAGGAAAAGTTTTGAGTAGGTTCTGGGTGTAGTTCTGGTTTCAATTTGAAAGTTGTTGGTTAAATTTAAAGAACTGAACATACTTGCTGAGTTGTTAAAAATCCTCAGAACACGTTGAATACGAGACCGTGTAGTTCAAATAAACGGTGTTCACCGAAACAAGATGGTTTTTCCGTTCAATATCCGAACCGTAAATGTCTACGGGCAATTAAAACCGGATACCGGAGGAGATCTTCGAGTGAATATCTGCTTTCCATAGGGGAGGTCCCGCTTGGGGGTATTTGGTGAAGAACGAGGAGCTCTGGGGGGTGTGAAACCGAATAGACGAGGATTCCAAGCCACAAAACAACATTCCCCGTTACTCGAGATCCGACTCAAATATTTTTAAACGCTGTTTCCTGTCGAGGTTTTTTTAAAAAAGGCTTTTATATCTAAACATCCTCAAACCTTTCTCCAATGTCAACTTCTCCGCGGCCGTTTATCATTTGGGAAAGAACCCCATCAATGGAGGTAGGTGATTTCGAACGTTGAAACGGAGATGGGATACTTCCGATAAATCATTTTGGAAGAGAATTTAAGGAAAAGTATATGCTGTTACATTGTGAACCCTGCACCTAGCTACTTCTTTCCTGTTCATTCAAAACATTGACATTTTTTGAGGACCCTGTTAGATCTTCTACGGTTTTACTGTTCGGGCTTATACAAGCGAGTACCCAATTATCGAAATATTGAAGGAGGAAAAAGAAATTGAATAAGAAGACTTGAGCCGGTCTTTTCTATGGTGATGATGAGTGAATTTCTTACAGGATCTCAATTCAACTTTTCAGCATCGTAGGTCAATGAGAAACTAATTATCCTGGAATTTCCTCACCTGAGATTTTTGCCTCTGAACTTCCAACTGCAGTTCTATGTCAAATGTCAGCACCGTATGACCACTCGAGAAGATTTCATGTAACCATTTTATTGATTTTTCGTATTTAACGAAATTTTGAGGGTTTTGGTTTATTATTCAAATTTTCCGTCCGTACGCCGTACGCACGATTTCTCGCAAACGGCTGAAGCAAACAAGCTGAAATTTTCAGGAAAAATCCATGTTGGTCCGGCGACGCCCAATTCTTCAGCCAGCTCTCTCACTTAATTTAAACTGCCCTTTAAGGGTTGTCAAAGTTTTGTAAAATCCCTAAAAACCTCAAAAAAAGTCAAGGTGGCCTAAATTTGTACTCCCTTGAACAACACTCCACGAGGAATCGAATGAGCCCCTCCCCAGGTCCGTAAGTCAAACCATTCCCGATCTACGGCCCGATTTATAGTGCCAACATTCGCGTTATTTTGGTTTATTACTGTTTTTGTGTTGATATCAGTAACCTATTGACGTAGTGATGTAGTAATGTGGATACTGGAGTGAACTCCTTAAAGGCTTTGTAGCCGATACACGGGTTGAAGCATTCTGATAATTTTCAGAAAAATGAGAAAATCTGAAATTTTCAAGAAAACACTGCAAATTCTTTCACTGGGGTTTATTATTCAATTTTCTTGCGTTCATGATTTGAATTTCTACTAAGCGTTGGAGTGTGCGTGTTTCACAGGTGATAGAATTTCAAGAGATATGCATAGGGTACGTAAATCTGTTCTCAACCAAAATACCTATTTGAATTGTTCAGTTGATCATATTTGAGTGCCTCCTGAAATTCAATAATCACTCTATCACCTGTGAAACACGCACACTCCGAAGCTTAGTAGAAATTCAAATTATGAACGCAAGCCAATTGAATAGATAATAAACCCCAGTGAAAGAATTTGCAGCGTTTTTTCTTGGTTGATTATCAAGTTGTCATTGGAAATAATAAATTTAAAAAAAAACGCAAAGTTGGGTGTGAACCTAAGCGTTTCCATGTTCCGTAACACGAATGTACAGGTCATTAAAATGTTTTGAAAAACCCCGTATGAAAACAGTAAAAGTCTCGGAAGATGTTTCATCTGCTTAGGTATGCTTAAAAACTACTAGTGGGTTGGGAGCGATAAAATTCATCGGAGATTTTTAGTTCAGAATCAATAGGAAACTTCATCAAGTATTGAAGTTTGAAAAATCATGACACCATCGTTGACTTCAAATTAGATATTTATCAATCATCTTGCAACAAACAATTCTGCGGGTATTATTATGATATGTATTTTTCTTCAATAAATATTTTTGATTAAACAGTTAGTTTGAAAGTTAATAACGGTAAAAGTATTTTTCCTGAAGATTTCCATCTCTGAATGCATACAAAACCACATATTGTTCCCAGTTGTTACGGATTCGGCGATGATGCACTGACTTGAAACAAAATAGCTTTCTGACGAACATAACTTCGTTTCATACATTTTAAAATATTATTCAAGGGTGATTGCATTACTTGATATTACGGATAATAACTTTGAAGTCTCATCTAATGCTTAAAATTGCTAATCAATTACTCGCTGAAGCTTCACTTTCCCAACTAACTTCAATGAAACTGACTGTGAAATGAAGAAGAAAGGAAATTGTAATGTCTTAATAATTTAAGGAGATAATAAAGAAGAGCTCGAGAAAAAGAAAAAAGTTTTTAAAAAGACCTTTCGTGAACCCATCATTATGCGGGAAGAAGGTCTCATCACGAAGTCTCATCACCGTGAATATAATTTCGTTCCCGCGATCTGAGCTAAAAATGATTAGGTTGGTACCTAACGTCATTGAATCATAAAGCAGATTACTTTCTCAAAGAAATTACCGCCTGACGATCATACTTTAGCATGGAGATTTCGGAAGTTCTGAAATATTGAGGAAAAGAAACATTCTGTGGATAACCTAGAACTCATGAGTGAGGTTCTTCCAGTTATTAATTCATGATGAATATAAGTAACGTTTCTGTCTTATTAGAATTGATTGAAATGTACTTATGAAGTGATTTTTTCAGGAGCTACGTTTGAGGATGAGGATAAATTAATTTCATTAATTGCGTTAACCGCCAACAGGGTGCTAGGTCAACACCATCCTGTATTCAAGACCTTCAAAACCAAGTGAGTTGGAAATTTTCAAGTTACATTCATAATATGTTCGATAGCTTCAAAGTTTGACATCAGTTTAATTGATGTATAACCCCATACCTAGTCATGGTTGTTGGTTGTGGTGTGACCACTTTCATTCAAGACACCAGATTGGAGCATTTAATAGGTTTATTTTTCTTTTTTGGAAACGTTTCGTCCCGCTATGGGGACTTCTTCAGTCCTGCATACAGCATAAAACATTACTCCATACCTGCATGCCTCCGCACTCTCACTTTATGTGTAATCCAACAGGTAATTCCTATTACCCATAAGACATTTGTCAAAGGACCAGGGCCAACTTGCACTGGTGACAGATATTTGAAATTAACGCTTGAGTTGGTAAAAGATTAGTGTTCCTGCATGTGATGTTTGTACAAAATAATATTTTACATTGCAGAAGTGACCTAAGCCTGCTCTACAAGCTAGTTTAGTTAACAGCACAGTTGAGGAGCTCTAAATGGCTGAAACACGCCTTGCAGTACCCCGACCACTCCCTCTTGCTCCTAAAAATGGCAGTTTGTCATTCCTGCTAGTAAAAGGCAAAGGTTTCAAATAAACTATTCTGCCAGCCGATATATTGTGAATTCTTTGGTTGAGCTAAAGGCCGAAATGACAAATGCTAATTATGTTCATAAGCTGCAGGTACCCGAAAGAGAGCACCCTAACTTGAAACCGTAGTTTTTACAATCCTCATCAAGTGTTAGGAATAATTGCCCATGGTCAGCAGCTGGAGAGCTTTCATGTATTTTTGTGGTGACTTCTAATAATTCGGTCTACTTTAGATACTTCCACCTCAAACAAGATTGCTCACTATTATTCATCTACATACCGTATGAACGGGATCATGGCCTTAACTAACTCTTCTCACACCTCAAGTTAGCATGCTGATCGTTATTCGCACAGCTGCAGTGACGATTGTAGTTCCCTACCGTTCTCATCCATTCAGTATGACTAGCTTCAATCAAAGATCGGTTTCATTCTACGGCGCCTGTTAATTGAGGACCAAAGAATTTGTCCTTGGTCATTTTTTTTATTATAGTTTCGTCGTGAAATCTAAACCAATCAAAATCTAACAGCACACCGAAACCACGAGTTCAGACGTGCAGCACATTTGGTCACTTCTTCTAGCTGTTATAGAAAGATGAAAGAAATACCTTTGAGATAGGCTTTATTGAACGGAATTCTTCATTACAAGAATGACAATTACTGTGAATGAAAATTGGTAACTAAGACCGCCGTAATCAAGGAGTCTAAAAACACCTGATGACAAGTTTATCATATCATTCACCCCCCCCCCTTTCTTAGAATTGAACAAAGTCTTTCAGGTAGGAAGGGGCACGACGACGTCTTGAGCTCCTCCGGAGTTGGAGAGTATCGAGTACATCATTTGGCGTGGTCAGTGTCTGTGAATTGGCAAGCGGTTGGTGAGGGCTCGATGTGATTTGAGGAGACCTTGAGGGAAGTTGAGGAAAATCTTGATTAAGGATGGGAGTACTTGGTCTGCTTGTTTGTGCTGAAGGTTGAAGGGAGGATGGTTCTGCAAGGTTGTGGTTCTGATTCACAGAAGTATTGACTCCTTGCGATGAGCGACTATCCACCTCATTATCATTTGTTGAAATGGTTTGACTGTCACCTGCGGGGGCTAGATGTCGTGTAGATACCGTTGTTTCCCGACCATTTGGAAAGCGAATGAGTGCGTACTCATGGTTTCCATCAAGGAGAGTATTTGTTATAGAAAGATGAAAGAAATACCTTTGAGATAAGCTTTATTGAACGGCAATTACTGAGAATGAAAATTGGTAACTAAGAACGCCGTAATCAAGGAGTCTAAAAACAGCTGATGACAAGTTTATCATATCACTAGCCAAATCGGAAAAGAGAAGTCTAAAATCTTCGAAATGCACGGCTGAAAATCACTTGATCAATGCTGGCACGCAACCCTTTATATACATATAAGTTGGGCCGACCTCAATTGTACAAGATGTTTGTAATTCTACTTTTCAAGTGCTGAAGGGGAGTATGAAAGTAATCGAGTTATTATCCGGTCGATAATTCCTTATTGGTTCCTTACTGATGGGATTAAATCGTGTTAAATAAGTTCCTTGATCGTGAAACTACTCCTGGAGGTTCTTAAACACCCAGAATATTGTTCATAACTGGTATGGATTCAATTGTGGAAACATCAATAACCCCGTCTAAGTTAGAAAAGTCTCAACATGAAAAGCGTTTTGTGGCAATAGCTATTTTCTTTCGCCTCAAAAATCATTGAATACGGATATTTAAAGTACTTGAATAAACTACTACATAACTTAAGGTCGGAGGCTTTATTTTTCCGTTCTCTGAAACGTCCACCAGAGTGACGTGGTGAATTTACTTTTCCCAACCGAGCTTGACAGTGACTGAAGTGGCCAATCTATAAGAATTACCCTTCACAAAGGTTTAACTAATGTTCCGGGACATCCAACAGAATCTCCCTCCGGGAATACGGAGTAATTAAGGGGTACAGCCACGTACCCTTCTTTCTTTCTCCAAAACCCGGAAACCGAGTCCTCTCATTTCTGGTCGTGTAGCGATTAGGAGGTATTTAAGGTGTTGGAGGATAATGAAGGGGAATTGGTGTTTAGAGAGGTTAAAACCAACACGGCACGATATGGGGGTCCGACTCGTTCATTAAATGTCATTCGAGCGACAGTTTAGTCAATCAACAAAGGCTATGTTTATGGTGTTATGATATTTGTTCAGCTTTGAAAATTTCAATTGATGATGGTAATCATGTAACGGATAAATGGAAATTAATGCGATCACGACACTGATGAATGATGAAGAACACAGGTGATGGATCGGACCACAAGTATTTCTCGCCCTGCTCTTGAAAATAAATTTAAATTTATTCGACAAACTCCATAAGAGATCTGCGAGGCTGGTTCCATTGTCGATTATAAACTAAACAAAATGTTAGACATTTTTCAAAGAAATTCCTGGGGTATGCCAATGTGTCAACGCCGATACCGACACGATGGGCCATTTGTACTGGAAAAAATCAATTTGAGAAATTGACCTTTAATCAAAATCACTCATCATTCTCCTACTCCTTTTGAATTTTAAGATTTTGAAACCCACTATAAGCGAAACTATAAGCCAACAAAGTCAGCATGAAAAAAATCTTTCTTTTCAACTGTAGTGAAACAACTGCGTATAATTTAATAGTAAACCGAAACGGATTCATAAATGAATCCAAATCACACATTCCTAATGCGGCATCTAAAGATAGCTCGCAAGAAATTCCTCACCCCAGTTGGGTATTATGTTTCTTCTCACAGCACTTTTTTTTCCAATCTTCCTTCTCGGCACTGAGTATTTTTTGTGCTACTTCCTGCTCTGGAAACAATCATCGCAGCGCCGAATACTAAACTGAAAACAGATGAGTCACTTACTGGGAGTATCTTCAACGGGGAAGATATTAAATATCTACAGCTACATAAACAGCTACGTAAATTTTATGTAGCAACTATCCCATCGATGGTAGAAAAAAAACGACGTAGATTCACAGTCGATGTTATGGCACCTTTCAGAATAACATGTTATTCAAGAAACGCTGCATATTCTTTCACTGGGGTTTATTAATCAATTAGTTTGCGTTCATGATTTGAATTTTTACTAAGCTTTGGAGTGTGCGTGTTTCACAGGTGATAGAGCGATTATTTAATTTCAGGAGATATGCATAGAGCACATAAATCTGTTCTCAACCAAAATACCTATTTGGATTGATCAGTTGATCATATTTGAGTGCCTCCAGAAATTCAATAATTGCTCTATCACTTGAAACACGCACACATCCAAAGTTTAGTAGAAATTCAAATCATGAACGCAAGTCAATTGAATAATAAACCCCAGTGAAAGAATTTACAGCGTTTTTTCAAGGTTATCAGAGTGCTTCAACCAGTGTATCCTCTACAAAGCCTTTTAGGAGTTCACTCCAGTATCCACATTACTACATCACTACATTACTACGCCACTAGGATACTGATATCAAAACAAAAACAATAATAAACCAAAATAACGTAAATGTTGGCACCATAAATCGGGCCATAGATCGGGAATGGTTTGACCTTCGGACCTGGGGAGGGGCTCATTCGATTCCTCGTGGAAAGTTCTTCAAAAAGAGTTCAAATTTAGGCCGCCTTGACTTTTTTGAGGTGTTTAGGGATTTTACAAAACTTTGACAACCTTTAAAGGGCACTTTAAATTAACTTAGAGAGTTGGCTCAAGAATTGGGGCGTTGTCCGACCAACATGGATTTTTCCTGAAAATTTCAGCTTTTTTGCTTCAGCCGTTTGGGAGAAATCGTGCGTACGGGAGGACGGACGGAAATTTTTTTATTACAGATTCGGATTCTACACCGTTTGAAACGTAAACCATGAAATTTTCAGGGGGGGGGGTTAGATTTTTTTTTTTTTTTCCAGAACGATCACAATGGAACGATCACGATCACAATTATTGAATAATAAACCAAAACGACGTAGATTCACAGTCGATGATAAGGCACCTTTCAGAATAACATGTTATTCAAGAAAAGTTGTTTAATGAGATTCCGTGGAATCATTAGTGTCATCGTTTCGGAGTTATAAGTTCGAGAGGTTTTGTGAAATAACTTTTGGATTTCAAATGCCACAATTACGAGTACAAAGAATAAAACAAAGAAACAGTATTTCAAGCGTTTATAAAGAAGAGAAACGGAGCCCACATTTTTCGGAAACATGGTGGAAACAGCAGACCAAATGATTTTCAAACAAATCGATAAATCGATCAAGGGCAGCAGTTACCCAGGCTGATGAAAAGAACCATTTGACTTCTAATCCATTAACATTCAACCTAGTTCCGCCCTAACAGATTACAAAAAGAATCATCATCGTTATTCACTATAACCTTGGGTTTCAATTTTAACCGTTTAGAGATTTAATAGATTTATGTTAATTTACAATTATTTGAATGGAAAAGTTGTTGTTATAACAGTGATAAATCCTGGGACTTGATACAGATACACTTGAAATTGCTCCGGCATTAGGACACTTTGCTGTTTGTAACATCAACACAGTTGCCAAATTCCAATTCTATTCCATTCCAAATTCTGCGCAATGTCTGGAATTAGGAGTTGTCCTAAATAGAAGTTATGAGGGTAGTTAGATATACATAATGTTAAATATACAGATACAATATTGATAGATATAAGTGAGTGAAACTTTGTCAGTAATGGGTGAAACTAGTCTACATTCGATAGATTATCCACCAGGAAGCGGGGTGTTGTTGTATGAAGGCTGGAATTTTATTATTTATTTATTCATCAATATTCCGACGTTTCGGAGTGGTGGAACACTCCATCATCAGGGGATCTATTACAACATATAATTTAATATTATTTATAACACCCCACATCACAGGGTTTTACATTATAATATTACTATGCCTAAGAATAAGTTACCTTTTTTTTAAATTAATATACTTACAACTTCTTTTGGACATACATCCTCGTCATATTATTAGCAGCTGTCTGTTCACTGCAGTAAAATTGGTCAACAATGAATCCTAATTTAAAATAACCAAACCTGTGGTGTGGGGTGTTATAAATAATATTAAATTATATGTTGTCCTAGATCCCCTGATGATGGAGTGTTCCACCACTCCGAAACGTCGGAATATTGATGAATAAATGAATAACAAAATTCCAGCCTTCATACAACAACACCCCGCTTCCTGGTGGATAATCTATCAAGTTTAAAATGAGGCTAACAAAATGACAAATAA